>JAJLZG010000006.1:196420-729635 GCA_030572075.1 Yamadazyma ubonensis | reverse complement strand
ATTTTTGTAGCTATATATAGTTTTGAGACAGTTGAATGACTGAATTAGGTTGCAATTTTTCTACTAATTGTTATTTTCGTAGCTATATATAAGTTGAATCAAATGAATGTCTTCCCCTCAATTTTGAATCATTTGAACGTCTTCCCCTCAATTTTGAATCATTTGAACGTCTTCCCCTCAATTTTGAATCATTTGAACGTCTCCCCCTCAATTTTGAATCATTTGAATGCCTGAATCATTTGAACGTCTTCCCCTCAATTTTGAATCAAATGAATGCCTGAATCAAATGAATGCGTGAATCAAATGAACGTCCCGCGTATTTTTGAATCAAATGAATGCCTGAATCAATTGAACGCCTCGAATAAGTTGCAAATTTTCCACCAACTAAATATTTTTCGCAGCTATTTGTGTTTTTTGAATCAAATGAATGTCTAAATTAAATTGCAATTTTTGCACTAAGTAATGGTTTTTGTAGCTATATATAGTTTTGAATCAATCCAATGCCTTAATTAGGTTGCAAAATTTCTACTAATTGTTATTTTCGTAGCTATATATAATTTGAATCATTTGAACGTCTCCCCCTCAATTTTGAATCATTTGAATGCCTGAACCATTTGAACGTCTTCCCCTCAATTTTGAATCAAATGAATGCGTGAATCAAATGAATGCCTGAATCAAATGAATGCCTGAATCAATTGCACATCTAAATAAGGTTGCGATATTACCATTAAGTCCATAGTTTTCGCAGAGTTTTGTGGTTTTGAAATCTAATGAAGGTTAAACTTCTAGTTTTTGTTCACTGCGGTTTTGGCAGAATGTAGGTCGTTGTTGACAGGAATAATGTTTGTTGTAATTTAATGAATATAATGTTTCGAAATGTACTTTTTGTGACCTGATGTAGAGATCGTCTTGACAAAAACTTGTCTTTTCCTGCAAGACTGGGTTAGTTACTGAAGAGTTCATTGACAAAAATAGAGTGTTTTGATAAACCACTTTTCAATTAGCTTCATTTCATGAGGATAACATACGTTCTATAAACTCCCAATTTACTTGTAACCAAGCTGGTTTTCTGGGAATATCTTTCTTTTGAGACAGGTATAGGTTCCTAGAACATAGTTGGACAGTTGTAGGTTCCTAGAATACTTGAAGAGATAATTAGCCGGCCTTGATTATTCCATACCTCGTAGTATTTCTACCCTTTATCTTTTTACCTAGAACTGTCTACTATATGAATTGTTTTCTTCATCGGATCATTTATTAGTTGTAGTATTATTAGTAATTCACAATTACCTTACTCACTATTATTATTTACTAAATGCTACGTTTTGGTTTCATAGTTCTTTATTTATGTCATTAATTTCCACTCAGTACTTTAATTTTTTGGTATTTATTACCTATTAATTCAATTACTTATTACCGCATTACTTAGTATTGCTTTTCTTTATTCTCGTTTACATTCGTCGCTCCTCGGCCAATCATTCAAAAAGTCCTTTCATCCTATAATAAATTTCCAGTAACAACAATCAATGATATAAAATGTTGCTTCCATTGGCATAAAATAACCTCTCCTATAAGCCCTCTACAATTTTCAATAAATCTCATTTTCTCGCACCATGAACGTAGGCTCTATTCTCAACGACGATACTCCCAGTGACTCTGAGTCAAGACACACAGCTCCACAGAGAAACTCCATCGTCAACTTGCTTAATGATGATAAAACACCCACTCCTGAAAAAGAAGGAAGCAGTTTAAAGCACGAAGTCAAACCTGCAAAGCCCCTCGAAAACGAACCCAAACTTCAACTCCAATCAAACGAGCCTCAAACAAACAAAATAAATAATCAAAATGGATCATCAACTCAAGAAACAAACGATGAAATTGCCAAACTAAACAAACTTAAAGGTTCCACTAAACCTAAACGGTATGAAACTCCACCAATTTGGGCCCAAGAATGGATTCCTAGATCGAGTAATAAACCCATTGAAGAGTCAATGGATTCGGTTAAAATCTCTGAAAAATCTATTTTCACCACCACATCTACCAGTAGTGTTGATCTTGAATGTTCTGTAACAGGAATAATTCCTCCTCCAAGTGTTACTAGAAGAATAGCTGAATGGATTTATGCTAATTTTACCGAAATTTCTGACCAAGACAGAAACCATGTGGAGCTTGAGCTTAAGTTCGGAACCATCATGGATAAAATCTCCAAGAATAGAATCAATATTTCAGTTTCTACTGAGTGTATTTATACTGATTCTGCAAGCATATATTTCGAAGCAGGAATTCATCAAGTGGGTTTCGATGATATGCTTAAGTTTTTCGATGAATTGGAGAAGAGTTACCAGGAAACTTTAAAACAGCCCCAAGCTTTTGGGAAACCAAGAAGAAAATTCAATATTCTTGAAACAGATGTTACAGATTCAGTTTACTACGTGAGAAACAGAAATGAGCTGCCGAAAACCATACGGGTCTCCAAGGATAATCTCCTTAATCCCCCAAGATACACGGCCATAAATAAGAAAAGAGTGTCTGATTTGTACATTCACAATCCATCTTCGATGTATGACTTGAGGCTTTCACTTTCGGTGGAAAACCCTGTAGATGAAGAGACTATTGAAAGTACCATGAAAAAGAATAAGCCCATGAATGTCAGAATCAAACAAAGAAACAGTTTTAATCATAAACCAACCATCACTAGGTTTGATTTGACCAAGGTTAAAACCCCGAAAGAGCTGAGAAATACTAGTACTGGGAAGCGTGTTGTAGATAGTGAAGACACATTTGAGGTAGAGCTTGAAATCGATACGCTTGAGCTTTTCAACGGGTTCGATATGTTTAAGAGTGGAGTTAATTCGATCCGATTCGAGGAATTGGTGGAAATTTTTGTTAATAATGCCCGTTGTTTGAACAACAGAGTTACGAATTTAGCCAAATAATCACAGACTTTTCGGAAGTAGAATATTTTACTAATAGATAAAATTACCTCTTCTAAAACAAAAGATACATTGTAATATTTTTCAGTAAATCAATTAATCGTCAACGCGCATTTATTTTTCATGAACCCAGCCGTGATTGCATTGATACTCGTGCTAGTGGCCGTGTACGCCGCAGCTCTCTTCTTCTCCCACTCACCTCGTCCTTCATCGCCGTCTGAATTAAAGTACCGTACAAATGGCTCAGAAAAACTGCACGATTTACCCACCAGAATCGATCCAGGCGCACAGTTTGTTGACCGTGAAATTGACATCAGTGTGGTGATTCCGTGCTATAATGAGACTAAACGCCTAAAAAAAATGTTAGACGAGTGTGTTGAGTTTTTCAAAACCAAAACTTACACCTACGAGATCGTTATTGTCGATGATAAGTCCAGTGATGGCACTCCAGATTTTGCACTTGATTTGGCAACTGAGTATGGTCTTAAACCACACGTGCTCAAGGTGATAGAGCTCAGTAAAAACAGAGGAAAAGGTGGTGCTGTGACCCATGGAATGCTCCATGCTCAAGGAAGGTATGTTTTATTTGCGGATGCTGACGGAGCCACTCAGTTTAAAGATGTTGAGGATTTAGTCTCCTATTTAAAGCAAATTCCTCAAGGCGAAGGAGGAATTGCCATTGGCTCTAGAGCTCATATGGTGAACACAGAGGCAGTGGTGAAACGACTGTTTATTCGTAATTTTTTGATGCACGGTCTTCATACGCTTGTATTTGTATTTGGAATCAGAAAAATTCAAGACACACAGTGTGGATTCAAAATGTTTAATTTTGAAAGTGTTAAACAAATCTTTCCACATATGCACACAGAAAGGTGGATTTTTGATGTAGAAATCTTACTTATTGCAACTTATCAAAACATCCACATGAAGGAAATCCCCGTAAACTGGCAGGAAATTGATGGCCTGAAAATCGACATTGTTACCGATAGTATCAATATGGCAATCGACTTGGTAGTTACAAGAGTGTGTTACATATTAGGAATTTATAAGCTTAATATGAACGAAAACGCTCGAAAATTAGAATAATTTAATAGACATTTTATTTCATTTATTAACACCGTAATTACATTCTAGCATATCTAGCTCTTTAATGGAAGCACATTCAAACTATTTTTACCAACAACATTTCCTGGAGGATCATATTCACAAACCACATAAAGTGCCCAATTGTTCTTGCTACAGTCTTTGTATGCACATCCTACACTTGTTGTACTCTTCCAAACCACTTGCGTGAAATGATCATAAGTATTGGCAGCAGACCAATCATAGTCATTAATCTCTTCGTACCATGCTTTGACTACAGAAGGTCCATCTTTGAATCCAGCAGCCAAATTTTCTCCAAATTTACCATGAGTGTGTGTTAAAATACCTGAACAGTCGTAATTATCTGCATTATTTTGGGCATACTGATAAGCTTCTTCATTCCAAGTTAAAGCAGAAACTCCATGATCAGCACGATATTTGTTGTGTGCATCTAAGATATCTTTGGCAAACTGTTTATCAGAGCCTGTAACTCCGGTACTAGTTGAGCCACCTGTGCTCAGACTTGAACTGGTACTGGTAGTAAAAGTTGTGGGCGTGTTGGAATATGTAGAAGTCGCTGCACTAGTAAATGATTGAACTTGATTAGTGGAATCTCCACCAGGGAATGTAAACCACGTGAAATCATCTTCTGAAGTTGCAGAAGCTGGAGCTTGAGCTGCTAATGTTTCAGCAGCTTCAGGTTCAGCTTCAGGCTCAGCTTGGGTATCTGGTTGGGATTTTTCAAGACCAAAGAGACTCAACAATTCACCTACTTTATCGTTAGATAAGAAACTATCGAGGTTAAATTTTGATCCACTTGTAGCAGCAGCAGCGACAGCAGCATTTGTTGGGGTTGCTGTGGTATCTTCTTGGTCATCACCAGTAAAGAGAGAACTCAAGAAACCTAAGAAGCCACCTTCAGCACGCTTAGATAATTCAAGAGGTGCGGCCTGAGCATTTAATGCTAGAGCTGTTAATAATAACAAAGGAGTGATTTTCGTCATGGTATCAAATGAAAGATAAGTAAACACTCGAGAAAATACCCGGTTTTTATTCTCATAAACAAACTCATGTCATCTCCACAACGAATTTCCTTAACAGGAAAACTCTGATTGCAAAATCATTTTGCATTAGTTTCATATCGCACATTATTTGCCTAATTAGGAAAGGTGATTGAATAATTACTAACTGCCTATTTAGGTAATGTACATTAGTAAATTAATGTCAATACTAATTGTTCCCATTACCTGTTTAGGTAACGAAGCTATTTGCATTTCTATACAACTGAAGTTAAAAAGTCTAGATCTCAGAATTTACCTTGGAAAATTTCCCCAATTGATAATGCTATCGTCTCCGCAACTCCTTCACCTGTACATTTGGCGGATATTTCAAAATGCTTACCGTCTTCTTCAATACTCTTGATCGAGATTAACACTCCATAATTGCTTGTCTGAGTATGTAAAATTCCAGCTGCAAGAATTAAAAATTTCTCCGTATCTTCTCCACTATTGAATATAATAGATAATTTAAGACGTTGTAATAATCTGGTGACATTAAATCCTGTATACTTATATGTAGTAACCGGTCTTATTGTAAATTCTCCTTTATTGTTTGGAAGTAAATCATTTATTTGCAACCATCTACTCTTAAACTCCTCGATTAATAGATTTGTAGGTGTGAATGTCTTGAGGACGTTCACAGGGAATTTCAAGTTCAACTGATTGAAAGACCCCCCGCAATTAAAGCTGATCGCCAAGACAGGTGATTCATCAAGTTCAATAATATTTCTGATTTTAACTTCGATTTCGAGGTGTGATTTTTCTTTGATGATCTGCTCCGGTGACTCTAGCAAATCAATGATATAGCTGGGATTGACAGAATTAGTAAAGCTTTTAAGCTCCAGAATTTTGAAACTTGTGAGTTGTGTTTGCGTTGATTTGAATGAGTTGTTGATAATCAGAAACTTATACCGAAGTTTATAATTCTCGATGGTCTCTACTTTATACGTTATTCTGATTAACTGATTTTCATAGAAGATTCCTGCATCAAAATGTAACATACGATGGTATCCGTTATACCAGTGGGTAGATAATACCAATTTCTCTTCGAATGGATTTTTGGATTCATCTAAATTGATCAATTCTGTGGTTTTAGCGTTGGTCTTTTGAATCTTTGTAGGACTAACAAATGAACCTTTCTTGGATCCAACTATATGATTGATAGTTCCTATTCTTGCCATCAAATGGTTTGTTTTATTTTCAAATGGAGGTAATGGCTTGACAGTTCCATTCAATGCTCCTGTGCTTTTTGAAGTGAATATTTTCAAGTACTCATTAGCTCTAGTTTGAATTTCCAAGTCGATCGAATCACACTCTAACTCAAACAAGTCAACTATATTGGCAATAAAATCTTCATTTGGATAATGATGACAGAACTTTAAAAATGTCGAAAGAATCATCAGTCTGGTAACAACATTTGACCTCAAGTATGCATTATAAACTGCCTGGAATTGGATATGTGGTGGATAGTCATTCTTTATAAGATGACCATATTCTCCTATAACAAATGCAGATATTTTGACCAAATTATCACTAAGGGTTTCTGCCTTAGCTAGTTTACTCACCAAAAGCTTTGAGGTTTTGACATGAAGCTCGTCATTGTTGACAATAATCTGGGTGATTCTCTCCCAAATTTCGTTATTCAAGAACTCGGAGTTGGCAGTTGTACTTGGAACCGATAATAATCTGATCATTACGTTAACATACCAAGTAGAATCTTTGGCGAATTTTTCAGCTAAAATGGCTATTTTGATGGAAAGTTCACTTTTAAGTTGATAATCGAGGATCGGGAATGCATCCATTAATTTGTTGATAATTATTTGGTAATTTGAGTCATTTGATATGATATAAAGTAAGTCAAGAGTTTTCCTCTTAACACTTATATCTCTATCAACAAGTAAATTTTCTATGATGCCAACATTTTGGAATATAAGCAGAATATAACCGTTACTCAAAAGTTCATCTGGAGCTCTACCGATCAATTTAATCAATACGTCAAGTGACAAATATCTTGTATTAGTATCAGGAGATTTGAGAAGTTGTAAAAGGGCATTGATAGCTCCCATTATAGCATCATTCGGAGCATTCAAAAATACCGCTAAAGAAACAGCATTGAATAAAATCGAGCTCTGGATGTTCTTATTTGATAATCCATTAATACCTTTCGTGCTCTGATTTATCGATGCAGATACAACTGTTTTCAACAATTTCAAATCCCTGGGTGCCATAGAGACTCCGAGCTCCAGGTCAGATAAAAAGCAGTGTTCAAGAAACTGAAACAATTTGATTATTAGCCAAGGAGCCGGAATATTATAGTAAAAGTAATCCTGGTGACAATTTGAGTTCAACACCAATTCGTTCAAGTTATTGGCTATAGACGGAATGGTGCTCCGGATCATATCGGGACGATGAGTTACTAGCAATCCGAGTAAGGGTAAAGCATTTAAAATGATGGAAAGATCGTTATTGAAGTCGGCAAGTGAAACTAGTCTAGGAACCCAATTATCATTTACGATGATGATATTAGGGTATATTTGGATCAAGACCTTGAGGGCCAAAAGTGATTTTTTCCGGAGCAAAACAGAAGACATGGGGCTAATTGCAAAAGCATATACTTGATTTGCAAGCTCTTCGAGGTTTTGGATGTGCACAGATTGTTTGATTTCAAGGCCTGGAATGCAGAAATTGTTGGCAATGAACTGAAGGGCCAAGGAGTTGATCAGCTCGTTATCTACAGTTAAATCTGAAGATAAATAGTTATAACTGTAGCTGAAAAGATCTTCAAAGTATTGAGAAGAAGTTTTTGAAGAGGTGAACAAAATCGACAACGATAAGTAACCAAGACTCTTCTCTTGAAATTGTTTTGATCCAAGTAATTTCAAGCTCTCTTTAACACCAAACTCAATTAAATCATCATATCCTTGTAGATAAATGTAGATTAGTTTGCAAATATATTTCTTCTTCTGATAAGAATTAAGCGACGAAGAAAATTTTGTACGAATATTATTGATTTCCTGGTTGATTCTCTTTTGTTCTTCCGCCGAATCTTGGGAATTCCGTAGATCTATAATGAACTGATTAAGTCCTTTCATGGAAGAAGACATGGTGATAGACGCGAATATTTGCGGGTCGGCTCGTTGTAAATCTCGACTCGGCTTGTACCAAATCTGGGCTGGGCTGGTACAAAACCTCGACTGGGCTGGTACCAAAAACAGCGCTTTCTTGCGCGGGCCGCAGGATAAAAAAATTCAGTAAGCAGCACGACTTTTTCTCATTGGCCAACCAAATGCGAAACCGAAAAATTCCAAAACCAACATGTCTTCTGTTGCCAAAGCTGTTAGTACAAAAGTCGATTGGGCTTCCATCATCTCCAAGTTGGGATTGACTGGTGCCACTGCCTCCTCATTGACTGCCTTTAAGAAGAGACACGATGAAGCCAAGAAGGAACACCTTACTCTTAGTCAACAATCTACCACAGTTGATTTCGACCACTATAAGAGTGTTTTAAACAACAAGAAAATCGTCGATGAAATTGCTAAACAAGTTAATGACTTTAAGCCAGCCACCTACGATGTTTCAAAGACCATTAAGACCATCGAAGTATTTGAAGCTAAGGCTGTTGAAAATGCTAAATTAACTGAAAAATCTGTCTTAGATGAAATCAATCAATTGAATGCTACTTTGAAGGACATTGAAAACTCCAGACCTTTCGACCAATTGACTGTCGAAGATGTTGCTAAGGCCAGACCTGACTTGGACGACAAGGTTAATTACATGATCAAGAACGGTAAGTGGAATGTACCAGGCTACAAGGAAAAGTTTGGTGACTTGACTGTTATGTAGATTCAATATACAGTAGATTGCAGAGTATTTGTAGATGATTTGGTAGGATATTTCTCTGTACAATTGATCATGTTGTTCATTCATTGAATTCGTTGTGTGTACGAATTGTATTAGGATTTGGTTGTAGTCACTTGATAAGGTAATAAACAATTTCTTGAATCGTGACATATTTTGAAATCTATATAACCTAAATCAAGACTACCAAGTCCATCACGATGTAGTATCTGATTATACCAATTCCTTGAATTCTGACTCAATTCCATCGGTTCTTAACTATATGTTCAATTTGTAACTTCTTAAATTATTAATTCCTGAGTCATTCTAGGCGTCAGTGATCGATCCCTCTGAATCGTCCATACATCCCAATGAGTATCATTAAAGCTATCATACCTTTGCTTACCTGATCCTGCTTTGACTAATGATATCCAAGAAAAAATGATAGAATAATCACCTTTTCAGTATTTTCCCAGTTGATAGAATCGTTGACGTTTCAATTCACACAGGATCAATTGGCCAAATACCAATTGCCCATGTCTCTTCGTTCCCCGTATCGTCCAATTCTTCGGGAGCTTTTCCAACTGCAAAAAGCCCCCTTTCGTAATCTTTCCAGCTCACCACAATCACATCAAATCCATACTTGAGATGAAGCTTGTGGGCTTTTTCGAAAACCTTGGCCAACACTCCTCTGTCTTCCCAGAAAAATCTCTGAGCCCCATCCACTATCACTGTATCCACTATGCCTCCACTAAGACTATCTAGATTTGCCCAAAGTTCATCAATGGTTCGGATTTGAATAACTGATCTCCAAGAGTTCCACACCAGGGATTTTTCACAGCTCAAAACTATCGCATTGCCGTTGTAGTTGGCAAAATGCTTCGATTTCGCTTGACGGCAGCTGAACTGTATGTGTGTGGCTGGGTGTGGTTGATGATTGGTTCGATCAGACTGGGGAAAGAAACTCGAAAGGTTTTTGGACTCGATCATGGCAGTTTTCGATATTTTAGTTTACGCACTTTATGCAGCACTTTTTTGAATACCTACAGTAATCCACACAAGGCTCTGATCTCTTTATAAATACATACATCAGTTCACAATATGCCAGGTTTAACCGCAGAATTTTGTAAACACACATTCATCCATTCGCAACAGTAGAGTGTATCTATAAATACCTTTAAAATGGACAGTCTGAGAGGGCTTATGAGACAAACCTGGATTTTTGGAGAGGATTCTCGTGAAATAGAAATGGGTCAATAATAGGTTTTGAAATCACTAACTAGAGGAACCAGGTATCAATCTTCGTGAAGCAATATTGGATTTTTTGCAGAGGCTTTCGTGGGACAAAATTAGATTTTTGCAATTAGATCCTCAAGCCCATAAAATTATTTTGATCACAAGCACTGTAAAATAGCTGCGAGCTTAACCATGCCAAGATATCAGTTGAAATGAAATAACTTTGGCAACTCACGTCTGAAATCTAACCAACTACAAGATCCAAAGCACCCCTGAAAAAATAGAAACTTGTGTTCAAAGCCTACCAAAGCCCCAGCCACTGCCTTCATTATCTATAAATACAACGCGACAAATGCAAAAAGGTTTACGAGAATACGGAAAATCGTGGGTGTAGCCGAAGATACACGCGGGCAACGCGGTCAAGAATTGATCAAGGATTAAGGCTTAGATAATTAGAGTTGTAGAAACCCGTAAATCAAAGTAAAGTTCAATAAAAGCAAGATCGATTTTGCTATCATTATTTTAATCTACTAAAACTGCTAAATCCACAGCACACAATAGAATTAAATTTGGTAACATAAATCGTATTGCTGCCCCGCGAAAATTACCATGACCCGCGCGGTAGTAAAATTACCACGAAATAAGTAATATTTAAGCCTGGGTTACCGCGCATAAGTCCATCTCGCATAGCCAGGTCGCAAAATTTTTTAGACGATATCGCCAGATATTTTGGCGACGAGTTGAATCTAATTTATAAGTAACACGGTGATGGCCCCGAGGTTAAAGGGCAAGATGTTGAATATTCCTGGTATATGGAGTCGTCATACTCCAATTAATCGTGTTAAATTATTCATACTACATATTTTAAAATGCTGGTTAAATCAACGTACACTACTCGAAACTCTAGTAGTAATATTCAAATCTTCACTACCGTTAGTTGCATGGTTGGTACTTTTTAATACCATAACTCATATTCCTCCACTGATGAAACCTGATATCAAAATCAGAATACTAATGAGACTAGATGAGTATATATTTGACACTATTGGAGGTGCTGGATTAACTATTGCATGTTTACTTTTAGGAGGTGTAATATTATTATCCAACTTCTATAATCCTTCAATGAAACAACATAATCCAAGCCTGGTGCTACCTTCTTCAAAACAAAAACAAATTAGTTCAGAAGCTACAATTTGGTCAAAATTACCAATTTACTTGATGATATTAAGTTGGGTATTACTTAAACTAGCATCTTACTTTAAAGACCCACTTGGTAAAGTTAAAAACATTATTGCATTGATTTCCTATATTATTGGTCATGTTTTAATTGTACCTTTCAGTCTGTGGTATATGTATTTATGTCAACCACCTAATGTACTCAGATTATTCATATTAGTAATTGGAATCCAAAATATCGTGGTTAATTTAACACACCTAATTTTCCCCAATGTTCCACCAATTTATGTTCAATATTATGGTGAAAATAAAGCACCAACTTATGATCTGCCAGGTTATAGTGAAGGATTAACTAGAATCGACTTGAATTTAACTTTTAATAGAGTTTTAAATTTTTTCATTATTTACGTTAAACTGATTGAATTTGGGGTACTACCTCTGTTACATCTGCTGATGCTGTTAACAATTGTTTACTTTTTAATCAATTTAGTTAGTCTGAAGATTATCAAAGCAGGACTTTTGATATATTGTGGCCTACAAATTTGGTCAGCTATTTATTTGGATCATCATTGGAAAGTGGATATTCTTGTACTGTTTTTATATTCAGGAATGTTTTTCTTACTAGCAAAAGACAGACTCGAAGTGATAAAGAACAAATTTAAATACGATGCAAAAAGCGGTAGATCGCTGACGATGGGTATGAGATTATTTCTGGGTACCATGTTTGAGCATTGGTTTAACCCAGTTTATCAATAAAATGACATCAAATCTTACCTGTCGATAAGGCTGTCAACCTTAAAAAAATCTACGGCTAAATAAGCTCCACAATCGTGTAGAGACTTGAGAAAAAGAAACAAACATCCAAATCTCCCAATAATTTGGATCCCAAAGTGCCCCCTAAAGATTTGAGTCCCTGATATACTCTGGTCAAAAATTTTGGCCCTGATCACACTTTATTCACTATTATATGATCCTATGTACTATAAGCTCTGTATTATAATAAAATATCAATACTGCAACTCGGCGAAGCAATATTTTTTTTTTTTTTTTTGCCTACACACTAGGTTTACGGCACACGGAGTTTTGTGCCTGAATTAGTGCGTGAACCACCCATCGCAAGTCAAAAAGCAATATTTCAGGAATACGAACCCCGGCATGACGTTGGTGGGGCGTGATAAAAATTTCAGCCTTTCAGTTTATCCAATTATGATCACATCGCAACCTGTTATAAAGTTTTTAAATCACCGAACCCAAAAATCACCCAAGCTTTGAAATCACCTCACCAAACTGCAAATCTTGATGCAACCCGCGGTTGTTTACTTCGGCGCGGGATGAGGTAAACATAACACCACCCTGCGCCTAATCGGCGCGATTTCAGACCCGGCATGGCGGTAAACAGTACCTACCTCACCGCGCCCCTCCTGCACTTTCCCCGGCTGGTGAGATCAGTGACTGCAGAGATGACTTGAGATTGAGGTTGCTCGAAACAGACCTGTCTTCGCTTGGTATAAGTGTCTTAAATATTAACTAATATTACCCTTTGGTCCCCTCTTATGAATAATTGTCATATATATAAATCTCGTTTTTGACTACATATCTCATCAACTCTTTCCTACTTGTTTCAAACCGCGAATTTAGCCCCATCATTGCTAATTCGTCAAACTACATAAACAACCATAGATCCGCAGTTCGCAAAAAATTAACTTACAATTTTTCATGACAGTTCCAAGACTATACAACAAGCGGATTAAACTAGCGGTTCCGCTCTTGTTGGTTCTATTATGTGCGTTGTTTCAGTTTCACCAAATTATGTTGAAACCTATTAATCAACGTCACCTTGAATTATCTGCTTTTTATCATCAACAGCAGAGCAAATTCAATCCAAGATTTCTGACGTTACATTTATATAAACATTTGAATGAAAATAGTGGACCCATAAAGTTTCACTGGGATGATTATGTAGATACTGCCGCTGGTGATCAAATAATCTCGAGATTCAAAAAAGACGATTCTGAATGTACTTGTGACCTTGAAACCTTAAGCTTTGCTTCTGTCAATAGTTATTGGTTAGAAGGTTATGATACAAAAGTTAAGAGAAGTATGGCTAACTTGTTTTGCTCAAAAGATATACCGACAAGTGTTTTCGTTCGTCTGCCAAATAGCTATATTAGAGTGCCTGTTGACGGTAAAAAAAGATATGGAAATTTATTGAATTCTACTGAATTAGGTTTCAAATTTAACTCAAATTCTCAACTTGTTGATGCATTACAATCTGAGTACGAAAAGTTAGAAAATGGTACTCCTAATTTTAAAACTTACTCGCTCGACCCCTTAAATAAAACTGTTGATATGGAACTTGAAAATTTTTATTTTGACCCAAATTATGAAATTTTCCGTTTAAATCAACAACTTCGTACTCAACCATTGGATGAAGAAGAACAAAAGTATCTTGAATTCTTGAAAACGGCAAATGATGAAGTTGATGACAGTGATAGATTTTTTAAATATCCATGGATTTACAGTGATGTGGTTCAAGGAAATAGTCATCATCTTGCACATCCGTTTTTTAAAAGATATATCTCAATCAGAGAACGTCAAAGTATTATTCAACACATGATTAAAGCTTGGTTCGAATTTGCTGAAGCTATCCAAGTTCCTTCATGGATTAATTATGGTTCTCTTTTAGGTTGGGCTTATAATGGCGTCAATATGCCATGGGATACCGATGTCGATATTCAACTCTCGATCCGTCATTTAGATTATTTATCAAGATATTATAATAATCTGTTAATTTTAGAGAATCCTGAACTAGGTAATGCTAAATACCTTCTTGAGATCTCTCCAACATATATTCGTCAAGGAAACGGTAGAAATTTCATTGATGGAAGATTCATCGATGTTAATAGTGGACTTTATATTGATATAAGTGCATTAAGTCATACTAACTTCAAACCTCCAACAGATTTAGCAGAAGAAGCAGAGGATGGAAAAGATATCCTTGTTCATTGCAAGCATTTCAATTGGCATTCATTATCAGAAATTTTACCTATTAGGCATACATATTTCGAAGGTTCAAGTGTTTACATCCCTTCGAATATTAGTAGTATCCTTGCTAGAAAATACGGACGTGAAAGTTTCACTACCAAACTTCATTTCTTAAACTACAATTATCAACAAGATATTAATTTATGGGTTTCAGATCAAGCATGTGAAGAACTGCCTGACATCAATAGATTTGAGGTTGATAATAAGGGCAACCAAGATTTTAGTAGATTAACAGCAGAAGGTGCTTGTGGATCTCAAATCTTGCAAGATGAATATCAAATAAATTACCATTTCGGCCAGAGACATGCCTTACTCGATAGTGATATAGATAACCCAGCTCCTTATGATATCGCTGAGTTGGGTGATTTATCCCTTACAAGAAAAGATGCATGGGATTATTACCATGATTTAGCCGCTGGAGTTGTCGCTTCCGAGTCCTGGTTTCACGAATATCATGATTAGCATGTATAGTAATATACCTTTACAGTTACCTTAGTCTACTCTACTTCTTAGTACTTTGAACTTGTAAATTTGAATGGGTTAGAGCTTGACTTGATGAGCTCAACTACTGAGAAATGATTTGGTTTATATATCTATTATACACTGCCTTAGGCAGTTTCATTATGTAATTTTATAACGAGACGTTACAGACCTGATCCCATCAAAAACCAACATATTATCAAGAGGAACATACTGGGACGTGCTGAGTTTAAGTACTTCTTGAGCTGCTATTCCCCCCATAAGACTAGCAACATTGTGGTAATTCGTAACGTTGTGACTTAATATCTCTTTAAATACATTTCTTATTGATTCTGGAAGTGTACTAGCAGTCATATGGAAAGTTTGGGAAAAAAGGTTAATGAAATGATTTAAATCATCAGGACCTGGGACCCTTTTGAACTTATCCAAAAACTCATTAAAGGTAATAAGTCCATAATATATAGCCAATGTGTTATGCGTATCTGTATCGTATTCGCTTGATGTTCCAGACATCAATTTCTGCTCAAGATCGTGATTCGTCTGTTTGAGACATCCTTGGGCAACGTGTAGATTCTGAATATTTTTACAGAAAATATCTAAAGATTCCAATTCTGCTTCACTTATTGAACGACCAAATACTCTTTTCAATATTTTATCTGTTTCAGAGATCAAACGTTGTTTATCTCTCAATGCCTTTTCTCGGTACAAAGATTGTAATACAATGTAATTTTTGGTATCTGAAGCCATATCTGGGAGAGTACCTGCTAAAGGAATTGCTCCTATCTCATCTACAAACTTCTTTAAAGCACTAATAAGAATCCAAAAGAATTGGGTGTTTTCATTGAACTTTTCCTCTGAAGCATGTTCATTCTCAAATAGCTCTTGCAATGATGGAGGAATACTTGTTTTCCTGTAAAGTCTGTGAATGGTTTCAAGTGCTTCTATGAAGTTGGTATCAAAATTGATGTTGCGTGACATAGACCTGATAACACTCTTGAGCAGGTTCTTTTCTGCTGATGTTTTGGGTAAAGGCTTATCATTAAATTTTCTCCATTCCCTCAATGCTATAAGAAATATCACGACTGCTGGAATATGTGCATGATCTGTGTCGTCCAAATTATCAATATCAAAGCTGAAGGCATGTTGTTCTAACTCAGGCCATGGATCATCAATTCTCAAATCGTAAAGGGTATTTCCGTGTGTCTCCATTACGGTAACTTCGGGAGCAATTAGATGAATAGTTCCGTAATATCCCACTGTATTCAAAAGGATTATTGGGATGTTTTTATCGAAAAGAATTGTTTTCAAATGCATCAATGAAGCAGTTTGAACATAATCACTCACCACCACCGTAGTGAACTGATCCCAGAATGAGTCTTCTAACGACTCCAAAGAGCACGTAAAAAATTGGCCTTTGGAGTCCAGATTCAATTCCTGTAAGTAGTTACACATAGCTTCACTTCGGTATTGGCTCAATTCATTAGTGGTCAAAAAGAAGTTCCCTGATATATCTTCATTTGTGACAGTAGAATCATCCACGATGGTGAAATTACCAATACCAGGGAGAATTAAGTTTTTCAAAACCTCTGATCCAGTAGCAGTAGCACTTACAAGGCATATGTGGCTTTGTTCAAGACTACTTTGACCCGATGATGCCCATAGACGCAATTGACGGTCGTACTTGTTGGATTGTGCCATGGTGATGCGAATGCGAATAAGATGGTTCAAGCTAATATTTGGAAGTGTAGAGAGCTTGGTTCAGCATTTGTGATTTAGTGGGTTTGTTGGGTTATTGAAGAGTTAAAGAAGGGTGGATTTTAACAACTTTCAGAATTTTTTTAAAAATCTCTATGATTTTTTTTATTATTCATTTTTAAGACCTAATTGTGAAAACTGCAAAAAGACTGAAGAAATATTTCAATTGAGAAATGAAGCCAGTATAATATTTAAGATAAAATTCAAAGGAAATGCAAGAATGATTTGAAATTGAATACTAATGGTGTATGAGTCCATATGAAATACACACAGATTTGTTCCATGTTATTGTAGTACGAAAGGTGTGGTAAAGCCTCCTTCTATCTTGAACAAATCTTAAATTGATCCCAAAAAATCGAAAAAAATCCAAAATTCACTCAAACTCTCAGAAACCACTCCAACCCCCCTAAAGCGTCATATATACACCCCACTTCATCCATACACCCAACTCTATAGAATTAACCCCTACACTACCCATATCCAAATCAACTGAAGGTAGTTTCTCTACCACCAACTCGCGCACAAATATTTCACCAGTTCATCAACAAGCGTGTAGTACTTAGCTATAGAACCGTATAATAACACCACCAAATAAGACTGATTGTTATTGTATACCCGTGTACTATACAAGTCTGGCCATATAATTAATCTAAAAGCTTCAAATCATACATGTCGTTGCAACCCATTAATCCAACGCCTATAAACATCTACAATAGCTCAAGTACTTCCAATGCTAACAATCAACTTGGATTGATTGGTAATGGGCACATGGGGGCTGACCTTATGAGTAGAATTATCATGTCACTCAAATCAGGTGTGGCCTCCGAAGTTGAGTGGGCTTTGGACTCCCTTTATCAACAATCATTTGTGGCTCCAGATACTATAGATTTTGAAAAAAATGAGTTCTTGGGTAACCAATTAATTACACACTTTACTGAACCATTCAAATTAATCAAACAAGATAAAGCAGATCAAATTGATAATAAACTCATCAATCAAAGTTTAAATGCCTTATTGAGTCTTAGAAATTCAATCCAAGATATAAAAAATCAACAATGGCTTTCACAAGTTTATGAATTTAAACAAGACTTAATCGATGGTCTAAGGTTTTTGAACGACTGGTTTTACAAAGGTAAAACTAACTTTTACTTATCAAAATATTATAACCAGTTTTTAGAGTACCTTTATCATCTGATAGACATATTAGATATCTTGACATGTTACTATATCAATAACTCCAAGAATGATGAGTTGTTCAACATCTTGTTATCTATATCTGTTACAACAGATGATAAATATTTGATTGTCGGTACTTTAAGTTGTTTAACACATTTACTTTTCACCAAGGCTGATACCATATCGGATAACGAAAATAAGGAATTTAATGATCAAAACCCAGTTTCTGGTCTGGAACCTTCAAAAGAAATCTTGGTCCCTATTTATGATAATTGTATTGATAATTTCACTGAAAAACATTTGGAACATTACTTGAACTATTTACTTTTGAACGATCCAAAAATCAATGTAGCAGTTTTGGATTTTTTGAAACAATATTTGAGTTCCGGTGCTTCAAACAAAAACCAAAACGTACAGGAGTCCAAATTTGAAAGATTATCTAAACTTTTGCAGGTTCCTTCCAACAAAAATAATTTACACACCTTGTTTAAACAACTACCAATACTTTTAACAAGTAACTTACATTTGAGTGAGGTCAAAGATTCCAAAATTGATCAACATTTAGCTAAACGATCACAAAATGTCAGTGTACCTCTTCAAACACCTACATTATCAAATGACTTATACGATATTATTTCTAAGTTTTCTGAGCCTTTAAGATCTAGTGTTTGGTTAAGGTGCTGTTACGAATCTATTTTCAATGATTCTTATGATGATGATGCAACAGGTGAAGGTATAATTGGAGAAGTCACACAAATATCTTTATGGAAAGCTTATGAAAAGCAATTTGAACCTATCTGGAGAAATAAAGACCCTGAATATCCTGAACTTTTACCAGCGGTTGATTTCATTAAAAATGTCACCAATGCTTTCCCAAGTTCTGAAGCAATGGTTGTAATGTTAAGAGATGTCGATCCACCAAAGAAGAAATTTATAATTAGAGGAATTCAACCAAGACAATTTGCAGTTGATATTGATGTTGCAAATTACGAAGCATTAAAGAGAAAAGTTGTGGTAGATAATACTGATGTTCACCCAGATTTACCTCCAGGAACTGTTGATGTCAACAACTTCCGTAAAAGCTTAGAACAAGCCAACAAACAAATTCTTTTCAGTCTGAGTGCATTGAAGTTGAACAAAATAAATTTACTTGCAAAGGATATTTTAGATTATATTTTGAAGGAACTTCCCGGATTTTCTGATGCAGATGAATTAGTTAATGTTTTCAGACTCTACAATAGCTATTGGCTTTTGGACTTAGTTTATGCTAATCCTGTACTTGTTGAAACTAACTTAGTCGGTAATGACTGGTTTAAATATTTAGTGTAATGTAATATAAATCTTAGAATAATTTCGCACAAATAATCTAACCAGAAAAGTTTGATCTTAAGATGTCTCAACAACTTCCATTAAAAGTCAGAGCTACTGATGTGGTTCATAGGTTTACTGTGTTAGGTCTCGTGGGGATCTGCGTGGTAGGTCTTGGATCTATTGGTTTTAATGTTTACATGAACTCTGATTACGCTAAAATGAATCGTGAAAAGTTAAAGTTTGACCCAAGTCAAAACCCAGAAACTAAAGAAGGTAACTAATTGTATATAGTAATAAATATGTTATTTAACTAGCTGTTTTTTGTTTGACGTTTTTGATTCTTGTTTATCACGTTTCCTTTTTTTCTCCTTCTTATCGTGCCATTTCCCATTTGCTTTTAAAATCTCTAAACTACGTTCATTTAGTATTTTTTCTCGTTTATTCGGTACCAAATAAACCACATCCTCTATTTCAAAACTTTTACGACAGTTAGGACACTCGTAGGTTTTTGTATCTATTAATTTGCCAACTGTTTTAGCTTCTACCACGCATCCACATTCCCTAAAGTATACGAATGATGTACTGCTTTGAGTTACAGGACAAACAAGTCGCTGGTCTTGAAACTCTGGATGAACTTCTGTTACATCATGGATGGATTGTATATGTGAAAATGATTTTTGGCTCTTGTATTTTTTCTCGATAAGAAATTCAAGCACCAGCTGTTTTAGTAGAAGATTCCCCATGTAATCTGCAACAACTTTTTCTCCTACTAAAGTTTCATTCTTAAGTCGGCACTTTGATAAATCTGGGCTCTCCCTTTTCTCATCATCCTCATCTTTGCCACTAGTGTATAAGCTTATAAGTTTCTGTCTATTTGCAATCGTTCCTCCATCGTTTCCCATTGTGTCGCATTTACTGTCGCATAATTTTGATAAATTTTTCAGAATCAAGCATGTCTCAACGGATAGATTTGGGTCAACTCCACCCACAACAACTTGTTGAGCTCAAAAAGACTACTGAAGAAGAAGTCAATCATTTTACATCATCCTTACAAGCCTTACAGACTGCTCAGGGTAAATTGAGGGAATGTATAAAAAGTGTTGAGTCCATGAAATCTAAAGACTCTCAATCATTACTTGTGCCTCTTACCAGCTCCTTGTATTTACCAGGTAAGGTTGAAGATAGTGACAAGTTCTTGGTGGATATAGGCACAGGTTACTATGTAGAAAAAACAGGAGATGAGGCCAAAAAAGTTTATGAAACTAAAATCAATAAATTGAACGAAGATTCAGCTAAGTTAAAGGAAATTTTAGTCCAAAAGAACGAGGTTTTAAATCAATTGAACATGGCATTGAGGACAAAGGTTTTAGAGATGGAGAAGCAAAAAGCTAAGTAGAAAGTGACAGTGTAATATACGATAATGATTACGTTTTAAAGATTATACTTGTAGTTCGAATTTCAAGATTTATATATATGGGGTTTGAGAAGTAGGAGTTAAATAATTGAGGATCATTAATATTCATTAAGTAAAAATAAGCTATTTATTTAAGACAAAAGGTTCAGAAAAGACCTTTTTCAATGCTTCTATCTTCCTATTACCAAACCCATGGATCTTTATATCTTCAGCTTCAACAATGTCTTTGAAAGACCCAATTTCGGTCATTAAGTTAATTACATCAGTCTTATTGATTGCTCTGATGGTAGTCAAAGTTTCAGTCAAGTTTGCCTTATAATCAGTTGCTTTTACTCCTCGTATACTTGAATTCACTTTACTTTTAACTAGCTCATTCTCCTTGAGCATAGCTATGTAATTCCCAGCTTGCTCAAATGACCAAGCAACAACCAAAGTCAAGTCCTGCTTCACACAGATATTGTTTAGTTTGCGTAGAACTTCAGAAGGGTTCTCAATATCAATAACTGCTAAAAGAACTCGAAGTGTACTATCTCTAGTTTGTGGAACAGAAAATCCTTGGTTAAGTTTTTTGCATCTTCTCCAAATATACTCGGGGTGAAGTTGGTGATACTTCAAAGAAAGAAACAAGACTTGGAGGGTTGGGTTTATATAGTAATCTGAAAGGATTTCTTTATTGTATGAAATAGGCTTCAGCTTAAGCATACTGCTTTGGAAAAGAGGGTTCCCCTTTTGGGAGGGTGAAACCTGTATTTGACTATACATTTGCACCAGAGGTGCAGATCCACGATGGCTTCCGGAACTCGAAGCGGATTTTCTGACATTTGAGCTAGTTTTATTCCCAGAGTCTTTTGGTTGAGGATTGTTAGATTTGCTAGAACCAATTCCAACAGGTGGTGGTTGGGCCAGGATTTGAGAAGCAGGACTATTCTGACGTTTCTGTTCTCCGTCATCTCCATACTCCTCTCTCATTCTTTTCACTCCTGCCAACACACTGGCAAATGAAGTAGAGTCCATGATGCGCGATTGCAATGCGCGATGGAGATATGGAGATAAGAGTTGATTTAGTTTGTCACTTTTAGCTTGATGTTGTTATGAATATAAGTATCCGATGCTGAAACTTTGCAACCATATTGTATTCAATTTTGAATTATATTCTGGGTCCAATGGTCTGGTTTTGATTTTAGTTGAGGTGGGATTCATTAAAGTGTGTTCTTAACATTACTACGATTCTAACACTTAATGGTTAAATGATTAAAAATTTGATAAATGAGCACTTAATCCTTGATTCACTGACCTTTCCCAACATTTAAAACAAGATTCTACAAAGAATCCCAAACCTCTTACTCATTAACCGATAAGTAGGGCCCGGTTTGGAACAGACTTGGTTTTCGCAGCTACTATCAAATATTGTTTTTGGTTCGGTTGTACGACATGTCCTACACGACATCTGCCGCACAAAATTCCTTTCGCATACGGCTCTAATAACCTAATGAGACTTAGTGCTACAATTACCACTGCTTTGGCTGCTCTGCTTTATGCAGAAGCAAGTATGTTCTCTAAGTTGACCCAAGCACTCGGACAACATCCCTTTACCCAGAAACTTCCTCAGAATCCCATTGAATCTTTAATTGAACAAGCCGGAAATCCTGACTACGCTTCCCTGCCAGAATTGAAAGAAGCATGGGAATATTTAGCTGAAACTCTTTCCCCAGAAGAGATTCAAAAGAAAATCGATATATTCTCCAAACCCGTGACTAAGTTCAATAATGGGTTCAGAAAAAACAGACCCGATTTTGAAAATTTGAGTCATGATAAGTTTAGTGGTTACTCTTTGGATATAAAGAAAAATAACCCAGAAGCTTTGGGCTTAGATACTGTAAATCAGTATACTGGATACTTGAATGTTGAGCAATTACAGAAACATTTTTTTTTCTGGTTCTTTGAAAGCAGAAATGATCCTAAAAATGACCCTGTCATTTTATGGCTCAATGGAGGTCCTGGTTGCTCAAGTGCCACTGGATTATTTTTTGAACTTGGCCCCTCTTCTATCAACTCAACTATCCAACCTGAGTTCAACCCTTACTCCTGGAATTCCAATGCTTCTGTTATATTTTTAGATCAACCAGTGGGTGTAGGATACTCTTATACTGAAGGTGAAGAAGTTAAAAATACTGCTGCGGCTGCAAAAGATTTTTATATATTTTTGGAATTATTTTTCCAAAAATTCCCTGAATTCAAGCCTAATGCTTTCCACATTGCTGGTGAATCTTATGCTGGTCATTATATTCCTAAATTTGCTAGTGAAATCATTGGAAATGCTGACAGATCTTTTGAATTAACTTCGGTATTAATTGGTAATGGAATCACAGATCCTCTTATCCAGTACAAATCTTATAAGCCTATGGGATGTGGTGAAGGAGGATATAAACCTGTTTTGACCCCTGAAGAGTGTGAGCAATTGGATAAAGACTACCCTAAATGTGCAGCATTGACTGAAATTTGCTACAAATTTCCTAATGCTCTTTCTTGTGTTCCAGCTACTGTTTTCTGTGAAAACAAGTTATTCGGCCCTTACTCTAACACTGGCTTAAACCCTTACGACATCAGGAAAACCTGTGATGATGAAGGGGGAGAATGCTATGTGCAAATGAACTATGTTGAAGAGTTTTTAGACAGCGAATACGTCAAGAATGTTGTGGGTGCTAACGTAGATATCTTTACATCCTGTGACGAAACTGTGTTTAAAAACTTCATTTTGGATGGTGACGAGATGAAACCTTTCCAGCAATATGTAGCTGAATTGCTTGAGAGCGACATTCCTGTTTTATTGTATTCTGGTGATAAGGACTATATTTGTAACTGGGTTGGAAACCACGATTGGTCTGATGCTTTAGATTATTCCCAGCATCAACAGTTCGAACAGCAAAGTTTGAAGCCATGGGAGACTGAAAATGGAAAAGTTGCTGGTGAAGTAAAGAACTATGGTTTATTTACCTTTTTAAGAGTTTATGATGCCGGGCACATGGTTCCTTATGACCAGCCAGAAAACTCTTTGGATATGGTCAACAGATGGTTAAGAGGAGATTATCTGTTTGGCACCAAACCTGATAACTAGATCGATAGATATTGTTGAATATAAAAATTTGGTTTAATTTTAGAGAGATTTGGATTATTGGTAGATGGGAGAAGGATCTAATAATTCGGGGTAAATTAGTTATATCACAAATTACTCAAATTTGATAAATGAACAGAGAACTTAGTAGATTTTTTCCTTCAATATTCCAAATCTTCGCTACCTCGACGACAGATTATTGATGAGAGTTTATATGTTGTGTCAAAGATCAAGAGATCAAAGTCTAATCTATTTGATAAGAACCAAAATTACAACTGTTATAATAGAAGAAAATACTAAAGAATCCTGTCAAACGAAGGTTTTTACTCATTGAGAGCTTGGGTACAAGTATTACTCGTATTCAGCAATATATTTAATAAAGACGAAAGAAATTAAAATGATCTTAGTCTCTGTCATGATTATACATCACGTGCGGGAACACAAAACAGGGCTAAGCCCTAATCCCGCGGTCGTGCACCACATCTCGTTCGCATAACGAAAAATCTAATGAAAAATTATTTTATTCACTTAACTCACAATGGCTACGTATGTTAAATGTTTCAGACATTGATAATAGAGTATAAGAATCAAAAGAATCACCCAAAGCACCCAAAGGCCACGGGAATCCAAGATTATCTTGCAGCTGAATTCTATTCACTAAACTCATTGCCGATGCCTGATAAATCTGTTTTCCTCTGAGTCCAAATTGTACGAGATTTTGAATGAACTTGGCAGTTCAGTTCTAAATCATCCCGTGGTTTTCCCACCATGGATCGTATGAAGACCTAGAGAAGATTTATTATCAATATCAATTTACTAACAATTTAGTACCCTTAAACCAGAAACTTTAATTAAGAAGAACAAGACTGACGAAAAAGTCTTAAAACAAAGAGCTGCTGACAAAGCTGCTAGAAAAGTCGTATGTATCCCCTTTATTTTTTAAGATGAAAAAAACCATAGTAACTGGCTAGCTTTGGCGATGTTGTCATTCTGTTAACCATCTTTCGGGACTGAAAAATTTTTTTATTAAAGAGTTACTAACAATTTAGGTTTCTAAGGAAAAGAGAAAGGCTATCTACGACAGAAACGCTGCCTACACCAAGGAATACGCTGCTGCTGAAAGAGCTATCATCGATGCTAAGAGAGAAGCTAAGGCTGCTGGTTCTTACTACGTTGATGCTCAACCAAAGTTAGCTTTCGTTGTCAGAATTAAGGGTATCATGAAGATTCCACCAAAGCCAAGAAAGGTCTTACAATTATTGAGATTGACCCAAATCAACGCTGGTGTTTTCGTCAAATTGACCAAGGCTACCACCGAATTATTGAAATTGGCTGAACCATACATTGCTTACGGTTACCCAAACTTGGCTACCATTAAGCAATTGGTTTACAAGAGAGGTTTCGGTAAGGTCAACAAGCAAAGAGTTGCTTTATCTGACAATGCTATCATTGAAGCTGCTTTAGGTAAATACGGTATCTTATCTATTGAAGATTTAATCCACGAAATTTACAGTGTTGGTCCAAACTTCAAACAAGCCAACAACTTCTTATGGCCATTCAAGTTATCTAACCCAACCGGTGGTTTCAGATCCAGAAAGTTCTTTCACTACATCCAAGGTGGTGACTTCGGTAACAGAGAAGATGCTATCAACGCTTTGGTTAAGCAAATGAACTAAATAGATAATTAAATATACTGTAATGTTATTGCTTCTCTGCGTACTTTATTGTTACTAGTATCAACGTAATTACTGAACAAAGAGTTATACCATTCTTATTTCATGCTAACTTTTTCTTGAATACACATTGTTATCTTTACACTAGCGTAGGATGAACACATACATTGTGGCCCGAATAAAACAGTTTGAACCAAATGAGACACTGAAAAGTGAACCAAATGAACCAATCTAATGAGTGGTAAGTTTGTTATTAATTAGACATTTCAATAGGTGTTTGTGTGCGCTTGATGCAATCTTTATTACCTTTTAAATTATCATCATTTATTAAATACTATTATAGTGATTATTTAAACTGATTAATCCTGGGCTGATCACCATTCACCTATACTATAAACAAGATACTCTAGCCACCCAATATGTCTCCACCATTCAACCCTGACAAGCTCATAATTATCATAGATATACTGGTCAGATCTGGTAAAAAACCCAACTACTACAAAATACAATATCCTCATAAACGACACAGAGATCAAGCACGTAGCTATGAGAGTGAGGGCATTAATGAAGAGCATTCCCGGGTTTTTGTGCTGCTCTTTATACCTATAAAACATCCGGTACTGCTGAAGAATAGGGATTTTTTCAACAAACTTGTTGACATCTTTTGCACCCAATTTGGCCTCGATACTTTTGACCAATTTTCTCTGTTCAGCTGAAGTCGCCATGATTTTTTGGATTACAGAACTCTCCTGGAGCTTCTCAAACTGTCGCTGATATTGTTCACACATGTTTTCTAAATGCTTGATGGTTTGGTCTCTTTGGTTACACTGTTTTATAAGGTCTTTCTCCCGAGACGGTCTGGGCTGAGCTGTTCCACTGTATTCTCGTTCTAGCTGATCTGTATAGCTCTGGAGAGTTCTGAGCAGGGTTTCTAGAGATGTAATTTGTTCAAGCTGTTTTTTAGCTCTATTTTGAAGCGAATCGTTTTCAGAAGAAAGTACAGCGATCTGACGATCTCTATCGATGATCTGTTGTTCTTTATCGCCATAGCTGCGTTCTCGTATGCCGAAGTTTGGTGGGGTTTCACCTAAATTTGACGACCTCCCACTGAACTTTTCACCCAACTTGGATCCTAAATTCACACTCCGTTCAGTCAACACACTCGGATTCGAAAGAAGCGACCAAAGTCTGGCCTGAGAGGTCCCGCTCCGTTCGGCCAACAACTTGGAAAGATCGTAGTGTTTAGTGAGTTTTAGCAAGAAATTCACGAGTTCATGTTGATACAATTTGAGAGTGGGTTTGTCGTTAATCATCTCAGTGAGTAGCCTCGATTCGTTGTTTGTGAGAAGAGGTTTCCCAAGACTTTTCTCCATCTCTGCCACGAGATCCCGGACCTGCATTACGTAGATGTGATCCTTGCCGTGGCTGACATGGTGCCAGCATCTGTCCACAAACTTGTCTATTGAGTCCATGGTTTTCGCGTCGCGTTCTAATGTACATATACTACAAACTGAGTTCTGAATCTGGGTTTAGTTTATCCTAGTTGATTCAGAAGATGTATAGTTTCTGGGGTGTTTTCTGGGGTGTTTTCTGTGATGTTTTCTGTGATGTTTTCTGTGATGTTTTCTGTGATGTTATTTGTGATGTTTTCTGGGATATTCTTTGGAATCTCTTTTCCTGAAATATTTTCTGGGGTACTCGTGATTTTCTCAC
Source organism: Yamadazyma ubonensis (assembly GCA_030572075.1). Classification (NCBI taxonomy): domain Eukaryota; kingdom Fungi; phylum Ascomycota; class Pichiomycetes; order Serinales; family Debaryomycetaceae; genus Yamadazyma; species Yamadazyma ubonensis. The sequence goes on along the minus strand of JAJLZG010000006.1, from coordinate 702,633 downwards.
TCTGGCTAGTTTTGAAGTCTTCATTTATACTAGCCTCTTTTTCTGTATTCTCTCCCGTTTCTGAGTCTAGTTTATCATTGATAGCTTCAGGATCTTTGGCAGAATTGGTTTTATCTTCAGTTATATCTCTGCTTTCAGACAGTCTTTTCTCAGTTGTACCTCTCTGATTACCACTTTCACTTACAGCTTCACTTACAGCTTCGTTTAATTTTTCTTTTCCGGTAAATTCTCCAGTTGATGCTTTTTGAACAGTCAATTCTTCAATTCCAGTCTCATTATCTGTGACCGTTTCTGTTTCTTCACGCTCCACCAAACCATTTACATTTTGAGCTGGAACAGCAGACTCTTTTGGGTCTTTTAACTCTTTCAGCTCTTCTACTTCAGGATCCAACTCGGGCTCTAGTTTAGGCTGAAACTCTGGTGCTACTGGCTCCAAATCTACATCCTGCTCTGGCTCAAATTCAGGTGCTACCTCTAATTCAGCTTCCACCTCAGGAGCTTCCACATCAGGAGCTTCCACATCAGTAACTTCAATCTCAGCTTCAGAGGGTTTCTCTTCGTCCAACTTCTCGTTCAATTTCGTTGCCTGCTCGTGGACTAAACTCATGAACCGCAACTCCAATGCCTTCTCCAGCTCATACCGTCTAATAGAAGATATAACCTCGTAAAAGGCATCCTCAATAAGAACACAGCACCCATACAACTTTCGAAGAAGGTAATACAACCTATCTACTCTCACATCTCTGCTTTCGTTCAGCAGCTTGATCTCACCAACCTGCTTGAGAACGTAGATACTGAACTTCTCTACTCCGTGATAGAGCTCGACCAACAGCTCAGATTCCTGAGGAGAAGCAACAAGATTCTTCATTTCTTCCACCATTTGAATGAGATTCAAATACGTTACTTGTGATTTGAGATGAAAGTCGGAGTTCTTTCCTGAAAGAACTAACTCACAAACTGGACATATAAAGCTTTCATCTTCAAACGTATCTGTAGCAACCAGTTCTTCCTTGATGAACTTTTTATCCTTTTCTTTTTTATCCTTTTTGTCCTTCTTCTCCTTCTTTTCTTCAGGAACAATGCTGCTGATACACACACTGTGGTACCATTCCTTACACCGATCACACTCGATCATCGACCCGTACTCGTACTCCCTACAAACGCAGTAAATTGCTGGCTGTTCGCCTGCCAATGCGTCCTCGTCGTCTTGGGCAAACGTGGTAGAGTTCTCGTATGTATCTTCGTTGGAAAAAGTGATATCACACTTTCCCGAAAGAGTATTAATAATCTTCGAAAGCGTATGTGCAGGTGAGTTTTTGCCAAAGTCAATCGTGGATATGATTCTCGAAACTCTGAGCTGATCAAAAGAATTGGCGAGTGCCTTTTCTGTAGCCTTCAAATGACCTTCGATAAGTGCCCAGTCTTTTTGGCTGATAGGCAAGTTTGTGTCTTTGAGTTCTTGGTAGAGCTTTTTCACTTCGTCATAAGTGAATGGTTTTTTATTCTTTACGTTCTGGTCAAACTCATAGAGTTTCTGTAATACATCCATCGAAGCCTTGAAGTCAAGAAGATCATCAAATTTGCGGATATCAATGAAGATTCGGTCATCGCTTTTGGTGCTTAATTTCTCGTCGATATCATTGATTAAATCGTCGATCTCCGTGATAGAACGGGCCGATAATTCCTGAAGATTGAGATAGTGCTCGATCTTGTCAGAAACCAAGTAGCTGTTTTTGATGATCTTTTCAATCGTAAGAAGCTTATCCAATTCCTGAGAACCCAAGAGATCAAGGCCCTGTTTATAAAACTCTTCAAGACGAGTAATAGTGAAAATATTCTTTTTATCATTGGGATCTCCCCCTGAAGATATCACATCATAGAGTTTTAGCCACTTGATTTTATCTCTTACTCTGATTATAAATTCAAGAGACTGAAGGTTTATTCCAAAGGATTTCCCCAAGTTGATTAAATCATTAAACTCCCGTAAAGTAGGCCCGTCCTTAGAGATCAAAAGTCTACTGCTTCTCTCGAAATTCTCGATTTCCATCTTAAATTCAAACACCTGATCCACTTCGACACTCTCGAACGAAATAAGTGGAATCTGTTCTATTAAACGGACCATTCTGGGTAAAATCTCTTTGGGATCAAAAAGCGTGTGTTCTTCTTCATTAGCATTTCTGATTCTCTGTTGGTGCTTGATTGAGAGAATCGACTGGCACTCTTCAATAAAACTATTGGCGTACTCAATGTACGATTTCAAAGTTTTCATGTTGTTTTTGAAGTCAGAGAAGTCTCCCGTTTGCAGTTTACCCACAAATCTATCGTACTGAAGAGAAGCACTAACTTGAGCAAGAATCTTTTCTCCGTCAGATAAAAACGTCTTGTATGTTTTAAGTGGAATTTTATCGTTTTCCATTAACTCCTGATACTGAGAATTCCAGTCTTTGAAATTGATGGAATAGTTATCTAAGATCTTTTTGAATCCCCGAAGCTTATCGTCCGTGTACAAAGTTTGAAATTCAAGTTTGAAATCTTCAAGATTCGGGACACTTCGACCTGAAGATGGGACTTTCTCTTCCTTTATATTTATCTCTTTGTACTTGAGGTAGTTCTCAAGAGAAATGTAGAAAGTGTCTCCCAGTGTATCAATAAGGGCTATTCTCGAAGGGTATACCACGGAAAGATCATCGTCTGCAACAAAAGTGTCCCCCATGACTCTTTCGTCCAAAACCAACTCTCTTATGGGCCCAGATTTCCGTACTTTGTTCCTCTTTTCTAGCTCCTTATCCATCAAATCCACATACATAGCCTTTACAGCTTCGTAGACATCATAGTCCAAACTTAGTTTAGGATTTGGCGAAGAATCAAAACTCTGGGTGAGATTAACCACAAGTCTGAACACCGAAAAGTTAGGGAAAATTTTGTTTTTCATCAACCATTGTTCAGCCTCCAAGGCATAATCTAGCCAGAGCCGTGATGCAAAGTTGACTTCTTCGCTAACACTCAATCCAAAGCATATACTCATGGCATATGTTTTGGGATACTTTACCACGAACTCGCCCGGTTTTTGCAACGCCGTGTGGTATTTGATACCATGAGCATCCAATTCTGCAGGAGTAACGAATGCCGAAAGCTGCTGCGAGGTTCTGTGCTGGTCTACGAGCAACTGTAAATTTTTGTTCTTCAAGCCAAGTCGTATGTCTTCAGATCCCGAAGAGTAGAGTGCCTTTTTGATAGCCTTGTACTTTATAGATCTTGTTTTGTTGGAATCGAATCTGATGTTTTCAAGCACCTGAAGGTTTGGAATTTCTTTTGGTTTCTGGATTTTCAAAAGCTGTTCGAAGCGAGAAAACTCTGATTCAGGAACGAAATACCACTTTTTGTAACCACAAATCTGCCGATCGATTCGCTGGGTGAAATGGTCGTCACAGTGCCACAGGTCGACCGAAAGCGTGGTCCCAATGCTGTATGACGGCGTGGTAAGCTGTTCGCTGTTCGTATCTTGTTTGAAAAGTCCTGATAGAAGCGAATTGGGAAGCGACGAAATGTTACCGAGATTCCAAGGGCTCAAGCTGGACTCGATAGGCAAATTATCCTGCAATTGCAATTGCAACAGTGAGACTTTTACCACACTTGAGCCGAAACTGGAAGGAGCATTAGCCCAGAAATCACGGACCATTGCGTCGAGATCGTGGCCGTAAACAGTGGTATCATTTTCTACGAGGCCAGAAATACTGGCACTAGAAGTGGGATAAATTTCCACGTCGTCGAAATGGCTGTGAGACTCACCCAAGCTTTTTAGGTAGTAATTCATCTGGGTATAGGCCGAGCTCCCAGACAACTTGGGCCCGGCTGCCGACTGAAGAAGGTACCCTTTTTGGGCCCGCAGCTTGAAGTTTCTTCTGAACCGTTTTGGTTGTCTTGCGGACGTAGAAGCCGGTCTTTTAGTGCTGTTATGCGAGTAAGGATGAGACTTCTCGTAGGAGAGAATATAAGTTTTGTAGATATTTTTAACGTCCTGAATGGCGTACTGCCGGTCTAATTTTTCCCACTGAGGATCTTCAAGGGCTTCGTAGCCGCCCATTGAGCAAACTGTGTGATAAAGACTTAAAAGGTCGATTTCTTTAGTTAAATCATCAATATCCTTATATGGAATATAGCTGAGTAACGAGCACACGGAGGTATAGAAATCCAACACGTGCTCGATGGTTGTGTTTAAGCTATCGGGCAGGTTGAAGTTCCCGTTACGATCTAGGGTTGAATGATGACGATTTGGTTGATTGGGGTCAGGAAGTTTCGGCACATTTATAGTTACATTCGGGAGTCTAAGTTCCAGGGAATTCAGGGCCGAAGAAGGTACGTTGAATTTGACAGCACCCTGGGATTTCCCGGTTTGTTTATACGATTCCAGGGCCAGTATAGGATCGAATACCTTTGAGTTAGCAGTATCAACATGCAAAATATCGGAGGAGAGTGGAGTAGAAACGATTTTTTTGTCGAGGTTGATTTGAATGTGTTGCTGGGACTGGGGCTGGGGTAGCAGGGGCGTAGACAGCTCTGGGGCTGGAGTTGGGGTGTCCAGCGTGGGGTTTTTAGACATGAGGATGAGTGAAAAGTTCGCGCAGTGGACAGTTACACTCGAAGTGGTGATGATAGTTCGAGTGATGGTGGAGTGATGGTGGAGTGATGATGTAGATGGTGGTAGAGTAGTTACAGTGGTACTTATGGAACAGTTAGAACGAGATTGAGTTGAGTGGGTTGAAAAGTTGAAGGGCAAGTTTAAAAATACTTGGTAGAGTTAAAGAGGTAGAGTTGAAATACTTCTCGAAGTGCTCTATTGAAATGCTTTGAATTGGACAAGATTGGATGTCAAATAGGTAATCTAAGACCCCTTAACTAGAACCAGAAACTTCTCGGTATTTTTCAGACCACTTTGTCTCAAAACATTTTCTTCTACTTCAGCTACTTGGATAAAAGCTTATCATAGTCTGGCTATGTCGCAGGCTATGTCGGAAACTCAGGCTATGTCGGAAACTGAGACTATGTCGGAAACTGAGACTATGTCGGAAACAGAGAATGTCGCAAATCGTCGGAGTTTGCCCGCGCACTACGCTGACATCTTTTCACTTTTCATCTTCACTTAATCATCTCCGATTTTAGTTTCACAACAACACGACCGATCTATGACTTTACAAACTCTATTGTATCACCCCACAATATCCGCCACGTCCCATAATATGGTAATACTCTACTCTTTCGATAAGTGTCTGGACTAGTGTAAAGCCCGGAATTATCTTAATTTCTCTGATTTCGTTCTAATCTTGTCCTAATTTCGTCTTGAGTATTTCCCTACTACCCTCAGACTCTCCTAAAGTTACCCCCATCATTTTTTTAAAACCGTTAACATCATCTCTTTGCATTACTATTTACGGCAATGGTGGGCCGAGGTATTTCATCTTACGTCGGTATTAGCGCGCTAATCTGCACGGTGATAACGTGACAGGTACCTCCGCTCCGCGCATGAAAGTACATTTCACATGGATTGCATATGACACTCGCATGCCGATGATACAGTCCGAGGTCCCATATATTATAGCTGGTGTTAGCTGATTAATTTCGGATGGTTTGGCTTTAAATTTTGTAAGTATATTCTCTGAGACTATATCTACCCACCAGTTAAATCTGGACTCGAAAAGCACCTCTGAATACCTAAAAAATCACGGCTAAAAACGCAGCCAATCTTCCCGCGCATTTCGCAGCTTAGAATAATTCTCCACAAAACTATTTGCTATATAAATCACCGCATCGCTCAGTAAAATATTATCGTAATGGCTGTTGGTAAAACTGTTAATTCACTCCCAGGACCAAACCCTAAAGGGTTTATCCAACAAGAAAGAGATGCTGCTGTCTTCAACCCAGAAGTAATGAATTACTTTTTAGAAGGTTCCCAAGAACGTAGTGAAGAAACGGCTAGAATGATTCAACAAATGGAAAGAGACCCAATTTTAGCTGCTAGATCTAAAGATTATGATATGACTAAAGCTGAAGTTAGAGAAAACACCATCAAGAAAATTAATCGTCTCTCTCGTTACATTGAAAGTGAAACTTTTGATGAGTTCGAAAGAAGAATGTCCCTTATTTCAGTCTTTGACCCTCAATTACATACCAGAATTGGTGTTCATCTCGGGTTATTTATTGGTTGTATTCGTGGTAATGGTACTTTTGCTCAAGTCAACTACTGGGCTCTCGAAAAAGAAAGTGCTTTCATTAAAAACATTTACGGTTGTTTCGCCATGACGGAATTGGCTCACGGTTCTAACGTTGCTGGTTTAGAAACCACTGCTACTTTTGACGAAGACAACGACGAGTTTATCATCAACACTCCTCATATTGGTGCTACCAAATGGTGGATCGGTGGTGCTGCTCACTCTGCTACTCACACCACTTGTTACGCTAGATTGATTGTTAAGGGTAAAGATTACGGTGTTAAAACCTTTGTTGTTCCTTTAAGAGATTCTAACCATGATCTCATGCCAGGTGTGGTTACTGGTGATATTGGTGCTAAGATGGGTAGAGATGGTATTGATAACGGTTGGATTCAATTCTCCAACGTTAGAATTCCAAGATTCTTTATGTTACAAAAATACTGTAAAGTGGACAGTTCAGGTAATGTTGAATTACCAGCTCTTAATCAATTATCTTACTCTGCCTTATTAGGAGGTCGTGTTGTTATGGTTAAAGATGCTTTCAGATGGTCTTCAAGAGTTATCACCATTGCTACTAGATATGGTGTTGGAAGAAGACAATTTAAGGCTGCTAATGCTAAGGAAGAAGATCCAGAAAATCAAATTTTGAACTATCCTCTTCATCAACGTCGTTTGATTCCAATCTTGGCCATGTGTTACGCTTTCTCTAACGGGGCCAATGTTTTGGCTGATTCTGCTAAGGATGCTAACGATATCTTAGATTCTGCTGTTGCTAATGATGATAAGAAGGGTATTGATCTTGGTATTGCTTTGGCTAAATCCTTATTTATTGCTTCTGGTTCTTTAAAGAGTACTTGTACTTGGTTAACCTTAAGTAACATTGACCAATGTAGACAAGCTTGTGGTGGTCACGGTTACTCTGGATACTCTGGTTTTGGTAAAGCCTTCAATGATTTTGCTGTGCAATGTACTTGGGAAGGTGATAACAATATTTTGGGTACTTCTGTTGGTAAGCAATTGGTTAAGAATATCAAGGCTGTTTTAGATGGTGAAAAGGCCTTTGGTGTTTTGGAATTTTTGAACGAATCTCCAAAACAAATTAACTCAAAGGCTGCAGTTTTAGACACCAAGGACTTGTCTTCTACTGAAACCATTTTACATGCCATTGAAGTTGTTTTAATTAGAGGTTCTTACCAATGCTTAAAGACTTTACAAAGCAACGGTGATGACTGGGATTACATTGGTGCTGATTTGGTCACTTTATCTAAATTATTGGCTCACTTTTTCTTATTAAAGGCTTTCTTAGACAAGATTAAGAGTATGAAGAGTGCTGATGAAAAGACTCTTGTTCCAGTATTGGATAAATTGGCTCAATTATACAGTGCCTCTATTGTCTTGGAAGCTTTCAGTGGTACTTTCTTAACTTATGGAGTTATCACCACTGATGCTATGACTACCTTAACTACCGGTAGAATCCAAGAATTGTGTGCTGATTTAAGACCACATGTCATTCCTTTAACGGATGCTTTCCAATTATCTGATATGATGATCAACTCTTCTTTGGGTGGTTACGATGGTAACTTTTACGAAGAATACTTCAAGATTGTTAAGGATAACAATGCTCCAGAAAATACAAAAGCTCCATATAACGAAAGCATCATGGCTATGTTACAAAGACCAAGCCATGAAGAAAGAACTAGAAATGAGTTTACTGATGAGGTTGCTGAACTTTTAGATCCTGAACTTGAGTAACTGGTTTACGTTGAATGAATAAAATGTTTTAAATATTGTAGTGTTTTATTATTAAAATCTCTGTTTATATACCTATTTGATTTGCTGGATCGAATGGGAAGAATAATGCTATAAATCCCAAAGCTCCAACAATTGCTGCTGTTGCATAAATTGGTGCCAGGGTTGAAGTATCAGCAAAATAAGCAATAACTGGAACAAGTAATGATGCAAGTCTATTACAAACACTGGCTAATCCTGCTCCGGTAGTTCTGCAATGAGAAGGTAAAGTTTCTGGAGTAAAAGCATAAAGAACGGCATAGTAAATGTAGAATGTAACATAAGAAACTGAATTAAATGCAACATTTTGGGCACGATTTTTAACCTGAGTGAAAGCCATTAAGAAAACCATTGTAAGTAATGCTCCAATACACATTGTACCTTTTCTTCCAATTTTTGGTACCATAATAAGTCCAGCAGCGATAATTGGTCCAAAAAATGACATACAAGTAGAAATAGTACCATCTCTATAAACTCCAGCAGGGGTAGAGGCTGACATTTCTGGACCTCTAGCCTGAAGATATTGGGCTAAAAACTGACTGTAAAGTGGATAAGAAATACCAATTAAAAACCACGATAAGAAGACAAGTCCTGTATTAGTAGCCATTTTTTTAGTGACAAATAAACTCTTTGCGTTCTTCCAACTGTCATTCAAGAAACCTTTAATGGTACTTTTTCTGCCAAAACTACTTCTATCAACAGTTCCACAGTCATGTAAATCTTGGAGGGTTAAAGATAATGGACGGTTATATTTCTTTGCAAGTTTTTCCAAAAATTCAAACGCTTCTTCATCTCTATCCATAGCCACCAAGTATTTTGGACTCTCATCCATACGAAAGAGTAATCTAACGACTGCAAAAAAAGTGACAATACCGGCATCAATGTACCAAACATATCTCCAACCTCTATTGGATTCAGAAGGACAATCATCAGCCAGATCACAAGTGTATTTATCTTGAGTTAAAATTGCAAAAGCCACTAAATAACCAGCAGCTTGACCCAAAGCCCAAGTACAAGCGAAGAACGTAACAAGCCAGCTGTAACGTCTTGGTAAAACTTCAAGGAAAATAGTAGCATCAATAGCCAAATTACCACCAAGCATAAACTCAGCAATACCAATAAATATACAGTATAATGGCATTCCTGGAGCTGCACCCACAAGGAAAGAAGATAATCCGCAAAGAATAAGCGAAATGTTAAAAGCCAATTTTCTTCCTATGATGTCAGCAGAAACACCCCAGAAAATACACCCAAGTACAATAGAAGCGTACATTACTTCAGTGATAATTGGGAAGTCTTGATTAAATTGATAATTAACAAAAATCAGAACTGTACTATGAGCCATCCCAATTAAAGTATCAGCAGCGTAACCCAAACCTGCCACACAAAAAACATTGAAGTGGAACCAAGTAAGACCAATTTCATCTAAAGCTTGACCCACAAGAGCCACTTTTTTGCTTAGGGCAATTTCTTTGGTTGACATTTCACCATAAATTTCAGACAATTCAAGGAGTGATTCCTTCGAGTCTGTGCTTGTATCTCTCAGGACAGAAGAGTTAAGGAGGTCCTGAGAGACTTTGGGAGACGGTTTATCATTTGAAAAAGACATGGAGAAAATTGGGGGAAATAATGAAATATAAGTAATATTTTGAAATGAGAGGTGTAGTAATAAGATATTAGAATTGGGTTAATACTGATTTCACAGGCGTGGTTTTGGTGGGAAAAATGGCGACAGTTGGAGCCAGAACTCGACCTTTGGTTCCAACTCACACCATCCTAGACCCAATTGGTGGCTCTATACGCGTGGTTGGGCGTAAGCTGACTTAAAAATCTTTCCTAGCAGGATGATGATACGCGCAGCACGTGGCACGTGAGCGCTTGCGCCGTGCGATGCTTAACGTGTCGCCAACGTAGGCTCCACGTGAGGCTCTTAAGGTGGTAGTGTGACTAAAAGATAGTCGTAGTTAGTAAATAAAGTTGATACTTTGTAGTTTGTAAATCGTAGTTTAGAGTTCATGGCTATAATTGAAAGAAATTCATTGAGCCGTTTGGCTGTTCATATGCGGCTTGGCAAGTAGATACGAGATATAAACGATAGTATTGTTGGGCATTTGCTCATGTCTGAGAGTTACTGTTAGCTAATTGTGGGTTTTATCTACTTCATTCTAATGCATTTATATAATTACACTCATTATATAGCTAATTGAGTAAAATCTGTGGATCTGGTTTTTGAGATCCAAGATCAGATCTCAATTGTTAATGCGTATTTTATAGAATAGTAATTCAATATCAATGAACTATATAGTCAGCTAAAGCTAGAAATATAACACTCTTATATCTCGGAGTTTGTAACTTCGAATCCATATTTAAAACCTATATCGTCCCCCCACAAACGTCACGTGACCAAAAATATTTTTCAACTACGTATCCTTAAATATTCTTAATCAACTACGTATCCTTGAATATTCTTGATTACGTATTGCCCTTAGCCGTAACATTAGCCGTTCTAACTATGCCTTCGTCTAATGTTTCTACAAATTTAATGTTCAAGTTTTACCTTTTACCAATATAAACATCTAGCTAATAATTAACTTAATATTCAATCTAGCATTCACTTAGTTGCAAGTTGCAATTCCTACTCTTTTAGTTTTGATTTTTCACATGTTTTCCCTCAAATATCAATACAAATTTTTATCAAACACCTCATCGAACCTTCAAGTCAACCGACCCATTGACCGACCCAATGAACTTAAGACTAACTAAACTAACTAGCTCTCTCTATTAGACCACCCATCACAATGCCCGTAGTACGCCATCGGTGTAGCCACACGCGATCTAAAGAGCCGTAAATATGGTGCTAAAAATAGTGCTAAAAATAGTGCTTCTAAATATAACCCAACCGTTGACAGATATTCTAGACAGGAGCCGGATCGACAACAGCTACGCATCGACTATAATTCCAGTACCAAGAGTTCTGAATGCGTCAGCCAGAATTCCTATTTGAGTCGTATAAGTATACCCTAACCCACCAAATATGGCTCAATATTTTAGTAATTAAGCTCTCGCAATTTTAAGCCGATTTTCCGTACCATTCTCGCCAGTATTCGCCCTCCCTCGCCCCAAACTTTTCCCTCTTGGCCCCCTTCCAGACTAGTGCGTAATTTTAATTTTATCTAGTTTTTTCACGCACCTCTTCCATTAATTCCTATAAACAATCCACTTTACTACAAACTTCTGTACTATTTGTGTGATTTAATTGTCTATACCTTGATTAACCTTCTATCGTTATTGAATCAAATTTACTAATATTTATTAATTATGGGACGAAGAAAAATTGAAATCCAGCCCCTTACAGATGATAGAAACAGAACCGTAACTTTTGTCAAACGTAAAGCTGGATTATTCAAAAAAGCTCACGAACTAGCTGTACTTTGTCAAGTAGACTTGGCCGTGATAATCGTGGGTAATAATAATAAGTTATACGAATTTTCCCTGGTCGATACGAATGAACTTATTAGTGCTTACCAACGTACAGATAAAATTCATGAGTCGAAACTGCCAGCAAATTACGGGAATTATAAGAAGAAAAAACACCTCAACGTCTCATACAATCAAAACGAAGATCACGATCTCGAAGTTGATGATGAAAATTCAGATGAAAATTCAGGTGATGAAAGTGATTCTCCAGAACCTGCTCAAAAGAGAAGCCTGAGATCTAAAAGACAAGCTGATTCCCAAGCCACAAATGACGAAAAACGTAGGCCTCCTGCCCCACTGCATATTTCCTTACTGTCTGTGCCGACATTTCTGTTTCAGCACAGTCATGTGATCAAGGAAGAGGACGAAGAGGAACAGGATTTGAACCTGAAAAATTTGGGTTCAAATAACTCAGGGCCAAACAGAAACCTTCCTACCCAACTTCCCCATGCTACCAGATCTTCTCGTGGGTCCAATGCAGGCTCTTCTACGGCTCGTCCCGTTCTTAGAGTGCAAATTCCCACAGATGCTAAAACTGGCACCGATTCTGCTAGAACCATCACTGCTATCGAAACCAACCACCAAAGCCAGGAAAATAGTAACGACCAAGATACTAGGAAATCTCCCAATTCACCTGCACAGAGTCGGGGAAGTGGTCCTAGTTTAAATACTCCTAAATTCTCTAGTTTTGGTACTTTTAGGTCTCCTGCAACTGCAAAACACATCACTCAATTACCACTTCCTATCCACCTGAAAAGCCAGACGCTGCTGCCGTCTTCAGCCACGGCCCCTCCGCTTTCTGCCAACGGGCCTCCACCTCCAGGCTCAAACATGGCATTTTTTAACACACTCCCACAACCGCTGCCGCTGCTGCAATTCCCACCTGGCTCGATCCAAACCCCGATATTTAGTCAGATGTTCGACCAGAAATACCGACATTTGAATGGAAATAATTCTCAACCTTCTGCTAATAATTCAGGTAATGATAATATTGGACTCCCTTCACGGTACGTTAATGATATATTTCTGTCGCCCTATAACTTTTATGGGACTCAGGAATGGCCCCAGAGTGGAGGAACCGGAATGACACCGTACCACACACTCCCACAGTATTTTGTACCGCAAAGACTGGCTCTGGGGGCCGGTCAAGGCTCTTTACCGCAGCAACCTCCAGGCCAAAGTCTGCAAAATCAGTCACAAACTGCTCCACAATTACCACCACCAAGTGCAGTTCAGTCGAGCACAAATAACACCACCAGTGGGTCGATATCGACGAACCCTAGCACAGATAACCAAACGAACCAGAACTACCAGATCCCGTCTCCACTTAATTTCATGGGCCAGTTCGACAAAAAATGATGTAGGATATTGTATATTATATAGGAGACATAAAAATTGTATTATGATACTAGCGATGCTTTTAACCAAGAGATACAGTGCTATGTCGGTGTTTTAAAGATTGGTTACGTTTGGAGCGTATTTTTTTTAAAAATGAGGTTGATTTTGTTAAGTTTTAGTTGTAATTGATGACAGAGACTTTGATCCAGAGTTTTCCAGCTCTTTACACAAGAAATTGGTATACCTGAAGCTCATTGCATTTACTGAGATAATTATTAATTTACTTCGTTAAAACTAATAGTAATGGAGGCCGGTATTTTGATTGTCAGTCTACGAGTACCCTTTGATGGGACATGATTAACGATATAACGTTCGTATTAGGCTATTACTAAAATAAGCTCACTATTTTGACATTCGCTTAAATCACTCAGTGGGTTTCAATCTGGGGAAAAAAAGTACCCAACAAGCTATACGCATACTCGAGGTGTCTTAATCTATTTGAATGAGTCTACCAAGCTTGTACAACGAGTTATCCCCAATTCAAACCTACAAAACCGGGCACACACGATGATCAAAGTTAGAACGATATTTTGGTGATTTCCGACTCAATCACCTATTTGTACTCATGATTTCCGACACCCTGTACTTGTTTTATCAGATATGAGTATATATTTGCGGGTTTCAAGAGTTCAATTTGCATAAAGTTCTATGCATTTGTGTACTTTATTAAGACACTTTGTTAACTTTCATTTTTCTAAATAAATAGCTGTGGTTTATAGTCGAAATACAAATAAGACATTTAATTTACATTGAGTTTTACTGAGACTTCACTGCAAAATGAGCTAGAATGTCTACCGGTATTAGCAAATCAATATTACCAATGTGATAGTGCAAATTATACAGTCTTCGAGGAGTAGCTTTTTAATCAGTCTAATAAGTGGAATTCATGATTTGGATACGTATTAAATACCCAATCTCCGAGACACAGCTTGAATCTTTCCACGTTATTGTCTTCATTAATGTATTAACCAGATGTTCAAATTCGAGTAATTTTGGGTGCAAAATTTACTGCCACATTAAGACTCCAATAAGTGAATAGCTACCTCAGCTACCTAATTAAGTCCACTTATTTCAACTTCCCTCCTTGCTTTATCCGTCCAGTCTGCTAAAAACATTGTCCATTATTCTAACCAAGTGTCTTCAACTAGTCCAGTCCACGTGACACAGGGCCTCAGCCCTCACACAGTCACTGACGAATAGGTGTGCGCGCACTGGATTTCGCAGCGTCTCTGGTGAAGTGAGATTTTTTTTCATCTCAGAAATTTTTATTACTAGCTAACAGAAGATGAAGGTATGTACGAATATGAAGCCGTAGATGATGGATATATGATGTGTGAAGACAGTATAGAGCACCATTGGCCACATCCCAGACATGTCTAAACCCACAGACATATTCTTGAACGAAACATGTATTATTCCCGAGTATCAAGATCAGACTGAAAAATTCAACGTTCCCATTTAAAAACATAAACTGCCATGGAAAATCCAACAAAATCAAAATCCAGCCACTCAGATTGATTTCTGGATCAATCACTTACAAATTTCCCGTAAACTCAAACCCAAACATATATCTCCATCACTTTGCAAAATTTTTCACGCACCTACTAACAACTATAGTTGAACATTTCCTACCCAGCAAACGGTACCCAAAAGTCCATCGACATCGATGACGACCACAAATTGGCCGTCTTCATGGACAAGAGAATGGGACAAGAAGTCGAAGGTGACAGTGTCTCTGACGAATTCAAAGGTTACATCTTTAGAATTACTGGTGGTAACGACAAACAAGGTTTCCCAATGAAGCAAGGTGTTATGCACCCAACCAGAGTTAGATTGTTATTGGCTGACGGTCACTCATGTTACAGACCAAGAAGAAACGGTGAAAGAAAGAGAAAGAGTGTTAGAGGATGTATTGTTGCTCAAGATTTAGCTGTTTTATCTTTAGCTGTTGTTAAGCAAGGTGATGCTGAAATCGAAGGTTTAACTGACACCTCTGTTCCAAAGAGATTGGGTCCAAAGAGAGCCAACAACATCAGAAAGTTCTTTGGTTTAACCAAGGAAGACGATGTCAGAGAATTCGTTGTTAGAAGAGAAGTCACCAAAGGTGAAAAGACCTACACCAAAGCCCCAAAGATCCAACGTTTGGTCACTCCACAAACCTTGCAAAGAAAGAGAGCTTTGAAGGCTAAGAAGATCCAAAACGCTCAAATTCAAAGAGATTTGGCTGCTGAATACGCTCAATTATTAGCTCAACGTTTACACGAACGTAAAGCTGAAAAGGCTGAAATCAAGAAGAGAAGAGCCTCTTCTTTGAAGGCTTAAGTGTATTAGTTTTGTACTTAATATATTTCATTAGTAGTATTTAATGTATCATTTGGTTAGTTTTTGTATTTCGTCTCCACCTCTTTTCCGGGTTAATCTTTTGATGTTTTCGTAAACTTCGTCATTGGTTAAATTGCTAGAGTATTTGAAATTCTTATCGATGTAATTTTGTTTTTGCTGGTTATAGTTGGGGTCTCTTAAAAGGATACGAATGTGTTCGTCGAATTTCAGTTCGGGAATGTTTTGTCCTGTAAGAGGACATTTAATGGTAGGTTCTTCATTTTTCTTTTTGAGTCTTGATTCTCCTGCCAGTCTAATTTTCATTCCTTTCGGAATATTTTCTCTCTTTTTATCTTCTTTTTCCTGGATATTCTCTTCGTTTTGTTCCTGTTTTTCTTCCTCTTTCTCTTCAATCACAGGCCTGGCCACCTCAAGCTCTACGTCGTGGGCCTTGGCCTCAAGAGACCGATAAACCAAATCCTCTCTTTTCAAGGGGATTGTCAACTCTGTAACCTTATCTATATCGTCAAACTCAAGCTTTCCTACAATAGAGAAACTCTGCCAGTCTATTGAAGCATACTTGATTTTCTTTTCCTGCAGCTTTCTCTTTTCTGTATCTCTCTGCATTTTCGTCAGCTTGCTGAAAAGTGCTCTCGCATAAGCATCTTCAAAAAGATCAGGAAGTTCACCTTCACCGTTGATGAAAGAAAGAGTTTTCCTATACTGTCGTACAAAAGCAGTGAACACTTTGTGGAGAGAATGCAGGGTGTTTAGAAACTCGAATTGGGCTTTTTTCCCCTGCTGTTTTTGGTGCTCGTAAAGCAGCTGTCTGTAGGCATCACCGTTTTTTGCAACAAATAGAGCTGCTAGTTTTATGATCTTTAAATCCCGAGAAGGCACACTTGAAGCATCCAGTAAAAACTCAAGGGGTTCAGGAACTGATTCTGAAATTTTCATCAGTTTTTGAACCCCATTGGCCGGATTTTTCACTGATTTTCCAAGCTTATACTGATAATAAGGGTAGTGAATATCACCCTGGAAAAGGAACAGGAATTTAGCCTGAGAGTCTGGGTTTTCTCTGAGCCGTTGTTCAAAAGAGTTTCCGTTCTTCAACACGTAGCCAGCCGTCTTATCGACCACGGCCTGTACGTCAGCTGGTGGGACCACCACGTCATTGGGCATAGACATCGATGAGATTCGCGCACTTAATTGATTCGTACATGAAGAGACAAGCAGCAACCCCAGCATCACCAGACGGTGACCGGGCCGGCCGGGTGAGTGTTGGAACGGTTGTGGGTGATGAGAGACTTGGTAGTGAATCTGAAACCGAATCAGACGATTCACTTACGGCTCAGTTAGATCAAATCGGGAGATTAAACTTGAATCTACCCAATAGCTTTTCGTCGTATCTCCCTGATTATATTACAAAAAGACAGATAAATCTTCCAAATTTTGACCTTAACTTGGGGCTTGAACTCCCACTGTTTGACTATAAAATCCCTGATTTCAGTGGAGAAATTAGCCGTTTTGTCAGAGGTTATATTAGTAAATCTGATGATACTACGAATGTAAATAGCATAAAGACCATCATTTCTTCCCGGCTTCAAATGACAAACTTGTTGAATGACTTGCATCTTGGAATGTCGCTTTCGTCTGCTCTCGACAGACTTCAGCCTCTTAAAGACGTGATCCATGAAACCATTATGCTACCGGTGGACGAAGAAGAGGAAGACGAAGTGCCCAAACTCGTGATAACTGAGCCGGCTGGGATCGAGAAAATCGTCACCGAACAGGACATGCCTCCTGTATTGAACGAGCTTGTGGTACCGGAAGAAGAGCTTGGAGACCACCAAAGAAGCCATTCAAATTTACCCAAAAGGAGGAAAAGATCTCGTCATGCTAGGTCTAATGACAGTAGTAAAGTCAGCAGTGATTTGGATATTGATGGGCTCACTCTTGAAGAAACAAGGGAATTGACAAATCTTGATCTGTTGAACGATTTTTACCAGGAAGACTTAATGAGAACCCGAATCCAAAAAATCCAGCATTTAGACCATATAAGTCAGCAGCTGAAGAATCGGCTCGTTACAAGACTCATGATGGGAAACTATTATAAGTATGTGAATGAGAAGCTCTCGGACAGCGAAAAGTTGAAAGTACAGGGTCAGCTAGAGATTCCTCGAATAGGTTCTGAGACTTCTTCGAACGTAGAATCTGTTTCTGACGAGACCGGGGTCGAGTCTGATGAAACAGGCGTAGATTCAGACGAAACAGATGCAAATTTGGGTGAAAATCAGAGACCTGAGAAAAGTGAGCCTGAAAGCGACAGTGAAATGGAGAGTGAAGACGAAGTGGTTTTGACCGAACAAGATAAACAGCCCACGTATAACGATAAGTTTAAAGGTATCTTTGGATGCCCACATTACCAGAGAAATTGTAAGATTGAATGTCCTACTTGCTTACGGTGGTTCCCGTGTCGGTTCTGCCATGATCAGGAAGTTACTGACCACAAAATGATAAGAAACGACGTCAAGCACATTTTGTGTATGTACTGTACAACACCACAAGAACCTTCTGATCATTACTGTATTGAGTGTGGGAAAGAGTTGGCCAACTATATTTGTTTTAAGTGTAAATTGTACGATAACGATGATCGAAAAGACATTTATCACTGTGACAAATGTGGAATCTGTAGGCTTGGACTCGGGCTAGGAAAAGACTATTTCCATTGTGATACCTGTAATATCTGTCTATCGATTGATCTTAAACACAGTCATCGATGCTTAACAAATACCACTCACTGTAACTGTCCTATTTGCAGCGAGTACTTGTTCACGTCGGTGACAAAAGTTGTGTTTATGAAATGTGGTCATCTGATCCACGAGCTGTGCTATAAGGATCTAACTCAGCATCTGTACAAGTGTCCAATCTGTAAGAAAACAGTGGTGAATATGGATACGCAATTTCGGATTCTTGACCAGGAAATTAGTCTGCAACCTCTTCCGTTACCATACAAAAACTGGCGATGTATAGTGAGTTGTAATGACTGCAAGGGTAAGTCTTCTGTTGCGTATCATGTTTTGGGGCTAAAGTGTAAGTATTGTAACAGTTATAACACTGCACAAATCAAGCTAGTAAAGCCTGAAGAAGAGCCTGAAGACGAGATTAAACAGAGTGATATGGTGGACAGAATGACGCTTATTCAGACGAGTTTATCGGATAATTTCACCATCGATAATGACTACGATGGGGACTACAATAAGAGTGTAACTGAGAGTGACGATACCCGAGATGCTAGTGATCTGGGGGAGGAAAAACCGGAAAACTTGGTGAGTATTAAGCGATTCACCAGCAGGATTCTCAATCGTCCTGAAAGGAGCGAAGTGGGATACGTGACTTCTGTGTTTCAAAAGTATATAAACCAGGCTTTGAAGAACGACGACGAAAAGTCGTGATTTTGAAAGTTTTTATAGATTTATGTACGGATTGAAGATGAATTATGAATTAAATGAAGTGAAAAATGTAACGAAATTGAGAGATTTAAATTATAGGATAAAGTTTAGTTCGATCGGCCTTTATCTGTAATTAAAGGCATTGTTTTGGTTGGAATTTAGATTTAGCAATTAGAGTTGATATGGTTGATGTTAACCTTGTAATTGTATTAACTGATAGCTGCATTTATTGTGAAATTCTCGGTGTTGATTCCCCACAATTCAGCATTTCTATAAAGGTCATTCCCAAAATAAAGTAATCTGTATACACACAGGCTCCCTTCAGACTCTCAAATACGAACTCTATAGCCCAATCAGTACCCTACTACTTTCACGATCACTAACACCATTGATCAGCATCAGACCCCGTTGGGCATCCCAACGGTTGGGTGCGGCGTTGTTGGCATCCCAAAATTTCTGGTGCAGGCTAGTACTGTTCTGGTGCAGAATTGGTGCAGAATTGGTGCAGAACTGGTGCAGAATTAGTGCAAAACTAGTGCAGAACTAGTGCAGCACCCGCGGAGCAATCGGCCCAACCACGGCAACCCAACAAGTGCGCGACATTACCGCCGCGCCGGAACGACAACTAAACCCGCGGCGGGCATAGCAGTAGGCACAGCACCAGAGATGGTGCGACATAGACCGAGCGGGCGGCACGTTACGGCAAATCTCGCACCCCATCTATATTTAACATAATAGAGTTATACGACATGTCGTATTTGCGCAACAATCACCGCATCCTCAAGTAAATTACTACTTGCACTCAGTGGTTTCACATCACCAATCTTCAGGAAAGTAGTTGTCAATTGCTACTGGCTGTGTTCCCTGCATCAAAATGAACTCTGTTAAAGTGTTCTTTAACTCCCTCGATACTTTCATACCGAGCTCTGATTCAGATCCTAATGACTACCACGTTGATAATGATCTCAGTGAGATAGTCGAAGAAGAAGAAGATCAAAACATACATGAAACTTACGAGACTGATTCGGATCCAATCAACAATAAAAATGATAAAAACGAACAAAATGATAAAAACGAAGATAAAAATGATGACCTTCTTGACCCCCACTATTCCCTCCACTTGGTTTTTTACTATACTATAAGAATCCCGTATCTTGTCGTGGCCACGCCACTAACTGTGTTTTGGAGAATCCTTGTACTTCCATTTACGTATCTTGTTAGGGCCATTGATTTCATTACTCGTTCGGACAAAGAGCTCACCCAACACATGGAAAAACTGGAAATTTTGGAGACCTCAGAGCTAGAAAAACAACTAGATAAACAACTAGATAAACAACTGGAAAAAGAATTTCTGGAAAAAGAATTACTGGAAAATTCAGATTTTGCTAAGAAAACTGAACGGATCAAACACGAAAATATCGTTCTGAACAGCATAAAACTGCCGACTTCTCTGTCAAAATACATTCTACCACCTCCACAACGACTTTTCCCACTTCTGAGGAACCCGGGTAAAAAACGAAGAAAAACATTGGTCCTTGATTTGGACGAAACCCTAATTCACTCTTTGCTGAAAGGGCTGCCACGGTCTCTCAACGGCAATACGCTGAATATAATCGAGATCAAATTAAACAATATAGCTACGTTATATCATGTTCACAAACGGCCATTTTGTGACTATTTTTTAAAGGAAATCAGTAAGTGGTTTGATCTTCATATCTTTACGGCGTCTGTTAAAGAGTATGCGGATCCAATCATAGACTGGCTTGAAAGTGATTTGATAATGGATGAAAAGCTATTTAAAAAACGATATTATAGAACAGATTGCACCTACCGAAATGGGGTAGGGTACATAAAAGATCTTAGTCAGTTTTTCGGTCATGATGAATTGAAAAACGTTATAATACTTGATAATTCACCTGTGAGTTATGCTTTGCACGAGGATAATGCGGTGATGATTGAAGGATGGATTAATGATCAAAACGATAAGGACTTACTAAATCTTTTACCGATGCTACATAGTTTATCACTCTGTATAGACGTGAGGTTTATACTAGGGATGAGACAGGGCGAGAAGGTATTTGAGTCCTATAGGCACTAACTGTATTCAACATAACAGTACGACGCATATACATGAATAGACGACATATTTTGAGTTTTTGAAGTATCAGAAGCATATTGTAGTTGATTAAGAGTTTCGGATTTATTGTTAGTTTTAAAGTTCAGTGAGATGGAGATTTGAGTCTTAAGAGTTATGTTAGTTATAAAGATTCTTATCTCAGATGGATTAATAATATTTAGCTGATAGTATTGTGATTTAACAGCCAGAACATCTTACTTTAACCTACATTGACTCATTAGAGTAACACTTAATTATGCTACACCAAAAACTCTATTCCTCATTATAAGACTTTTCTTTTCAGTCTCACATAATCGGCTTCTAAGCTTCTGCACTAAAACTCATAGTTCCAATTCCAATCTCTATTTTATCTGGTTCATGTTCATAAATTATCATCAGTTATCATCAGTTATCATCAGTTATCTTCATCAATCTTCCACCTTAGACTCTAACCTAGATCAACCTTAATGTTTCACACCTTTAAAGATCTCATTTCTCACTCATCGCGATGTCAGACGACCAACTCGTATGCCTCGAGCTAGTGGCCGCTAAAGCCGACCTCGATACCCAGATCCCCGAACTCGGAACGTTTCTTCGTGATGCTGCCTTTAGAGAATCCGAACAAGCCCGTCAATTGATCCCTGTGGTGTGTGAAATATTCACCGAGAACAAAGACCCACAGCTCGAGCTAGAACTCCTTCGAGTTCTCGTGAATTACGCTGCTGATAGTGATATGAATAGACTGGATTTGATGCAGAACGAAGGGCTATGGACCAAACTTGCTACGATTCTTGATGAGGAAAGAGCCGTGATCTTCCTAGGCCAATTTGTCAAAAATACCCAAAACTTGGAACAATATAGTGCCCAGTTTGTAAAACAGCAGATTTACGTCCCATTGTTTGAAATCATCGACAGAGAAGTGAATCTTGAAGCCTTGAGTTTTTTGAGCGAGATTCTTATTCCTGAATCGATTTCAAGCGACCCGATTGCAAAAAAAGCCGGTGAATATTTACTGAAGTTCGTGGAATGGTACAAGAGAGACGACGAGTTGGATGCTGAAGATCTGGAGGAAAAGTACTTAAGTTTATCTGCGTTGATGTACAATATCACTCTGTTTGAGGGACTTGATTCGCAGGTTTTGCCTGAAATCTACCTGATTTTCGATACTTTCACCAGCAACAGCCAGGTTAATCGCCGGCTTTTCTCTATTGTGGGCAACCTTTCGTCTATGGATACGTTTGATGATTTTTCCCACGTTCAAACGGCTGTTCTGAAGCTTGAAACAGACAATCTTTACCTCAAAGCTGCTCTTTTTCTTGCTATAGGAAACTATGTTATCAGCAAAGACAAGCAAGAACAGATCAACGAATTTGTGGGTGAAAAGTTTCTCTACAACTATTTCGACAACAAGTTCAGCGATATAGTGCAGTTTCAGTCAGTTCACATGGTGAAGAATTTAGTCACCGAAACCACAGCTTCTGCTATTTTAAACCACCCAAACTTGCCAGCGTTTGCCAAAGTTTTGGTCGATAACCAGAGCTACTACAAGGAAGTGTTTGAGACGTTTTTGATGTTTTTGAAGAAACTTATTCCTCTTCTGAACCCGGATATTTATAAGCACCACGAGTTGTGGGACCTTCTAGATAACCGGGAGGTTTACGGGTGGATCTCGCCGTACATGAGCTCGGGACCCCCAGAGTCACAATTGAATGATAAACAGAGTATCGAAGAAGAGATTAGTGAAAAGCAAATTGAAGGGCAAATTGAAGGGCAAAATGAAAGGCAAAATGAAAGGCTGCAAAAACTTAACAGAAAAGTGTTGCAAAATGTATTTACAGCTGAACTCCCACCGCAAATCCATCAGTTACTCGATGTAATCAAACACCAATCGATAGTGGTGAAAAGTAAAAAACACATTCTAAAAGCAGCAGCTACACCTGAATTTAAACAAAAATATATAGCTGAACTCACGAAGCTTGAAGAGATGCTTACGAACAGCGAACGGAACTCGCAATTTAAGGTAGTTTTGAACAACTCGCAGTTTTTGTCAGCAGCTTTGATAAGCTTAGAAGACGAAGATATCAGCGGGGTTGCCCGGAGAATTCTCAGTATTCAATAAACGTTTATTGTATTGTAGTTACCTTTAGGGGAGATCAAAATTTGGGGGCCTCACTCCGGACCGGCGAGCGGCTGCGGCAGCCCTCAGCGAGGGCCCAAAGCTAGGTCGAAGCTTGGGCGAGGTTCAGTAGCCGTGGTGCGAGCCTCGCGGTGGCATCTCGCGGCCTGGCGGTGACGCGGGGGTCGGAGATGGTGCGGCGATTTGAGCCGCGGCGGTTACACACGGCTAATATCGTAAATGCTGAAAAAAACTATAAAAGGCTGCAAATTCCTCCTGTTCTTCATGACTGCTTCTTCTATTTACGACACGGTTCCCCGTGGAGAACTCGACCCAATTATCGTCGTAGGCCAGGCCTACCACAAAGACCCTTCCCCCACTAAAGTTGATCTTTCAATCGGAGTATACAAGCCAGAAAATGGTGATGTCAAATACGTTTTTCCGTCGGTGAAAGCTGCTAAATCTCATATTTTCCACCACGATGAAGGCCATCCTTACCACCTGATGAGTGGGCTTCCCTCGTTCACTACTGGGGCTCAGAAAATTGTTTTTGGACCTGAAAGAACCGGAAACGGTAGAATCGTTTCCTTACAAACGATCTCAGGAACTGGTGCTATTCATATGGGAGTTGAATTTGTTAAAAGTCTCGGAATGAAAGACTTCTACGTCGGGATTCCTACATGGGGAAACTACGAGGGAATGATTGTCTCTGAAGGTTGTAATTTCCACACATTCAATCACTATGATGAAAAGAACGGAAAAGCCGATATTTCAAGCATTTTGACCCAGCTCGAGTCCATGCCTCCCCGTTCTGTGCTCTTGCTCCAGGCTTGTTGCCATAATCCTACGGGGGCAGACTACAGCGAGGAAGAATGGGAAAAAATCCTTGCAAAAGTCCGGGAAAAGAATATTTTCACGTTTTTCGATATGGCATATCAGGGATTTGGATCTGGTGATAAAGACACCGATGCGTACGCCGTAAGACGGTTTTATGACGAAGGATTGGAGTTCTTGGTGTGTGAATCATTTTCGAAAAACATGGGGCTTTACGGAGAAAGAGTTGGCTGTCTTCACGTAGTAACAAGTAACCCAGATAACGGAGTGAATATCAGCAACTTATTAGTAAGTATTTTCCGGAGTCAATGCTCTTTTGCCCCGTTATTTGGAGCCAGAATTGCTACTCAGTTGTTTGGGGATTTGAAGAGCCAGTGGGACGAAGATGTTAAAAATATCAGCACAAGATTACGTGGCTTAAGAGAGCAAATTTTGCACAAGTTTACCAAACTTCAAACTCCAGGAAACTGGGCTCCAGTTCTTGAGCAAAAGGGTTTATTCTGGTATAGTGGGTTGAGTGAAGAGCAGGTGAAGAGATTGACAGAAGAGTATCATATTTATCTTCCTTTGAACGGGAGGTTCAATGTTGCTGGTTTTAATGGAGTTAATCTTGATTATGTGGTGGAGAGTATTGACAAGGTTGTTAGAAGTTAGTAGTGAATAATTTGAATTAATTGTAGAGTTAATGTAGTAAAAGTGTGAATTAATCGTAGAGTTTTTGTAGTAAAAGTGTGAATAAATAGTAGAGTTATTCGGGTAAAAGTTTGAATTAAAGTGGTTTGGTTAGAGGCCATCGTTCGTAATGAATTCATGGTTCTAATGAACTGATTGTTATTGAATGGATATAGTCATTTAACGAAAATGGTTGGAGTGGTTAGGGCAGTGGATTAATGCTTTGATTTGGTATTTAATGAGTTAGTTGTAGTGAATTGAATGAATTAGTAGTTATCTTGCAAACTGATATTATCATGAAATGATAGTAATAAAGTCATAATTGACCGATGGTTAATGAGGAAGTAGTTTAGTTCATTGGCTAGTATGTAACAAAGGTGTTTCAAGAGATTATGAAACTATGGGAAATTTCAGAGCTAAAAGTTGCAAATGAAACGGGAGCTAGAATCAATGGCATGAGTTTAAAAATAGAACAAAGAACACAATTGGATTACTTAAGGGAATGTGAAAGTTTGAATTAAGGAATTCACAAGAGATGTGGTTTAAGAAATATTTTAGAATCATAGTTAGAATCATAGTTAGAATCATAGTTTAGAAACAGTTTAAATTGATAGCTGAGAAAGTTCAGAAGGCTAACAGAAAACTGTTGATCGTAGGATGCTCCGTTTATTAAGACCCAAAGGCAAATGTAGTATGAGAAGTGAAATGTCTAGCTAAGGAACCTCTGCTCTCTTATCACTAGTGTCTATATAATCGAATGGATTTTTCGAAGATGTGCTTTTAAATTGTCCTTCCTGTTGAATCTCTTATTGCAATTAGGTTGATCGCATTCAAAAGGTTTCTCCAGAGAGTGACTTTTCATGTGACGTTTGACGTGTTCAGGACGATGAAATCTAGCATAGCAAAGTGGACAAACATGTTTTTTCTTAGGGTCCGAAAGGCTTGCAGTTTTATCTTTAATTTTAATTGGCAAATCGGGAACAAAAGACGGGTTAATTTCCTTTGCTTGCTGGAGACTTGCTTCCAGTACTTGGTGTGGCAGTTGAATTATTGCTGAGCCTAGCTGGTGCATCGATGGTGGGGCCAGAAGTGGTGCCAGAAGTGGTGCCAGAAGTGGTGCCAGAAGTGGTGCCAGAAGTGGTGCCAGAATCTGGGAGTATTCGAGGCCTTGGTACTGATTTTGGGCCAGGAGTGGGGCCAGAACCGGGATTATTTCCTGAGAATGGCTTTGGGGGATTTGTGGTGCCAGCATAGGACCCAGCGGTACCAGCATTGGGCCCAGAATCGGAGCTCTTTCGTCTTGATACTCGTCATAGGCGACAGGAATGGCAGAAGCTGGAGCCAGAAGCGAAGACATTGGCGGTAAAAGCCCTTGAACTTCAGGGGTTTCACCACTCTGAGCGATAGACGAAAGATTAATTGAAGCTGGATAAGATTTCAAAGGATTGAATTGCTGTTGAAGAAGTTGAATATTTTTACTGGCCAGATTTGATCTAGCGGGAGTTCTGGCGGTATTTCTGGCGGGCGTTGCCTGGGACACGGCGTGAACGGCGCTGTGGCGAGAATCGATTTGACGTTGATCGATTTGACGTTGATCGAGTTGGCGTTGGTCGAGCTCGTGGTATTCTCCTTCCAGGTGGACGTGAAGGCCAGAAAACGAGCTGGGCTGTGATTGGTAAAAGTCTCGAGGCAGATTCGTTCTAATGCTGGTAGAAGACTTGGCCCGTTTAAGTTGCTTGAATGCATCGTCATCTTGGTCTTCAATTTTGATCGAATCAAGCGTATTTTGTCGTTGTAGCGTCGGCAGAACTTTTGGAACCAGCGGGCTGGTGAACTGGAGATTAAATTGCGGTACCGAGGCATTTGAAAGTGTGTGATGAAGTTCAGGTTGGATTGGGGTTGAAAAATCATCATTTTCAAATTGTAAATCATTAAATTTAGGTGAAATAAACGAATTTGGAGTATAGAACGGATTAAGTTGAGTTCTATCATTTCTAGTACGAGAAAGTGACCTAGCATGACGGTAAGGAGTTTTAGATATTTTAGAAATGGACGAAGACGATTCATCGTGGCGGAGCGGCGTGGCGAGATTATGGCTTACACTTAAAGACTTGTTTCTTAGTCTATGGGGCGTGGCGGTAGTTTGAGCCGTTGTTTGAGCGATTAGGTCGGCGCTAGGTCCTCTTTGATGGGATGGAGCCCAATCTGACCATTCATGAGATGGTTGACGAGAATGCAGACTTAAACTTAAATTAATCAGTTCATTCGAATAAGATGGAGGTAATTTGGAGATACTAAAGTTTTGATGATGACTTTTTGTAAGTGTCATATTATCAGTTAAAGTTATATCTTTAATATCTGATCGAGTTAAATCTGAACGAATTGGGCGTAAATCATAAGGGACTTGTTGATGATCGACTGAATTTAGATCAAAATCGTCGGGCTTAAAGTCCAAGTTTAATTCATAATCGTCCAAACCAAAGTCATAGTCAAAATTTGCACGAGGTGAAGACATTAGATAATTATCCATTTGGAAATTTTAAAAGGGCGCCTAAGATATTTAAGGCGAGCTCGAAAGATGAATAAGGGCGGAAGGCCAAGGTGGGGCTTATTGCCTAAAGTAGTTGAATCAAACAAGTGGCCAAAAGTAAGCGGACGGTGGCAGTTTGTAGCGGAGGCCTTAATATATATGGTTGAAGTTTTTTTATGGTGGAATGAGAACTTAACGCGGAATCGGTCGGAATTGAATTATTCTAATCAACGACTAATTTATTTTTTATTTTTTTTTATATAAAAGATTTCCGAGGGTTTTTCTATTTAGGGTTAAATTAATTAACTGGGGGTTTGGGTTAGGGTTTGGTTAGTATGGGTAAAATAATTGCTAGTAATTTAATTTGCTAATAAATTGATTTTGTAAAATGTAAAGAATTTACTTGTAAAACACTTAGCTGTCAAGTTCAAAAATTATTTAACTCCTCGGAATTGTTTAAGGTGATGTGTCTTCATTCTCGCTTCAGTTCTTATTTATATTAATATTTACGAACACTTATATCTCAAAATATTGGATTGTTGAATCTCCATCACCGAGGTAAAGATTCGGGTATTGATTATTTGCGCTTTTTGTACATGGTGGATCGTAGATCCTTATAGTATTTGGTAAACTACAATCATTATTCAAATTGCATAAAATATATATACCCCGGAATTATAATAAATTTACTGAAAAAATCTTTCTCATTACCGACTTGCGCATCTCACAAGACTAGTGCTGGTCAATACGACACGGTGGCATAATTGGTGATATTGTTGGTGACATAATTGGCGACAAAAATTCCACATCACATGTGAACAACTACCGGAACTTATTGTTAGACCGATGATGTATTTATTATGTAGATACAGCTATAGTCATGTACGACGGTTATTTGGTGCAAGTGAATGGTACGTACTTGTTGACGCGTCTGGAACCGGTTTCGTGGGGGAATTGGGCGATGTGGCGCGGAATAGAACCGGCTTGATAATTAAAATGATCCGACCAAAAAAAATTTATTTCATTAATTCCGAGGGGTGGTTTTCTTCAAGAAAAAAAAAATACCACGTTATTAGCACGCAATCACTGCGCACGTCGCCCGTAGTTCTCCCTCCGCAGCTCGCCCGCACCTAGCCCGCACCTAGCCCGGTTTTGGGTCCGCCTTTCTGCGGACGGCCCACAACGCGTCCTTAATTTCCACGCCACTATCAACATTATCAGTTTCAGGTGAGTGAAATTGCCTCATCTGAAACCTTATAACTATCAAAGCTTGGGTTAAAAGCCCCTACTACAGAGCTAGTGGTGGAAACTACATTACTTTGCATGTGTCTGATATCGGATTTGTAATTGTTGTATAGCACTTTCTATGACTTAAATATCTATTGTTCAACCAGGAACACAATTGTTTGATAAAAAAGAATTGTTGACCGGAATATTAATTGAACTCCGACTTAATTATCTATGCCAAAACAGACCGGGGCTCGTGGTTCTGAGCTAATTGCTCGAGGTTTCGGCGCCCACAACGGCCGCGCGCTCGTAGTACCGCAATCCACTATTTTTAATAAAACCGGGGGTATGAATTGTGAAAAGTTATTATATAAAAAACCCCGGTTTAAATAATTTCTTTTATTGGGGGTGCAATTACCGTTGGATTAGTGAGCTCTAAGTGATTGGGTAAACTGGGGCCGCACTGAACATTCGGTACGTATTTCGTGTGTCCCGGTCTAATTATGTCGCAATAAACCGCGGTCACAAAGGTGTTTCCGCGGCACTACTTAGTACCATTTAGTACCACCTAGTACAATTTGGTGCTAACACAGTACCATTTGGTGCTACCTAGTACTATCTGTCGCAGAATCTCATATTACTATACACCCCTTCCGTAACTCCGTACCCCTATCTGTAGCTCTATCTTGCCGTGCTGCTACCGGGTGGGCCGAGTTATACCTTATTTATTCATAATCTATACACTCCTATAACCTCGGTGGGATACAGTAGTGATAGTTAAACTGAAGAGGGCTTCGAAAAAATTTTTGGTTAGAATTGTACGGAGTTAGCACTATATGGGCTTAGAACCAACTATTAATTGAAATACGGAAATTAAAAGAAGTACGAATTGAGACATGCATCATGATAAGTGAAACTGCAGAGAACATGTTGCATTGATACATTGAACTAATATGTGGAAAATGTGGAAATTGAAAATTGTGGAAATTGAAAAATGTGAAAAATGTGAAAAATGTGAAAAATGTGAAAAAAGAAAAGGAAAATGATAAGAGATTTGAACCTTTAAAAAATAAAATATGAACTGTAACAATAAACGAATATTGAATGATCTAACTAATGATCCAATTGATGAACAATAAATGAACAATATGAACAATAGTGATCTATTAAGGAAAAAGAGCCAAGTCTAGAATACTAAGCTGAGTGATCAAAAATCATGAGAACTTCAAGAGACTATGGGAATTATAAGAGACTATAAGAAAAGAAATTAAGCCAATACACTACTAGATCACAAAACGTTTATTACTTATGGGTTTTGCTTAACAAAGTCAACACCCTTTTGGATGTTCTTGATCAAAGTTTCCTTAGCTAATCTAACTAATTCTTCTTCGTGGTCAGATAATTGACCTAATTCGTGAACGGATTTAACACCTTCAACACCTAAAGTAACCTTAGATGAGAAAAAGTCAATACCTTCACTCTTGAATAATGGAGAGTCAACGAAAGAAGGTTCAACAACATCTTTTTCACCGGCCAAACCATCAATAACAGCACCAGCAAATCTAGCACCAGCTTGAGCCATAGATAAAGTGGCAGATCCAGCACCATCTTTAGCTTGAACAACTTCATCACCACCAAATTGGATTCTGTGAATTAAAGCATCTCTGGTTTCAGTGTCTAAACTCTTGTGGTTAGTTTGAGATAATAATGGTACAATGGTAATACCAGAGTGACCACCAACAACGGTAACTTTTTCGTTTAATGGGTTGGTGTTAGCAATTTCAGAAACGAATCTAGAAGCTCTCAAAACATCTAAAGTGGTGACACCAAACAATTTCTTTGGGTTATAAACACCCTTGGATTTTAACACTTCAGCAACAATTGGAACAGTAGAGTTAACTGGGTTGGAAATAACACAAACAGCAGCATTTGGAGAATGTTCAGCAATAGCCTTAGCTAAATCTCTGACAATTGAAGCATTGGTGTTAAATAAATCATCTCTAGTCATACCTGGCTTTCTTGGAACACCAGCTGGAATGACCACAACATCACTTCCACTCAATGCTTCACCCAAGTTATCTGGGTTGTAACCTTTAACGGTAGAAGGAGTTGGAATATGAGAAACATCAGCACCAACACCTGGAGCACCTCTTAAATCATAAAGAGCCAAGTCGGTGACCTTATGGTTTAATTTCAATAAAAGAGATAATGGCTGTCCAATTCCACCACCGGCACCGAGAACGGCAACCTTGTAGGCAGTAGATGGAGATGAAGAAAATGATCTAACGGCAGTTTTAGAGAACATGTTGAATTTTTCAATTAAATGAGCGGGTGTTGAGATATTTATACATGAGCCTCCACCAATCAGGCTTCGCGGGTTCGCGGATTCAGCGGAGGACGTGCGGCGCTCGTGGTAAGTTGGTACGAGTGTCGCGGTATTTTGGTACTCATCCTCGTGCGGTTTTGGGGGGAGCCCAACTCCGTACTCTTTCCGCCGTGCTTGTTTCCCCGTGTATCCTCGGAGTTGATTCGGTTACCATTCGTTAATACAACCGGTACTTTAATCAAATCTCAACCGATTATCATAAACATCTTGATCCCACTACACTACACTAGCCACAGTGTTAATTGGTCAACAGATTCCGATTCGGATTGAATGTGATTTTACCCCATACCGCGGCTAGACGGATCGGTTGTAAGTCCGAGATCTGTCAACCCCTTTGTCCGTGTGGTGCATTTTTCAGTTTAGTGTTATTTAATTATGGGTTAGTTATGGTATGATTATATGGTTAATTCTATGATTGATCCGGCTTTTAAATAGGCTGGTAATATGTAGTTGTTCTCTTTAGCCAATCACCGGGGTGATATTTCTTGCAGCCACAGGATTCGTTGAATTCTGCCCATTTATATTGCATGTATAGACTTCATTGCTACTATCTACATTAAAAGGACCGTTACTTTTGAACCCCTAAGAAAGGCAACTTAATTCAAAAATACCTGAAATCCACTTCTCTCCTCCAACTAAAAACATCCCTACACCATAATTCAAAATATCTCTCCTTATGCCTGCTTCTTGTTGGCAATACTCATTAGGTTCTCCAGCTTGATTTTCTTCACGATATTCACTCTGTCTATACAAGCTCAGTAGACGGAGTATGTATTCCTATCTGTTCATATCCCCCATCTAGCTTCAAACTTTAAACGTAAAGCTTTCCTACATTGAAGAGAGTACTCAGTTGTATCTCACAAAGTCTAGTGTCCTTTCACCACTGATTTAAACTTCGTTGGATCATTAAAACCTTCTAAATTGAGTTTGAGAAACCTTTTTGCCATTCTACTAAGCACATCTTTTTCCCTGGTCAATGCCTTCTTCTTTAGGTAATTTGAAGACTCCGTCAGAAGATAATCGCTTTCTTTACACTCAAAGTATTTGGTCAAATAAAAATTCAGGTCATGAAACACACATCTATAAACAAGTCCAGCAATAACAGCTTGCAAAGTAGTATAGATCTTGTCTTTTTTAATCACGGAAATCATGTAGGCTTCACGTCTAGATTTGATGAATTTATCAACCATAATAAAAATAGTGGTATGAAAATCAGTCACAGATATGTAGTCTAATCCCGAGTATATCATATGATTGAAGGCTTGTCTTGAAAGTTTGGAAGTCTCTGAGCAATTCTTTGATCCTTGATTTTTAATAAAAATCCTATGGAGACCAACAGGTCTACATCGAAAACACACGGCTTTTTTTTAAAGTTTCCCAGATATTATAATACAATATCCCCATATCTGCTAACTTTCGTTCCCAATATTCTACTTAACGCAAAATCTATCAACTGGAGCCACTTCATCACTGGGCTTAAGATTCGATTTCTGAGCACTTGCGTTGACAGCTTTAGTACCACAAGAGACATAGAAGGAATATGAGCCAAATTTTAAAATACCAATCTTCAATACTTGTTTCGTGTGTTTAAATATTTCGTTGGTGATATGAAATGATAATGGAGTTTATCATATAAGGCATCACTTATTTGAAAGCCTGGGGCATCAAACTTGTCCTTAGAATATAGAGAATTGGATCCTAACCCCGAGTTTTGTGGATTTTTTCAGTATATTCAAATTTTCTGGGATTCGAAAAGAATTTGTGGAGATGTTCGATATCTTTAATAACTATTTTTTCTGTTTGACATGAGCTTATTGCTGTTTGGCTAAAGTAAAGGCATTGTCTCTATATAATTGATTGACCAACCCAATAAGATAACGTTGTTCCTGAGCCTCACCTAGGTTTACATAATAATTAGCTTGCTGGTATACAGATTTTACATATCTGGAAAATTCGAAGATTTGCAATTCAGTAGTCCCTTTCTATAATCATCTTCAGTAGGGGTTTCACTTAAGTCAGAGAGGTATTTAGGATCAGAGTATTTACCTTTGTCCCCAATGAAGGGTTTTAAAAAGATAGAAATAGTGCTTCCTTTTGGATCCCAGTTCTGCCCATAAAAATAGGAAGAACTATACTATCGGGTTCTGCTTTACCACCTGGCAAAGCTTTGATACCATCTGCGGTTGAAATATGAGTGTGCCAAGGGTATGAGTGTGCCAAGGGTTACAACCCAACATCAATTGAGATGGAAACTCAAATGGCTTTGTTCCAAAATGTTCTTCCTGCAGTTGTTTGAATTTGTCCTTTCCTGATTTTTTTGTCCTCCTTTTGGGGCTTGAGTTTCACTAACTCTATCTGTCTTTCCACCAATATTTTGATGCCCCTCTTTTCCTTTCTTGGTCTTCGCTTAATTTCCTGAAAACTCATATATATCATTAGTTTATCATCTTTGTGTTCCAAAAGTAACACCTGATTCCTTCCAGCCGTGTAGGTCTTCGATTTAAGATATGTGGTTGCTGAAGTTGATTTTGCAGCCATGGATGTGTCAGAACCAATTACCGCGTTATCAGGATCTTTTGAAAAGTGGTTGGTTTGAGAAGTTGGTGATCGATTGTTGTCTATAACGGATTTCCAGAGGATTTGAACATGGTGCGGATGTTTATTATCCATACTATTTCTGTGATTTACTGAAATCCACCTCCTGAGATCTCAATGGTAGAAGGGGGAATACCTGAAGGACCAATTGAGTCCAGAATACCATCGGCACCTTTGGCATCAGGATCAGCACCGTACGGTAGCAGATGTTGCCGGGTGAGTCCATACTTTGATGCTGATCTTTCATTGCTCTCCAAAAATCTTCGGGAGTTAACTGATCATGTTCTGAGCTATATTTTTCTTTCCATGCCGTGAAATAGACATAAAGTTTAGTGTGCACTCTGATATATGATGATGATTTGAGTAGTTAAACTTTTTTTGTCTTGAGCCTTCATTGGGTTATTCAATTATATGATCTGGATCTAGGCGTAGGAGATTAGAAAACTAAATGGCTAAATTGTTTTATTCTCAATACTTACTTGTACAGCTATGGCCTTAAGAGGAAAAATATTCAACTAAAATGCAAAAAAATCAGGATTTTTAGTTTTGCGTTTAAAACCCAGAATTCTCTATCCCTAAGTAAAGTGATTCCTGCCCACATCCAATCTCGAGTAAATGAGTGCATTTTTAACAATGAAAAATATTTTGCATCACGTGACCTCGAATAAATTACACGTATACCTCATCACCGGTCGTCAAGATTTCATCACCTCGAGCCACATACTCAACTTAACTCCAAAAAATACAAGCAAACACTTTACACACTCATAAGCTCACACTCCGGGGAGAAACAGAGAAAACTCATAAAATTTTGCATCTATACAAAGTAGTATTTTAGGACATAATTAAACAAGCCTTTATGGCCAAGTTGGTAAGGCACCTCACTAGTAATGAGGAGATCGTCAGTTCGAATCTGGCTGAAGGCATTTCTTTTTTGCTTCTGGCTTTAGTTACAATCTACACTGTAAGAATGATTTTTTTACATTGAAAAATTACGTCGAAAAAAAGCGAGAGATCTTCAAAAAAAAAAGTATCGCGAATATCAAAAACAAACCGCGCAGCACAAATGAGTGATGAAACAGTACTGGAAGAATTCTCCTTGGATCTTCCCCACGTGACTGCAGTCGAGTTGCCATTGGTTGTGAAAAACAATGAAAAGGCTATAAGTATGCTTGGAGGTCGATCGAGAATCGCGACCGTGATCAATTCGAGTTCTAAATCAATTGGTGGGGATTCTAACAAGAGAGAACATCTAGAACTCAGACTCAGAAATGATAGATATCACCATCCTGTTCAAGGCCTGGTGAGTGGCCACGAGAAGGTTTTGCTCAAGATTTCGGTGCCCAAAAAAAACGTACCTCCAGACCATGAAGGGCTCTCTTTAAGGGAAATTCTTGAACACA
Organism: Yamadazyma ubonensis; assembly: GCA_030572075.1. Classification (NCBI taxonomy): domain Eukaryota; kingdom Fungi; phylum Ascomycota; class Pichiomycetes; order Serinales; family Debaryomycetaceae; genus Yamadazyma; species Yamadazyma ubonensis. Next base: position 668,111 of record JAJLZG010000006.1, on the reverse strand, counting down.
ATAAACAGCAGGGTGGTAGTTATACTGCTGAACCTGTTGGAATCATCAACCAAACCCATTCGTTCAAAGGAATGGCAGATTACCAGATCAACACCAAAAATAATGCTGGGGCCCGTGATATAGACCACAATATGATGAATGTAAAGAGCTTTGATCAGCTAAAACAATGGGCTCAACAAGATAAACTTATCAATAATGAAGACTATAAAAACAATGATACTTTTGCAAACAAAGATCACCAGTTACCTCCTCCTCCTCTTTTCACCACCACTAGGTTTCCCTTCGACTATAACTACGAAAAGAATTCCATTAGTGTCACCGTGAAAGATCCACACACGGGGGATCTCAGAGTTGTCAGCAGAAACAATACAACCAAACTTTATACCACGGTTGTTGATTTCAAAACAGGTATTGTTCCATCTAGAGCATCTGCTGAATTGTACAAAAACCGTGAAGAGTTGGGCCAGTCTCAATTGGTGCCCAATACTTACAATCACGATCTCTATCACTGTATAAGATGGCTAGAAGTGATCTTTGATACCAAGCCTATTTGGCTTCGTAAACACCTTGAAGATTTGGCTCCTGAACCGTATAAGAGGGTGTTGAAACAGGCATTACCTTATGTTTCTTACATCTACAAGAACGGACCTTGGAGGTTTTGTAACGTCAAATACGCAGTTGATCCTCGTCTAAATCCTTCATTCTGGGTCTATCAAAGTGAATATTTTAGAGTTTCAGGACTTGCAGCCCAAAGACCCGAACCTTCTGGTGAAAAAACCTTATCGAAAACGGTAGAATTGAACAAAAACTTGGAACTCAAAGTTTCAACAGACTTGATCTTTACTGGAACAAGAATCCCCAGAACGGTGACTTTCCAAGTTGGTGATGTTGTAGATAGAGATGTAGAACGAGTATTAAGCCAAGAAGAAGAAAGCTTGTTTAGAAACACCCTAGATTTCCAAGATGGCTGGATCCAGAAACAAGTTATAGAAACAATAAGAAGAGTCATTCGGTATAAACTCAATCAGCTCGTGAAAGATGAGCCTATTGACCCTTCTAAAGTGGTAAAGATTATATCCGGGACTTACGATGATAAAGATGAGCCAAAAGAACAAACTCCAGTCAAACAAGAACCTGATATAAAATTAGAGGTAACAGAAGATAATTTGAATGACCAAAACGAAGATAATGAAAGCTACGATGAGCTGGATGCAAATGAATTTGGGTCAGAAGACGAGCACGAAGATACCATGAATCCAGAAACTATTGAGGATCAACAAGATACCCTAACTCGGTCTTTTGATCAGCTTGAACAAACATCAACAGTTGAACAAATTCTTGCAGGACTAGAACGAGTAGATTCTGAAGCAGCTAAAAAACTTGCCAATATCACTGACTTGATAAAACAAGAATCACTCATGTAAAGACACGACCACTAACCCATATTCGCGCCGACATGAATTGAAAAACACGTCAGTTAGTATGACAAAATTTACTGAAGCTTTATTGTTATTGAACTTTGTAGCTGCAGTATATGCAGCTTTGTGGACCGAAGTGATTCCTACTCCTGATGTGTTTCACAAAGAAATCCTTCCATACTTACCATTCTGGGCAATTGTTACTTTGGGTGCGTACTCTTTAGCAGTATTGGGATACAGAGTTTTAACATTTAAAGATAAGCCAGAAAAGCACAAGGAATTACTTGGCCAAATTGCTGAAGCAAAGGCTTTCTACAAGACTAAGGGGATTGATTTAGAGGAATAGTTCTAATAAATATATAATGCTAATGCTATAGTATGCTCTATGCTCTATGCTCCTAGTGATCTCTTATTCTTTATGCTTTTGATTATTCCTATGAATGCTCTTGCTTTTGATGAACTTCCTTTAAACTCATGAATTAATAGTTTAAACTCTTTAAGCCTTGGCTTCAGCTCTCTTCTTCTTCGCCTTGATCCGCTTCTCGGCCTCAGCAAACACTCGTATCGCTACAGGAACATTTCTCCAAGACTCATCTTCTGCCAGCTCTTTGCTTTCACTTAACTCCTTCTTCATCTCTTTGAATTCAGCAGGAATATGTGGTTCATCCAAATGCTGTATTGGAGGATGGAAATCATGGGGCCAAATAAAATCAGTTCCTTCTTCATTCACTTTCAAAGCTGCTTCCTTCCTCTTTGCATTCCAATCTTTAACATCATCCCTATACATTTCCCAAACACAATTTATACAACCACTCATACAACAATTATCAGGCTCTGGAGGTCTATCAGGTACGGTAATTCCTGCTATAACCCTTGGCTTGCCTCGTGTGAGTCTGCTAGAAGATTCACGAGTATCTCCACGAATTCTTCCCCCAAAGATCTTCTCTATACGGGCACTTGCTGGTTCATCTAGCGAATAAGCACCCTCAAAAGTAGTCTTTGTATTAGCTTTAAGTTTACGTAAATCTTTTGATTTCATGAGTGAAGCCTCTATGGGCATACGTGGCTGTGTGGGTGTGGCTACAACGAGATCATAGAACTTGTAACTCACAAACCTCCTAAATCTTAACATCTTGTATGTGATGGCTGACTATTTGGCCAAGTTTAATTCGATGCTCGGCCCCGGCGCGCGCACTGTGAAATTTGCAGTTGCGGTGGATATGATCTAAGGAGTAAAGTGACGATATTTCAGTGGTTTGTGATTTTATTTCATCAGAAGTTTGCTTATTCAATTTCCACTGGTTCAAATTATATGGGGTGATTTTTGGGGATTTTTTAAAAAATTCGAACTAGATTAAGTAATGGTAGTACACGACTCATACTATACTAAATCTGGAGATGTTTAAATATATCGAATAAACCAATAAAAATCACGGGAGGTAACATTAAGCTGGCGCAAGAGTTTTAATGCAGTATGCTCACGTGGATGGATTCTAGAATGAAATTGGCCGTAATTTTTTACTGATGATTGTTCTCTGAATTAAATGACTTGGATTGTGAAAATCACATACTCTGTAAATCTGTAGATCTTCAAGAAAATACATAAAAGAAATCAAAACTTATCCCCACGCAAATTACTTAACTTGTGAACGCCTGGCTAATAACATGCAACTAATTAATTAGCACTTAAAAAAAAGTAATTAACAATAGACCACGATACGAAGCGCCTCGCTAAACCATCTAATAGTTTCAAAGAACGCCTTAACGGTTAAGAAACTTAGACGAAGCTTCTGCGCAGTTAATTTGTTCAAGGCTTGGATTAATTAAGTTTGGTTAAGGCCATTGGGCCTTGGCTACATACGGCGTTATTCATTAAACACGTTTAACAATGCATCCATAGATCTGCGGCGATAGTGTTATCAGTCAATTAATGTAACAGACTACACTCCGCTTTATTTTTTAAACCGTAATTAAATACGATTCAGCATAATTATTGATATTGTCTTATTACTGGTAAGGAATTGAAGTAAAATCAAACGGAGGAAAGAAAGGGCGATCTAAACTGAGCAATATAATTTATTACATTCTACATCCCAACGTTTATCGACTCACTGTTGTTCAGGTAACAGAATTCGTAAAATTATATTATATTTCCGATTGCAGCAAAACGTTGCAGCCAAAAAATATCCCACGTGTGCTTGTGCGGTAGTACTCCCAATAACTAAAACGGATAAGCACAAAACTGGCGCAAGGGCACCGCGCTGAAGCACCGCGGCCTAAGCCCGTCGCGCCTAACCTAATTAAATCTCTATCTAGGTGGCTCAGATTGCATGGGAACAATATGGGGTAAAAGGCTGATACTATTAAATAATAGAGAGTTTTTTTATTGTCAAACAAGTCTTAAGATTGGCATGCTGTCACCTGAACGAAAATTAGATAGCCTGTATTTATTCTGACCCTTTAAATTAGCTGGGCATTACCCACGTGTGGCCCGTTAAGAAATTTACTCGAATGCCAAGACATGTTCAGCCTTGGCATCGATCGCACACGATCAAAAGTTACCGCGAGATGGTGGTAGTTGGGACGAGGAAAACAAACGTGCTCGACCTAAATTACCGCGAGTCTATATTTCCTGCAGCCAGATTTTGCAGCCATCAATGTCAAGAAAAAATATGCACAAATTTCCTGTTTTTCTTTTCTGTTAATCAAATTAACAAGGCATCAATCTCCATTTGTACCACATGTACGAAATTCAATTCCGTTGAGGAGAATCAAATATAAAAGCACTTGATTATCCAATTTTAATTTTTCAGTATCACCAAACAATAAAATCATAATGGCTTTAGAACAGTTTGATTATATCTTCGCTATTGCGATGCTCTTTGGGTTCTTAGATGCCTATAATATTGGTGCTAACGATGTTGCCAACTCTTGGTCCTCATCTGTTTCTTCCAGATCTTTGAAGTATTGGCAAGCTATGATTTTAGCAGCCATTTGTGAATTGCTTGGAGCTATTCTTGTGGGTTCAAGAGTCTCTGATACCATCAGAAATGACATCATTGATATCAAGGTTTTTGAAGGTGACCCTGCTGTTTTGATGTTGACCATGACATGTGCTTTAGTTGGTTCTTCAACTTGGTTAACTTTTGCTACCTTAATTGGTATGCCAGTTTCTACCACTCACTCCATTGTTGGTGCTGTTATTGGTTCTGGTATCGCTGCTAAAGGTGCTGATAACGTCCACTGGGGTTGGGATGGTGTCGCCCAAATCATTGCCTCTTGGTTTATTGCCCCACTTTTATCTGGTTGTCTTGCCGCTGCTATTTTCTTGATCTCTAAGTACGGTGTTTTGGAAATTAAAAACTTTGATAGATCTTTAAAGAATGCATTGTTATTAGGTCCAATTTTGACTTTCATTACCTTCTCCATTTTAACCATGTTGATTGTCTGGAAGGGTTCTCCAAACTTGAACTTAGATGACTTATCTCCAGGTGCTACCGGTGGTTCGATTGTCGGTGTCGGTGCTGTTGCTTGTATTATTTACATCTTATTCTTGTACCCATACTACAGAAGAAAATTAGTTCACCGTGATTGGACTTTGAAATATTACGACGTCTTAAGAGGACCAACCTTTTTCTTCATGCCAACTGATAACATTCCTCCAATGCCAGAAGGACATGAATTAGTCATGGATTACTATGAAGGTAGAAGATACGATGAACCAACTGCTAACCAAGACAGCTTAGATGAAGAAGGAAAAGTTGATTCTTCTGCTAACTCTGAAGACGACAAAGATTTTGAGGTTAGAGAAAACGTTACTGCTGTTAAGTCTGATAAGGGTAAGGACAGATGGGATATGTTCCGTGACAAGTGTCCAGAAGATATGTCTACCAAGCAATACTGGTGGTCATTATTGAAGAAACCATCTCAATGGCCATTGTTAATCAGTCAATTCGTCTTGCATGGATTTAACAGAGATATTATCTCATCTCAAGTTAAGGATAAAGATATGTTAAGTGGTGATCTTCAAATGATGCACGGTTCTTCCAAATATTACGATAACAGAATTGAACACATGTACTCATTCTTACAAGCTTTAACTGCTGGTACTATGTCTTTCGCTCACGGTGCTAACGATATTGCTAACGCTACTGGTCCATTATCTGCTGTTTACCTTGTTTGGACCACCAATACTACTGGTTCCAAATCTGAAGTTCCTGTTTGGGTTTTAGGTTACGCTGGTGGTGCTTTAGTTATTGGATGTTGGACTTTAGGTTACAATATCATGAGAAACTTGGGTAACAAATTGATTTTACAATCCCCATCAAGAGGTTTCGCTGTTGAATTAGGTGCTGCTGTTACTACCGTTATGGCTACCCAATTATCCATTCCAGTTTCCACCACTCAATCTGCAGTTGGTGCTATTGTTTTCGTTGGTTTGTGTAACAAAGATTGGAGATCTGTTAATTGGAGAATGGTTATCTGGTGTTACTCTGGATGGATCTTTACTTTACCAATTGCTGGTCTTATTGCTGGTATCTTAAACGGTATCATTCTTAATGCTCCTCATTACGGTCAGAACTACCAATTGAGTTAATTGATGATTAATTTATAATTACATATGGGACGCTCTGCGTGTGATAGAATAAAAATAGGAAAAAATAATAATGTAGAATTGTAGTTAATTCACTTAAAATATTATTCTTGAGTGATATAAAGACCGAAGTCTAAAAAATATCAATAATTTTGTTAGCTAGATTTTTTGGCCCTGAGTTTTTGGCCCTGGCTGTCACGATCATTTTTAAAGTTGCAAGACCAAGAATGATAACTATAAGAATGAAAGAATTGGTCTTGTAAAGATTATGGTTGCCATAGTAGCACTTGTTTTAGGCCTTATTATTGCATCAATCTTTGTGATATCCGGGATTGCAATATGTTGTTCTCGGTGCAGAAATGTCCAGGAAACTACTACCGTTAGCATGGAAGTAAACGAACAAACTGATGTTTATCCACCATTACTTCTGCCACAAATTCCAACAACAACTCAAAGGAGTACACAAGCTAATATCGTAATGACTCAATTGACTGTTCCGGCTCCTGCTTATAATTCAACTCCTTTTCACTATTCAACACGTCTTTACCCATCATCCCCTGTTTACAATCCACCTCCATATTCTACATGAAAATACTATGATGATAGCCTTATGTAATTCTATATTCAATCCATATTTTCTAGATTTGGTATAGAGTTTTCGCAACCATCACGCTCTTTTGAAAACATGATGATTAAGGTAAAAGGATGAATGATCATAAGCAAACAGGTTTGAATCAACAAGTAGTAAGATGACTTGTATTTGTTTCAGTTGAAGAGTCTGCTACTGTAAAAATATGACCTCAATTCAAATATTACTCTATTCTTTTTCACTGCTATTCATGTTTTGACTGAACTTTGGTGTTTGCTAACGGATTCGAAACTTTTCTCAATAGATGGAACATATGGAGCTGGCGACCGAAACTTTACGTATGAGTATATCTGCTTTTCTTTCGTACTGTATGATAGGAATACCGTGTAAATGAATACAATATATAGAGCGTGAATTGAGTCAAATGTCTAACACAATTAAGACAAAACAATACAGCAGAGTAAAACATACAATTATCAGGCTATATCTTTACCAAGTTAGAGCTAGTTTACAAGTAAATCAAAATTAGCATTCTAAACCTTCTCATCCATATGCATACTCACTACTCAGTCTCAGGTTTGATGGTGATAGGCTAAATTAGTACACGTTTTAACTTACATCAGGTGAACATAAAGTTGAAAACAGTATTAAAACACTCTGCAGTTTTCCACGTATATTCTATATTCTAGTTTTACAATGTGTCAGCAAAAGTAAAATAATGAATCCTCCTCTACGTACCAACTTAAATTAGAACACCTAAATTTCCCCTGAAAGCTGAATTTTAACTTATAAAAACAACAAATATACACAATTCCACTCTCTCTTTCCACCAATACCTAATACACAACTCCTAGCCCTCCTCATATATCTAAACCCAAATCTCCTTCCCAGCTACTTAATCTACTCAACTTGAATCGCGCATTCTCCTGAACATGTCCTACGACGATAAATTTGATAGTTCCTTAGATTTATTAAGGAGACTTGATCCTAAGCTCATCTCCGCCAACCTCAACAACTTATGCACAATTGTTCAGAATCAAGACCCCGAATCAGAATTGGTCTCTGATCTTCTTTCCATCGTTGACACTCCATTGAAATTAGTGTCGGACACAAGCAACAACAAACAGTATTTGTCTTGTGATTACAACAGAGATGGTGATTCCTATAGATCTCCTTGGTCAAACAAATACTATCCTTCAACTGAAGACGACGATCAGCCATTTCCTTCTGTTGATCTTAGACAATTAGAGATTAAAGCCAACGAAAGTTTTGATGTTTACAGAGACTTATACTATGAGAACTCAGGGATTTCTTCTGTTTACTTGTGGGACACAGATGAACTGGAAGTACCCGATAGTTTACAAAACGGGTTTGCTGGAGTGATTTTGTTCAAAAAAGAGATCGATAATGGTGAGGGTAAATGGGACTCTATCCACGTTTTTGAAGTCGAATTGGTCAGTGAAAATACCTACTCTTATAAGCTCACGAGTTCTGTGATACTTGACTTAAACAACGGTGGAAATACTGGAGTTTCAGGTAATTTGACCAGACAATTTGACGTCACCAAAAAATTCACTGGAGCTAGTGAAACTGGAGCTAACCTTGAAACGTTCCATTTGATCAACTTAGGTCTGTTAGTGGAAAGCCTGGAATATACTATTAGAAACCTTTTACAAGAAGTATACTTTGATAAGTTAAAAGATATCATATTAAAGGACTTGCGGAAATTCGGAAGTGACGACGCTCAATTACAAGCTAAGCAATCAGATTTAATCAAGGGCTTACAGAGTTTATAGTGTATAGACATGAAACACATTTCAAACAATTCTGAAACTTTCATGTAGTTTAGGAGTAATTTCCATATTAGCGTGTGTGCGACGTTTCACATTTGTTTTAAGTTGATGGCTGCAAAAGTATAAGAACAGATGAAATTCTTGGGAAACAGTTATCCGTATGAGTGACTTGCAATTTTCCAAGTTCTTGCCTTATGTGGCTGCCACTGCTACACTTCTGACCCTGACAATTACCTTTACGTCTACAAGCAGTCGAACATTAAGCGAATTTACCTCATTGAGTTCACATCCAAGCTCTCCAAGTCCAAGTTCACACACAGATTCACCTGAAATTACTTCTGAGCCCTTCAGGACGACGACCCATTCTCCCAGCTCGACTACCAGCCCAGAATCTCTGTCTTCTTCTAGCCCGGGCTCTAAAATTAATTCTGGAAACTTAATCAACAGCCCTAGTAATTCCACCCTTGGAATGGCCATAGGTATTCCTCTAGGGGTCGTGGGACTCATTCTTATTGCTGTAGGTTCATGGTACTACTTCCGTAGTAAACGAGAAACTAACGAACAAATTTTGCCTATGGACTCAAGCTTTTACGACTTGAAAGGCAGAATGGCTAACGTCAGCCATCCTACTTTAGAGGATACCAACTATAAAGAGAATTCAAATTATAAAGATCATTTCAAGTACACAAATGCACCCAGTCCCGAAAAACCTGAAACCAAGCTGCAAAAATACATGAACCGTTTTTCTTCAATGCTTACACCTATCCGGTTTAAGCCTGGACCTGCAAAAGAAAAAGTAAAGGAAGATGGAATTTTGAACAGAATGAGCAGATATATTCGTCACAGTGTTGTAGGAACCCCACAAGACAAGCAGTTTGTTCAAGACGAGTATGCTATTTCCCCACTTTACTTGAAGAGATTTAATCTCAATAAACCCAGTACACCAGCTACTGCAAAAGAGGAAATTGGTAATAGGAAGTTGCCCAAGCTTCCCAGCCTTATCCACATGGAACAGGCGGTGGAGCCCGAGTTTACCGTGGTGAAAAAATACAAGAAGTTGCTTAATGATGAGGTAGATATCCGGGTTGGTGATAAAGTTAGAATCAAGAACAACCACAGCGACGGCTGGTGTCTCGTAGAGGTTTTGGAGACAAAAGACGTGGGAATGGTTCCTCGGATGTGTTTGAGTAAGTAGATAATAAGATACAATACAGGAAATACGGAAACTCTAAATAATACTTTGGTGTTACATACTATACAACCCACACATCACTGGTACCTTGAGTAGGGGTTTGGCTTTGATTGCTGTTGCTGTTGCTGAAATTGCTGCTGATAAGGATGGGGGGCTCTTCCTTGTTGCTGAGGCTGGGCCTGATATTGGAATTGTTGATATGGAGCGTTCCCGTCGTTTCTCAAAGGCTGTTGTCTTGGGGGTTGTCTGTTTTGGTTTTGATAGTTTACAGACGGAGGAACACCAGACAGACTTTGTTGATAGTTGGTAGGAGGAGGCACGCCAGTCTGGGGGTTGTATTGATTATAGTTAGGGTATTGGTTGGGGTTAGCCTGTGGTGGAGGTGGACGTCTGTGCTGGTGGGATTGTTGAGGTTGTTGAGGTTGTTGAGGTTGGTGGGACAGTTGAGGTTTTTGGTACAGTTGAGGTTGTTGGTATTGTTGAGGTTGTTGGTATTGTTGGGGTTGGTGACGAGGCTGAGATTGCTGTGGGCGGTTTTGGTAGCCTTGAGGAACCTGAGTGTGTTGGGGAGGAACTTGAGTATGTTGAGGAGGAACCTGGGTTTGAGACCGGTTGTATTTCAGATAGTTCATAGAACTATTTGGAGGTCTGTCCAAGGGTTTCTGTGGATACGGTGGCTGAGACTTATCATCTCTATATCCCGTCATAGGAGCATCTACATCATCGTGTTTGAACGTAGGAAGTTGGTTTTGCGATGTGTTGGGCGACGTGATATAATTGGGTTTATGAATACGCTGGCCTCCTTTATATGGAGATCCACCTTTATGTGGAGGAGGTGGTGGAGGACTTTCAGGATCTGAGTCAGAAAAGTCTCTGAAGTCATTGGGAGCTTTGTTTGTAGCTGGAGAAATGGTGGCATTAAACTTCTCATTGAACTCAGTGTATTGGGTGTTAGGACTTTGAACAGAAGAATGTGAGTCGTTGTTTCTGCTGTAGTTTGGTACATGCAAATTACCACTAGAGCCAGAAAGAGCACCGATTTGTCTGACATCCACCTTATCACTACTGGTGGAAACTTCATCTACCAGATCATCTTCTTCGCTAAACAATTCTCTGTCGTCTTTAGGATAAACGTTTTCTGTCAAGCTCAATTTTCTGATATTGGCAGGTAATTCTTCTTCAACCAACTGCTCGTATGAGCCATTTAAAAGATGGTTTCGGTTAACATTGAACTGGTCAGAAGGAGACTTCAAGTCGCTATATTTCTGGTAAATATCCAGTAGTTCCACCAGCTTGTGAGGATCCTTTAATGGGTCGATAGTCAAGTGATTTGGCAGTCTTTGATTAGGATTGTGGATCACTGAGCTTCCTGAAATGTTTCTGGTTTCGGGCTTACTGTGAGGCAATTGACCTGGTTGTTGTACTGCCACTATAGGGGTATTGGATTTTGAAGGACTTTTACGTTCATTTCCAAATGAATGTTGGGTAGGAGGCGACATTTGACTTTGAAGCAGGCTTTTAACTGGAGATGCACTTTTAAAAGTAGAAGAACTCGATGAACGAGGACTGTTTAAAGAACTAACAGCTCCTGCAATCCCTCTAGTACTTCCACAGCCATCATAACCTCTATCGATTTTACCTTTTAAAACTTGTTTGATGTTATCATTCCAGGTTTTAACATCCCAGTTCAAGAAGTCTCCTCTAGTGAAAAACGATTCAAGATCGTTGAGCTCTAAATAATGCACATGAGGTAATGTAGGTAATCCAAATAATAAACTGTCGATATCATTTCTTTCAGCCTTTAATCTCTTAGGACGTCCATATAATCCAAATGAGTCGAGCAATGGCACCAAGAATCTGATCAAGGTATCAAATCCAGGAACAGAGCTATGTTGTTCAGGCATCAAGAAAATATTGGTGTTTTTGAAATCATCGACCAATTTCTTCGATACCTTGGTAGAAACTGAAGGACTTTTGAAGTTGATGTAACCTTCCAACTTCAACATAGTACTGTGATCGATCAAAACATGACTTTGAGGGTATACTGCCGAAACAGCAGAACAATTTGAAACTACAGCCATTAACTGTTTTTTCTTCTTTTGGTCATTTTCGTAGAATAAAATCCGACCTGGCACGAACTTATCATGCCTTTTAGTCACACTTGGTTCTACCACTGCATAACACCGTTTCCAAGCCATTCCCGATCCGTATCTAATACTGACCCAGTCTTCATGATCAAACCTTTTTTCAGCCAAAATGGTTCTGATATCACTCAACCTTGCACCACGAGCCAGTAACAAAGCTCCTGTATACGCCTGTTGAAGACTTTGGTACTCAAAGTTAGAAAGTCTTAAAGCTAAGTACCAATTGTTCAAATCACGAGCCAGTTTAAACTGAAGAATGTATCTGTTTTTCAAAGTGGTACTAACAATAATGACATTATCCAAGTTTTGCTTAGCAGCAGGCAAAACCTTCATGGCATTATACAAAGAATCAGTAAAATTAATATAATTTGGTTTACTACTATTCTCAAGTAAAGCAGCAGGGTTATGTTTAAATTCTGCCAAATTAGCAGCATCCCAATATGCTAATTGGTTCCCAGTTAAAATCCCGTATACTTCTTTCCATTCTCTATCAGCAGGTTTTCCATCCCCATTTAAATCATAGTATAACATGAAAATCCCTTCATAGTATCTACGGTGACCCTGCAGTGATAACAAGGTAACAATAGGCACAAGTTCAGGACTTAGGTCCTTAAGGTCTGGCATCTGGCCCAGAACCACTCTGTCGTTTGGTGGTGACAGAGACCCAGCAGAGCCTGATCTTAATCTCTTTTTAACTGCGTTCATTGTAAACAGTTATTGGATCAAGTGCGGTTGTTTTTGGTTTTTAGTGCGATAGTTTTAGTGCGATAGGAGAAAATCTGGAGTGAGAGAAGGCTACGAAATTGGGAAGGCCAGAGCGGATTGGGCACTGGACGTATTGGGAATTGGACGTACGCGGAACTGGACGTGCTCGGCTTTGGGCAGGTCTGGGCATGGGAATCAAACTGGGCACTGGGACCAGAAAAACAATAGAGTCGGCATTGCCGAATCTGGTCAGATCAAAACAGCCCCAAAGTTGGCGATGCGGATTCGCAGCGACGGGCCGCTTATGCAGTAACTAATAATATGATGACATTAGTGGCTCCGTGCTGCGAACCTGATTGGTAACATAAACAGAGAAAACTAACTATACAAACAGAAACAGAAGAAGAATTGTTTATGTTTATGTATTTACGTATTACGTATTACGTATTACATATTACGCTATTTACTTGTTACGCAGTGAAACCCACTTTTACACTCAATTTCTTGGACATTGGCACGGAATTAAGAATTGTCAAGCCTAATCTTCTGCCTGCTGCTTTAAAATACGGAGAGTTTCTAATCCCCTAAGTAGCTCGGTTTCTGCCGTATCCAAGTCTTCGTAGTTAAGAGCAGAAACGGCAAACTTACAGTGTTTTTGCACTCCTGCAATCAGTTCTTGTTTATCGAGAATCGTCTTGATGTTTTCTTTACTAATGGGTTTATGAGGGTGAATAAACTCGTGTTTTTTTGCAGGTTCTTGAGAATGGGGTTCCTTCTTTGGTTGTTTAGGCTCGTGATTTTTTGGCCCCTGCTTTTCAGGGTGGAATACGTGAATCGACGAGTTCTTGTTGATGTGGCTCAAATCGTCGTCGGGGAGAAATTTGGGGGCCCCGGGAAGATTGATTCCCGTATCGTCTTCAGGAGAGATATGTGGTGCTTGGGGGAGAATTGGTTCGGAACTGGCAGACCCTGTTTCTGGTTCTTTATTGGAAATATTTTGAAAGTCTGGAGAATTTGATCTTGGAGGTTCAATTTCTTGATTATGGTCAGTTTGCGATTCGAAGTCTGTATCGTGTTCCTTATATCTATAATCTCTATTATCTTCTGGGATATCCTGTCTATTTTCAACATCTTTAGTATCTTCAATATCTTCTTCTTCCTCAGCTTCATCCGCTCCGATCTGCTCCAATTCTCTCTCCAATTCCTCCTCTAAATCATCTCTCTTAACTTCAACCTCATCCTTGAGCAATTTGCTCAAATTGTACTTCAAACTTTTTACCCTCTCGTTGATAAACCCATCAAAAGCTTCAAAATCCTGATACTTCCCATTTGTCAACTTGCCGAAATCCACATCGTCACTCTTGAACAGATGATTCAATTGAAGAAACGTAATGGCGGCTTTTATATTAGAAACAAGCAGGGCTTTATTACCAGTATAGTTATTCAACTCCTGAATGCATTTGTTGAAAATTTTTAAAGCAAAACTGAAAACAACATTAAGGGCCAAGTTCTTATCGTTCAATACTTTGGCCAAATCTTCGTCTTCGCTGTTCTTTAATTGCTCTGTTTCATCTAATAATTGAATGGTGAATTCCTCAACTTGCTTATCACCTTTGTGTAGTTTATGTTGTAGAATGTGTTCAAGTACATATATTTTACAGTAGTAGCTGATCACAGGATTGACACTTTCCAACTCGTTGGACCGAAGGATAAATGGTACAATTTGCTTATTGGTTTTAAGGGATTCTGGGACTTCAGATATCATTTTGAGAGTTTGAGAGTGAGAATTCCGGGGTGAAGAATTGAAAAATAGACACTGTAGAATAAGGTAATGTGGGTTTCCCTATTCATTTCTGAGCTTCAAGATGCATTTTTAAACTGTAAGGTTCATTCCTGAACTGCAAGGTTTATCATTAAATTTTTGAATCAAGTTAAGAGGTACTACATCCTTGTATGAATACATTCCTGTGTGAACAATAAATAAACTATACACTATTTACAAATCAGGCATTCTTAAGATCTCTCCAGCCTCATTTTTGGCATCCTTCTGCAACATCTTCAAGATCTTCAGGTTCTTCCACTTTTCAGGTAACGGGGTAACATCGTAGTTTTCAGTGGCCCAGTAATATATGTCCCAATCTGGCTCGTCCAAAAGCTCATCATATTCTTTTAAACCTTCCATGTCCAACTCATTTAGTCTCTTTTTAGCAAATCTAGACAATAACAAGTCACTTTCCAAAATCCCTCTTTTTCTAGACTGGTAAATCAATCTAGCTCTCATGGTTTTAATATCTTCACCAGTTCTTTTGATAGGTAAAATTTTCATTCTGACTTCTTTGTTATACTCAGGGTTTTGTGGCTTCCCGTTATTCAAACTACGCACAAAAACACCCCTCGTTAATCCAAACTTAACTGGTTGTATTTTAACCATTTGCTTAACTACTGAGTTCATCATTGAAAAATGCGAGCGAGTTAAAATTCAATCTACGCAATGGGTAAAACGGTTTCTAAGTTATCCAAAGATGACTTAAAAGCGTTGAAACTGGCCACGTATTTCGACAAACGAGAACTCCAACAGTGGTATAAAGGATTCATTAGAGATTGTCCCTCAGGTCAGTTAAGTGAAGAGGAATTTATTAAAGTATTCAAGCAATTTTTCCCGTTTGGCGACCCGGTGGATTATTGTCATTACCTTTTTAAAGTTTTTGATGTTGACCAATCAAACTATATCGACTTCAAGGAATTCATTATTGCATTATCACTCACTTCCAGAGGTCTGATAGAGCAAAAAATTAACTGGAGCTTTAAATTATACGATCAGAATAAAACCGGAAAGTTATCATATGATGACGTACTCCTAATTGTAAATGCCGTTTATAAAATGATTGGTTCCATGGTGGCCTTACCTAATGATGAAAAAACCCCCGAGCTAAGAAGTCAAAAATTCTTCAAGCTACTAAATAAAGATTACAAAAATGATACAATTAATTTAGATGATTTTAAACAATTGGTTAAGTTGGATCCAACGATAATGAACTCAATTAGTTCTTTCGATGGCTTGGTATGATTATGACTTATGATACGTTTATTATCTTAATAAAATAAAAATATGTTTACAATTAACTCTGACTTTCTACTGCTTCAAGTAATCCATCTAATAATTCATCAACTTCATTAATATCCACACCTGTGCAGAAACTTACCACTTTCTTGAACTTGGACGTAAGACTATCATAATTGGTTAAATTAGCCAATTCACTTTCAATGCTTTCATTAATTTGCTTATAAGAATTGATTCTCGCCTTGAGAATACTAGGATCTGCTAGACTATCAATCAATTCTTTATCGTTCTTTAAATCATCAACCAGTTCATTAGCAATAAGCTTTTGGTATATTTTTTCAATTCTGAACGGGTGATCAGCATCAAAAGATTCCTGTTCATTTTCATGGTCATTTTCATTAGATTCGTCTCCAGGTACTTCTTGTTTAAGTATTTCAAGTTTTTCAGTGATATTTGCCATTTGAAGCTTAAGATTATCTAGGAATATTAATTTATCATTAATCTTTCTGTTCAAATACTTATTATTGGCAGTTATCATGGTGGTGTCGTAAAGTTGTTTGTTTAAATCATTGATTTGTTGTTTCTTGCCATTCATAATCTTTTCATAATCATTGTTTGTATTCTTTAATAGATCATTTATGCTATTGAATAATTTGTTGGTAGCACTAACCTCTTCGGACTTCTGCTCCTCAGTTTCAGAAACTTTAACAAGTTCTTCATCTTCTAAAGGTTCAGAGGTGATTTCTTGCTTTTTGTCCAAGAATTCCAAACTGGTATGAATTAGTTCCAATAGGAATTCGTCTTCTTCATTTAAAGTATCGTTTTTGATTCCAAGTTTTTTGCAATTCACCACTTCCTTGGTTATATCAAAATCAATTGGTTTAACTCCAGCCTTATTGGCAAGATTCAAATCTGCTTTTAATGAGTAAAGAATTTCAATAAGCCATTTATTTTCATTTTCCACAGCTAAATGCAAAGCAGTGTTCCCATTTTCTGTATCCTGTAAGTTTATGATTTCATCTACCAATTTTTTAACATAAAATTGGCTCGAATGCTCAGAAGAAAGCAAAAACAGTAAGATTTTGCTGGTATAGTATCGAGAGCTTTCGAATTTCTTTGAAGATTGATCAGCCAAGTAGTGGAGAAATGACCAATTTTTCGAGTTAATCAAAAAGATATTTGGATATAACCAGTTCTTCAAAAGTTCAGGAAAGTTCCCTTTTTCCATTGAATTAGTCACTAAAATAGCCGATATTAAAGGGGTTTCTCCCAGCTTGGAGCCTCTAATAGCCAGATTTAAGCCTAAGGAAATAAAGCTTGAAACCAAATTGATCAGACCCAAAGTAGCAGCAAAATGTAACGCGGTCTTTCCCTCACTGTCTAAGGGGATATCCGTGACAGATAACGTATTTGAACCGTTAGCTCCATATTTTTGTACCACCAGATCAAAAATCTGTTTGACATCTTCGGGACTGAGATCACCCGATTCATTTTTCTTGAACACCTGGCTAAATTTCAACTTCAAATCGTTAACGATCTCCGAATCTTTATGTTTAAAAGACTGAGCCGGTAACGCGTATGGATAGTTCAGATTTGAGCTGAGTAACAGTTTGAATCTCTTGAAGGAAATACCAGAAGTTGAAGGATCGGAAATTTCACTAAAGCGACGTTTATTTGGCAGAAGAGGTTGCTTATTCGAATTTTTTTCTGGTTCAGAATTAGCTTCAAATTTGACAATTCCGTCATTTTCCAGAGTTTCAGCATCCGGAACCTCAGACTCTGAGTCGGCATCACTTGCCCTTGGTAATTCATCGAAATCATGCACGTCTACCAAGAAGAGCTTTTTTGTGAGTTCGTAAATATCGAATTGATTAGCGATGCTGACGGCCTTATCGAAGGAGATCCAGATCCCTTTGAGCCGAGGGTTAGAGTGGCGAGATAAGTCGTTTAGCTCAGCAGTATAGCCTTCAGGGGAGAAGTATTGTAAGTTGGAAGTGATATTATTGGCGATGAATGAAGATACTTGATCTGGAGTGAAATGATCCAATTTGACAAGCACGTGCAAGAGCTGGGAAATGTTGACGTACAGGTCTTGTACTCTTCTTAGAACAAAGGCGGAAGCATTATCGAAATTAATTGTAAGTTGAATACATTTCTCACCAGCGTATATGGAAGCGTTTAATGCCAGGGAAAAGGAATTTTGAAGGGCCAAATTACGGCCAAATTCTCCAGTTCCTTGTTTCGAAGTTTCTCTTTCATGAATATGCGTACCCGTTAACTTTTGGTCAATCAGGTGAGTTGTAGTATCACCTATAGCTAAAGGGGAGTCCATGTCGTTGAATAATCGCGTTAGAAAAATAATATGCGCGCAAGTGAAACTTTTAATATCCTCATCTCATGGACTACAGTGATCGAGTGAATGCAAAGAAAGGAGGTGGAGGAGTGGCCGATCATCATGAGGCCAATGTTCATCGAAGGGCACGTGTAAAGGAACTTTTGACCGAATCGATCTTGGATATAAGTAAAGATCCCTACGTTTTTCGCAACCATTTAGGCTTACTTGAATGTAAATTGTGTCTTACAACCCACAAAAATGAACCCCTGTATCTTTCACACATTGGGGGTAGAAAGCATCAGTTAAACTTGGAAAAGAGACGTGTGTTGGACCAAAAGGACTCGAAACCTACCGTGAACAAAAATACAATATCTATCAGTAATGTTAGTAAACGTAAGTGGGATTCTATTGGTAGACCAGAGTATAAAGTCACGAAGATCCGTGATCCCGAAACTCTCCAGCTTGGGCTTTTGGTGCACGTGAAGTACGTGGAGGCAAAAGACGAGCCATTGTTTCGTTTACTCAACTGGTACGAGCTTAGTAGCAAAAACCAGAATGTGAGTATTTCGTTCCACCACAAGGCAGACGAAACTGGTGATGCTTCAGAAAATGCTTCTAAGCTGCAGTATTTGGTGATCTCGTGTGAACCGTACGAAAACATCTGTGTAGTGGTTCCGGGTGAGCCAGTTGCGGTTCCCGAGATGTTCAACAACACCACGTCCACGTCTACGTCTTTTTCGTTTTTCGACAGGGATACACGTGATCTCTACATCCAGTTTATGTACAAGTGAATGGCTATTTGTTGTTTTACGTGGGATTGACCCAGTGAGGTGGTATTTTTTCAAACTCAAAATTTAACTAACCGAGTATTTTGGGTTTCAAAAGGAGTTTTCCTAATCCAAGAAACCCAAAAATTCCAGCAATTCTACCATTAAAAGCATTCTTGTGGTTTCAAAATCCAAAGCTGATTTCTCATTAAATGCGCGATCGCATGGAAATTCTGTCAAACATGAGCTTCTTTCAGAAATGTCAAAAGGCCCATGAGCTAGTGCTTCTGTACATGAAATCACTTGACTGGGAGCCTCCTAGTAGAAGAAAATCATACAAGTATAATCCCGAGATTCGGGTTGCTAACAGGCAAAAAATCACCAAATCAGTTGAGGTAATCAAGCTGGCACTTGAAAAGTACCTGCTCTCTCAATTAGCTTTGAGTTATAATGGTGGAAAAGACTGTTTGGTGATGCTTTTGCTTCTTCTTCATTCAATCTACGAAATGCTGCTTGAAAACAAACCCGGGTTTTCAGAATCTTTTTTACTGTCTTATACTATGGACAGTATTTATATCAATAGTGAAGACCCATTCCCCCAAGTATCACAGTTTATTTCCAAGTCCACACGTGATTACGGGTTAAATGCTATAAATATAAAAAGTCTGCTAAAAGACGGATTTGACCAGTATTTGTCAGCACATCCAGACGTTAAAGCAGTGGTGGTAGGAATCAGACACTCAGATCCATATGGAGAACTGTTGAAGTATGAGCATGAAACTGATCATGGCTGGCCTAAATTTACCCGAATCCACCCTATTCTTCACTGGAATTATGTGGATATTTGGGACTTTATAGTGGGATGTGATTTGGATTATTGTCTGTTATACGACGAAGGTTACACCAGTTTAGGAGGTGTTAATAATACCGTGCCCAATCCAGTATTAAAACAGGGAGAAACATATCTCCCGGCGTACGCCATGACACAAGATGCAGACGACAGAGAAAGACTAGGTCGTAATAGAGTATAGATTAAATAGACAGGAACTATAACACAACATAAAATAACATAAACTAACTAACACTTCCCCTACGCTGAGGAGCTTTATTAGCATTGGCACTTTGTACCAATACCTCTTTGAAATAATCATTGCTTAAGGGGCCTACACCTATTTGGCCCAATGCTACTTCAGCACTTGTATGTCCAAGGGATTCTCTGTCCCCTGAGCTTTTTAGCTTCAAAAGTAATTCCACCTCTTTTCTGTTATTTTCATCTATAAGGTTTTGCAAGTATTGAATATATTCAACGGACTTGGTGAGAATCTGACCCTTGTTTGGTTTTCCATCTTTTGTACCACTGTTTCTAGCTGCCAATTCCTCTTCAGTTTCTTTTCCAGTTGGGTTCTCTTTGAAGAATTCATCTGGCACAAGCGTAAGTAATTCTTGGATTTTATCATTGATATTGTCTCTTCTTTTACGTTCATTACCTTGATCATCTTCTTCATCATCATCATCATTCAGACGAACAGGTACTAAAGAACCTCTTCTACTGGAAGGTTTCGAAATACCTCCGTGGTTCTGGTTGGACCCACCGAGAGATTGGGATAATTGTCGCTTAATATCGAGGGAATTGTTGTAATCTTTGGGCTCATTCTTGATACTGATTGACGGAATGGGAGACGTCGATCTGCTATCGCTAAACGAGTTAGGACTTAGATATTCGTCTCTAGGCATTTTATTATTGATTGCGAGGATTGAGATTTTATTTGAGAATTTATGAGATTTATGTACAAGCTAAATTAAAATACTCTTAAACTAGTCAGCATTTTCCGTAATTGCCGTTCCATCCATTGGACTCTTTCGTTATCTTCTTTACTCCATATTGGTAATACACTCCCCACAGTATTATCACTACCATTTTTAACTCGATAATAGTCAAGTACAATCTTTTTAATGATATTAAATGTCTGTATATCTCCTTGAAACCCATTATTAAACATTTCTCGTAAAATACCTTCTACCTGATACATGCTACACCTTCCCTGGAATACCCATATCGTTTTTAAAATTTCATTATATGTGCCTTGGTCACAAATTATAAGGTATGCATTTAAATCTCCTTTAAGCATATTGAATAAAGTAAGGGCAAGTTGGCCGTCTTGAAACTTATGGGTGCATAAATTTATGATTTTATTGAATAAGATTGAGCTGGTATTTTTATCCACTATAGGTTCCAGAGGAGTTGTTTCCGAAATGCTTGCAACTTTGGCAGTAATTTCGGATTTTTCCTGTAGCTTTTGTCTATAAGATTCCCAAACATCCACCAATGAGCTACGTGAATTTATCAGACTTAAATACTGCAAAGTGGGACTTAAAGCTTTACTTATTTCATCACTCCGAGTAGGAATAGTTATTTTGTTAGGTTTTCCAAGATCGAAAATATCTTCAAAAGGTGATTGATCCCTTGCATTTATCAGGCCAGCCATATCAGATAAATCATCCAATTCTTCATCTAATTCGTCTTCTTTTAATTCCAATGAATCGATAAATGATGCAATTCCTTCTGAGGTATCAAGTGGATGAGATGAGGTAAATTTAGGAGGACTTTGTTTATTTTCTTCCTTTACCGCTTTTAGTAAAGAATCTAACCCAAGAGGATCTACCTGATGGTTATGCCGTATGGCCACCATCGGTCTAAACAGTACTTGTTTAATGATATTAAATCTTAACCTGGCAAGCATCGATGAAAAAATTATGCGCGATCTCTACTGTTCTTGTGGATGCGAAATTTCAAAGAGTCTCTTGTACGAATCTAGCGTACGAAGCTCTAAACCTTCAGCAATGGTTTTGTAGTCTTTATGCTCGAGGTCCCAACCAAGTTTATCACATAAATAACTAGCTGCATCATCGCAATACCCAAGTAACAGTACGTCAAACAAACTATCTTTAATTGTAGTTTTATTAAGAAGTAATTGTGGAACATGTCTAGGTAAAATCTTGGGTAAATCTGCAACTGGTGAAACTTCAAGTGAAGTTCCCACGCAGATCATAAGATCACAGTCGTGAATATCTCTATTGACCAATTCGTGAAATCTCCGGGGTAAGTCTTCTCCGAAAAATGTGATATCTGGCTTGTATATCCCGTAACTTTCAGGCAAATCCACCCCTTTATCTTCGAGTTTTGTTCTTCTTTTTGTACATGGGGGACATTTGCTTGGGGTTTTATCGAGAATGTCTTGTTTGATTTTTTCTAGAGGAACTTTGGCTTTACAGGTAAAGCATGTAGCCAGTGCAAGAGAACCGTGACATTGAACGATTTTATCAGCCGAAATCCCGGCATTTGCTTCGATATTATCGATGTTTTGTGTATAGTTTCTGAGAAGTTTATTCTTCTTATCTAGCATTCTAATGAATGCATGCAATGGAGCATAAACGTTTTCAGGAGGGATAATCATATGAGCAATTGAATAAAACAAGGTGGGATCGTGTTGGAAAATCCCAAGATCAAACACTGCTTGGGGATCATCAAGCCCTAATGGTTCCAATAATGAGTAGAACCCTTTGATCGATCTGAAATCTGGAATTCCAAGACTAGTACAAATTCCTGCACCGGTGATCACAAGAATCTTTTCTGCGTTTTCAATTCCATGTAAAACATCATCTATTGTAGAAAACTCTGCAAGTGGTTCACGCTCTTTCAACAGCTTTTCTATACATAGTTTGAGAAGCCTAACCAAGTCGTCAAGTGTAGGACTATGCAATTTATGTTTGAGATTGAACCCTAAAAATCCAATCGCTCGTACAATATCTTCTTTGGTGGCCGTATTGGGAAGATACCTTTTTATGAACGATAGTACACCAAATTGTTTAAGAAACTTTTGAGCCTTGTACTGCTGATAACTGGTTATAGCAAAATTGTCCAGATTCACAGTTGAAAGTGGATCTTCTGCATCACTAGATTCCAGCTCAGATTCAGATGAGTATTCTAGACCCAAGTCAACTTTTTCTATTTCGTTGTCCGATTCTTTCGACAGTTGAACGAGCTCGACTGGGGGTTTGACTGAAGTTTCACCACTCATTTCGTTTTCCCCATTGGTTTCACTCATTTCATCGTCCACCTCCGCACCAACTTCACCGTATTCCTGTGCCAATCGGTCTGTGGTATGCTCTTCAATGCCACTCATGTCGCGTACTTCAGTACTCCCATCTCCGTTTTCAAGCCCTCCGCTGGACAAATTTCCATTTATATTTTCACCCTCTGCAGAATCCCCAGTGCTGGCCGAACCATCGTGGTAATCATCCAAATGTGCCTGCCCATTAACACTGTTGTGGTACGATTCGTGCGATTCATGTTGCTGAATGGCAGTTTCTTGCTTGATGAAAGGCGAAGTAGCCAACCTTTTGGGATTAGAGGCTACTTCCTCACCCATACGCTTGCGGTACATGTTATAAAGCGGTTGACTATCGCTTTCGGAGTCACTACTACTCTCTACAAGCACTATATCAGAGAGGTTGACCATCAAAGAAAACTTCGCGCGTGCACCACAAAAGATAAAGGAAGAGGCAGAATTAAAGATACGGTTAGTGTTTGGAATATGATGCTCGAAAAAAGTGTAGAGGCATTCAAAAGTTTTAAAACATTCAAACCAATTTTATCCAAAACATATCACGCTAAACCTCAAATTAACTATATTTAATCTTTGAGGCTGATTCTATACCCACTCGGCTCGTGTCCTGCCAGTGTCGTGCCAAGCGCGTCGTGGCTACACCCGTCCCCCTCCGCCGCACGGTGTACTGAATCGCAATCTCGACAAAATTTTCTTCACTAATGTTACCTTCAGTTGATTTTATTCAAACACCTGAACAAGGCCCAATTGAGCCTCCAAAAGTTGTGGGTGGATTGAAGACTACCGCAAGTCCAACTATTCACAATGCTCCACTTCCTGCAGATGGTCCTGGATCCAAACATTTCTCTAACTTGTTCCTCGGCCTCTTACTTACAGGTATCCCATACTTTATTGTCAGAAAACTTGGTTTAGGTTACAAGACTTGGATTTTCTTCTTCTTAGTTTTGGCCCTTCCAATCTTAATGGTTTACTGGACTGTGGTTTCTACTTATTCTCCAAGAATCAATGAAAGAGTTCCTTTCCCAGGTAAACCAGTTGGATACTATTTAGAATTTCACACCGACGAATTGAATGAAAAATACGTTAAATCCAATAATGGTCAAGGTAAGAAAATTCCAATGGAAACTTTTCACGAATTATACTTTGATGGTAAAGTTAGTTTTAAAGGTGATTGCTTAGATGTGATGGAATACAGACACGACTGGTGTCAATATTCATTTACCTTATCTTTATACAGATTCTTCTTATTGGGAATGATCCCTGAGGTTATCATGCATTCCAAGAGTCAAGATGAAGAACAAGTTAGAGATCATTACGACAGAGGTGATGATTTTTACACTTGGTTCTTAGGTCCTAGAATGATCTATACCAGTGGGGTTATCAGTGATAACACCAAGGAAGAGACTTTAGAGCAATTACAAGACAACAAGTTGAAGATTGTTGCTGAAAAAATCCAATTGACCGAAGGTGAACACGTTTTAGATTTAGGTTGTGGTTGGGGTACTTGGGCTACTTTTGCTTCTTCTCAATATGGTGCTAACGTTACTGGTGTTACCTTGGGTAGAAACCAAACCAAATGGGGTACTTCTTTATTGAGTAATCACGGAGTTGATTCTACTCAAAGTGAAATTGTATGTTGTGATTACAGAGATAGTCCAAAATCTAAGAAAGAAAATGGATTATACGATAAAATTACCTGTTTGGAAATGGCTGAACATGTTGGTATTAGAAGATTCAGTGCTTTCTTACAACAAGTTTATGATTCTTTAGAAGATGATGGTTTATTCTTTTTACAATATGCTGGTTTAAGAAAGCTGTGGCAATATGAAGATTTAATCTGGGGTTTGTTTATGAATAAATATATCTTCCCGGGTGCAGATGCTAGTACTCCATTATCATTTGTGGTTAGTGCATTAGAAAGTGTTGGTTTTGAAGTTGTTTCTCTTGATAACATTGGTGTCCATTACTCAGCCACTCTTTGGAGATGGTACAGAAACTGGATTGGTAATAAGGCTAAGGTCTTAGACAAATACGGTATTAGATGGTTCAGAATCTGGGAATACTTCTTGGCTTCATCCACCATTACTTCTAGACAAGGTGGTGCTACATGTTATCAATTTGTTTTGAGAAAGAACTTGAACTCTTACCACAGAGTCAATTATGTTCCAAAGCAAGATGGTCTTTTGGGTCCAATTTCTCGTGGAACAAAATGGGCTAAAGAGTTGTAAGTAGTTAGGCGAGTAGTTAAAAATGAATCTTAGAACTGATCCTATCAGTTCAACTCTTCATACTATAATTAGCTCTGTAGAAACTATTTCAATTTTAACATTTGCAGCCAAATTGCATCGTGTGAAATTGCCAAAAAACTCAACAATAAATATGATTCTAGTGCTTTAAATAGTAGTGTTGTTTTCTACGTACGGTAGCTATATGCATTATCGTAGCTATTGGAAAATAAAGGTGTTAGAGTGTAGACTTAAGAAACATTGGTGACATATTCCAATTTTTAAAATCCAATCTTAACGTCTTACATACACTTGGAATGCTATGCTGACATAGAATTCGTTTGCTTAGACTTCAATTTCTTAGTACTAGAATTTCTGCTTACGCTTGGTTGAATCATATAAGAAAAAGTGGTTTTCTGATCGCAGCTATTATTATGAAGGAAAATGCTACAATTTGACACAATTTTGGAAAGTATTAGATATTGACTTCACAGCCATTAACTTGACGTTCCACGCTATGAAGAAATTCTGACCTACTTTGGGAAATTTTGACACAAAATCGGAAGATTCTATATTTTTACTTTTCAGCCATGAACTTGAGGTGTTACTAAGATAACTTGAGACTCAATTGGAAAATATTTCTCTCCTTGAAGAGAATTCAGTTCCAAAGATAAGTTTGCCCGAAATTATTGGCTTATTCCTGATGGATAAATGGTTTTCTGAACCTTCCGCAAGTCAATCTGAATGGCTGGCTATCTTTTTGCAGCCAATTTAATCCACGCTGAAGGCGAAAGATTCGGGAGTTGCTCGTACAATATAGTTATAATATAGAAGTAAACATCAGCAAAGGTCCGCCGCTTTAAAACTGTTTTCCTGTTATTTCGAAGGCTTACAAAATAATGCTTCCCAGGCATTTTACGAATGTTGAATATATGTAGGATGTCAAGTTTTCGCATCTCTGTCCATTCAAGTTTTAACACATGGTAGTCACATGTTGTTCGTTATCTCTATAGGTCAGATAATTACTACAAAATTATATATAGCTTGTCAATAGTCTGTTTTCAATTTCAATAGTTTGTAGGTGAATCCCTTAATGAATGTAGGCTGTTCCTTCATAATAAATTTATTCTTTGGAAGAACACCCACTCTAACATAATTGACTTAAATTTCATTCTAGGTCAACATTAGTTCCCTTTTTCATCAAAACGTGACTTATCGAATCAATCAAAGTCATTTCTATGAAAATATGCCCACTTTTGTCTATGCCCACTTTTGTCTATGCCCACTTTTGTCTGTTCCACTGGTCCGTTTTTATTCAAGAGTTAAATTGATATCAATTACCTGCAGGAAGAATGGAAAACTAGTATCGTTTATAACCACCAGTGTTGATCCTGAGTTCCATTAGCAGATACTATACATTATTCTCAAAGTGATTTGAATGTTTTTCAAAGAATAAGTATTCTAAAAGGCGCATAAAAGTTATATGAAGATCTAATAATTTCAGGTTCACCCCAGTTGAAAAATCTGAATCAGGAGACCCAAGATGTCGCGGTTTAGAAACCACCACAAAAATGTCGCACATTACAAATTGACAGCTTTGTAATGTTAACAGTTGCAATAGAGAAGGAACAAAAACGGTCATGGACCAAAGGAAATTACGGAGTAAGAGAAGTCATCTAAAAATACAGATGATGTATTCGAGTCAAACATAGCCTGATATATACCCCAGATGCGACATTGAGTCATTCCTCGGTGATAGACTGAGGTATAACCCTCAGTACATCCGAATGACCGACTTTGCTTTCAGATGCTGATAAGCGATATAGATAGCCGTGGGACGGGGCCGTGTCGGAGTCGAGCTTTATCGCCGGTACGAGTCAGATCCTCAAATATCAAGGTTTTCATTAATAGTTTGATTTGATTCTGATTAATCATATTCAGCCAATGTTTATTAAGTATCGGCAGTAGCCGAATGATAAGATAAGGAAGTAGAGTAAGGGATCGCGGTAAATTTAGTATATTCAGTAAAATTAGTACCAACAACTGGAAAATTGGTGCCAGCGCGCCAGAACTCCGGGCCGACAAAATAAAGATCCTCTCGCCCGTTGACTCTATCTGACCCTTCACATGTACCGAGTGTGCGAAATCAAAATGTGTGCATTTTCAAGCATTTCCTGGGGTAATTAAAAAACTATAAATTTAGTTGCTGCCCCAAGCTTGTTCACCAAAAATGTCAAGTCCATTCCCACAAACAATTGATAAAGTTAAAGGAGTTGAAATCCTTGCTCCAATTCCTGATAATGCCAAGCATATCTTCAACATTGAAGCTTTAGGTTTATTAGCTACTTTACACAGAAATTTCAATGGTAAAAGAAAAGAATTATTAGCTAACAGAAAAATCCAACAACAAAAGCGTGATGCCGGTGAATTACCTGATTTCTTACCAGAAACCAAACATATCAGAGATGATCCAACTTGGACTGGTCCTCCATTAGCTCGTGGTTTGGAAGATAGAAGAGTTGAAATCACTGGTCCAACTGACAGAAAAATGGTTATTAATGCTTTAAATTCTCAAGTTGCTACTTATATGGCTGATTTTGAAGATTCTTTAACTCCTGCTTGGTCTAATTTGGTAGATGGTCAAGTCAATTTATATGATGCTGTCAGAAGAAATCTTTCTTTTGAAAGTAATGGTAAA
Organism: Yamadazyma ubonensis; assembly: GCA_030572075.1. Classification (NCBI taxonomy): domain Eukaryota; kingdom Fungi; phylum Ascomycota; class Pichiomycetes; order Serinales; family Debaryomycetaceae; genus Yamadazyma; species Yamadazyma ubonensis. The sequence goes on along the minus strand of JAJLZG010000006.1, from coordinate 640,463 downwards.
CAATATAAATTGAACCAATCTCCTGGTAGACATATTCCAACTTTAATTGTGCGTCCAAGAGGCTGGCACCTTGAAGAAAAGCACGTTTTAGTTGATGGTGAACCAGTTAGTGGAGGTATTTTTGATTTTGCATTATACTTTTACAATAATGCTAAAGAAGCCATTGCTCAAGGTTTTGGTCCATACTTTTATTTACCAAAGATGGAACACCACTTAGAAGCCAAGTTATGGAATGATATTTTTAGTCACTCCCAAGATTATATTGGTATTCCAAGAGGTACCATTAGAGGTAGTGTTTTGATTGAAACTCTTCCAGCTGCTTTCCAAATGGATGAAATTATTTACCAATTAAGACAACATATTGGTGGTCTTAACTGTGGTAGATGGGATTACATTTTCTCTTACATTAAGTCTTTGAGAAGTCACCCAGAATTCATCTTACCAGACCGTTCTCAAGTCACCATGACTGCTCCATTTATGAGTTCATATGTTAAGTTGTTAGTTCATACCACTCATAAACGTCAAGTTCACGCTTTGGGTGGAATGGCTGCACAAATTCCTATCAAAAATGATGAAGACCGTAATAGAGCTGCCTTGGAAAATGTTGCTAGAGATAAGTTACGTGAAGTTCAAGCTGGTTGTGACTCTTGTTGGGTTGCTCACCCAGCTTTGGTTCCAGTTGTTTTAAAGGTATTCAATGAACACATGAAGGGTCCAAATCAAATCAATGTTCCTCCAAAGGTTCCATATACTCCAGTTACTGCACGTGATTTATTAGCACCATTTGTTCCAAATGCTAAAATCACTGAACAAGGTATTCGTGCTAATGCCATTATTGGTTTATCTTATATTGAAGCTTGGTTACGTAATGTGGGTTGTGTTCCAATTAACTATTTGATGGAAGATGCTGCTACTGCTGAAGTTTCCAGAACTCAATTATGGCAATGGGTTACCCACGGTGCTTCTACTGACACTGGTAAGAAGATTACCAAGGAATATGTTAACCAATTGTTGAATGAAGAATATGCTAAATTGGAAAAGGCTGCTAAGCCAGGTAACAAATTCAAGAGAGCTTTAGAGTACTTCAAGCCTGAAGCTCTTGGTGAAAAATACAGTGATTTTGTTACTACATTGATTTACGACGATGTTACCACCATTGGAAGAGCTATTAACGCTGAAAAATTGTAGTTAGGTTATTTATTAGAATGAGATATTCACGTGAGACATTGTAAGTTTTATTAAATTAGACAGAGTGTTTGAAAAGTAATATTGAAAAATAAATAAAAATTAAAAAGATTTTAATAAGGATTTTGTTTAACTTATTAAAGGAAGTCAAACGGAAATTACTTGTTGTAAATAACAAAATACAATCGACAATAATTACAGCTCATTTACCTTCCATAAAATTATCTAGGCTAATCTATTCTCAAAAAAAAACTCTACGCGATGTTCACTACAAGACAGCTCAGACTTTTGGTGTTATCAGTATTTGCCATCGTACTTATATTTACACTCTACTCTGGAAGTGGAGGACTTAACAGTAACTTTGACAATACACTTATCAAATCAAATAATGACGATTCCATAGATGCAGCAATTAATAATGAGATCTCTAAATTATCAGAAACCAAGGAAGACCCTATTGATATTGAAAGTACAAAAGAAGAACTTGAAGTTGAAGAAGAAGATAATGGGGAATTTGATCCTGTTAAGGAATTAATTGAAATTCGTTCATTATCACCTATGGTTGTTTTTTCCAAATCTTATTGTCCATATTCTAAGAGATTAAAGAAACTTTTAAGTGAAAATTATGAGATTACACCTGAATTCTTTGTGGTAGAATTAGACAAACATAAACACGGTCAAAAATTACAAGAACATTTAGGTAAGATAAGTGGTAGAAGAACCGTACCTAATGTACTAATTGGAACAGAAAATGAAAGTAGAGGAGGATGTGATGAATTTCTCAATCTTCATGAATCGGGTAAATTGGCAACTTTATTAAATGAATGGGGAAACAAAAAAATTCTGGTATCTAGAGTTGAAGCACCATCTAATATGAAAAGTTAGAAATAATATACAAATAAATTTAACTTAACTATTGTAACATTAATTTATATATATATATTACCCAGCTATTTAGAACTTGGAGAATTGCTTAGACTTAGCAGCAGAAGCAGAAATTCTTAATACGTTGAATCTAACAGTCTTAGAAAGTGGTCTACATTGACCAACAACAACAGTGTCACCTTCTTGAACTCTGAAGGCTGGAGAAACGTGAGCAGCCAAATTTTTGTGTCTCTTTTCGTATCTGTTATATTTTGGAACAAAGTGCAAGTAGTCTCTTCTAATAATGATGGTTCTGTGCATCTTGGTGGAAACAACAGTACCGGATAAAATCTTACCTCTAATAGAAACTTCACCAACGAATGGACATTTCTTGTCAATGTAAGTACCTTCAATAGCATTCTTTGGGGTCTTGAAACCTAAACCAACATCTTTAAACCATCTCTTGGTCTTTCTGTTAGCCTTAGCCTTTGGGTTGGTGAAAATGTGTGGTTGCTTTTGGAAAGCCTTTTCGGATTGAACAGTTAATTCAGTAGCCATGATGTAGTAAAGGATTAAAGTAATGAAAAATTTTCCTCAACTATAGTGAGAAAACTCGTTTGGTTTGTGCAGGAGTTTGAGATTACTCCAGATGCGAGGGTTACAGCCCTGTGACTGCGGTGGCATTCAATTGAATTTTATTTGAATTTTATTTGAATTTTGTTTTTTGGGATTAAGAAAATGTTGGGATTCATATAATGATTGAGTAGCTGATTTGTATTCATGACTTGCTTTTCTGGATATATGCTCTTTCCCTTCTACATTCTTTAAATGTCCTCGCGTAAAGATACTCATCAATTGGAATGCCGCGACCCTGACCCAAATTACCACCACCTAAGCCCAAATTACCACCATATCGACCTAATTTACCCTAATTTACCACCTAAAGTAAAACCCCCAGTTTCATATCGCGCAAACTCGCAGTTGCTTGTAAACATGAATACCCTGGACCAACTGTTTCTAAATCCGAACGACTCGTCTTTCTTCCATTCAACGGGAACTGTTTCGTCATCTCTGGCCCTGATGATCAGTACTCCGAGTGCCAACATTCGCAAGCTTCAAAAAGATCAACCTAACCCCCAAAATGATAAACCCCGTCAATCAACTAATATTGTGGCAAAGAGTAAAGCTACACGTAAACCGAAAAAACTGCTGAATGTTAACCTCGTAAAGAATAAGTTACTTAACTTACAGAAACTGCTGAAGCTTTATGCTCGAGCAAAGTTAGATGAAACAGAGAATACTCTGCAAAATGGGTTTGTACTTCGCAAAGCTTTAAGTATGTCAAGTTATGACTATTCTGTTTTCAGAGCATATGATAATGTGTCACCTGATGAAACTCCACCGGCTGTGAAAGAACTGCAAATTAAAGCATGGGAACTGGCAGAAAAAATCACCAGTAATTTGATCTTTGATAACGACAGTGATCTATCTGATGAGGAGTTGAATGAGGGTGAAACGAATGACGATATCACGGCTGATCAAATACGGCCTCTTCATGCCAAAGAACAAAAAGTTGATACGGGGATTATTAAATCAATTCCTGGGTATACGAATAGTGAATTGGATATAATTATGAGCCGATTTGATGAGTTACAGCATCAGGGAGAATTAGAGAATAAAACCCTTGATATTGAAATGTACGAAGATAACGAAGCAAAAAGGTTATGGAAACATCTTCAGGATCAACAAGCTCATCACGGGAAAGTGTTTAGTCAATACACTTCTGTGGGAAGTAAACGGAAAGAACAAATTATCCAAAAGAAGGATTTATACTATAAGATTTTTGGATATGGAAATACTTTGAATCAGGAGTATATCACCAATAACAGTTCTTATTCTTCATTAGATAACGTAATGAATGCGTCCAAGTCGTTTCACGAAGATAAATCGGAGATGAGTCTGTTATTGTTGGAAGATAAGAAATACTACCATCTGCTCGAGACAACTAAAGCCGAAGCAGACCAATCTAAGAACCAATGGTTTGATGATATCAATGGGCACTTACTTGCGTCCAAAAAGGGAATGAGAGAGTTTGATGACGACAAGTTCAAGCAGTTGATCAATACAAAGTTAACCAAGATGTACGAACTGGGGATCAAAGTTGATGATGATTTCACCACTTTTGCATTGGGATATTTGCGTCGGTGTATAAAGGAAGATGAAGAAGAAAACGAGTGAATATTAAAATGTGTACGATTAATGAATAATGAGTAACGATTGCGAACTATGGCTTTATTGCTAAATAACACTACAACACTTAAACCCAGCCCTTCTCTATCTAGCTACATTTTCTACCTATCTAATCTCTATCTCGAACTCTATACCTACTCTTATCTTCAATTCTAGCTTCTTCTGATTAATAAGCTAGCGCGCCATAATTATCAAGCATGATTAGAAGTTTGAAAAGACTCTCAATTCGAAACTTTTCAAAATCCACAATGGCCCCTATTCCAGTTCAAAATCACTACGATTACCTTGTCATCGGAGGTGGCTCGGGAGGTGTTGCTTCTGCAAGAAGAGCTGCAAGTTACGGTAAGAAAGTGCTTTTAATCGAATCTAAATTTAATAAATTGGGTGGAACTTGCGTTAACGTAGGTTGCGTTCCAAAAAAAGTTATGTGGTATGCTGCTGATTTGGCTCATAGAAAACATCACTTGCTGAAGTATGGATTATCCACCAACTCTTTAGAAGAAGACCATGTCAAATTTGGTGATTTTAACTGGCCTTACTTTAAGGAGAAGAGAGACGCTTATATTACTAGATTAAATGGAATTTATGCCAGAAATTTGGAGAAAGAAGGGGTTGAATATTTATTTGGATACGCCAGATTTGATAACAAAGATGCTGATGTTGAAGTTACTTTAACTGCTGACCAGGAAATTCCATTCTTGAAAAAGTCTTTTAAAAAAGATGATAAATTAGTATTCAAAGCTGATAATGTCTTGGTAGCTACTGGAGGAGCTCCAATTATACCTCCAAGCGTTCCAGGATCTGAATTGGGAATCACCTCTGACGGTTTTTTCGAATTGGACTACCAACCTAAAAGTGTTGCTGTTGTTGGTGCTGGATACATTGGGGTTGAATTAGCTGGTGTTTTCCAGAGTTTGGGAACTAAGACCCATTTGGTTATTAGAGGTGATACTGTTTTGCGTGCTTTTGACGAGTCGATTCAGGAAACTATCACCAACTACTACACTGATAAATTGGGTGTAGATGTCATCAAACAGTCAGGAAGTGTCACTAAAGTTGAAAAGCTCGAAAACGGTTTGAAGAAAGTCCATTTAGGAAACGGACAAGTTCTTGAAGTTGAAGAATTGATCTGGACTGTTGGAAGAAAGGGATTAATTGATATTGGCTTGGATAAAGTAGGGGTTGAAACCAACGAGAAGAACGAAATTGCTGTTGACGAGTACCAACAATCAACCAACTCTAAGGTATTTTCTCTTGGTGATGTTACCGGTAAAGTTGAATTAACCCCAGTTGCAATTGCTGCTGGAAGAAAGCTTTCTAACAGATTATTCTCTGGTAACGAAGTTTTTGCCCAAGATAAATTGGACTACAATAATGTACCATCTGTTATTTTCTCTCACCCAGAAGCTGGTAGTATTGGATTATCTGAGAAAGATGCCATTGCTAAGTATGGTAAAGATAACATCAAGATCTATAAATCTAGATTCGTGGCCATGTATAATGCCATGTTGGAACTCGATGAATTAAAACAACCAACTTACTACAAGATCATTGTTACTGGAGCCGATGAAAAGGTTATTGGACTCCATATGGTTGGAGAAGCTACTGCAGAAATCTTACAAGGGTTTGGAGTTGCAATTAAGATGGGAGCCACCAAAGCTGATTTCGATAATTGTGTAGCTATTCACCCAACCTCTGCCGAAGAATTGGTGACCATGAAGTAAATTGCTAAGATTAACTAGAATGAAATAAATATATTGGTACATAATATACAGTTTATCGTTTAACTCTCTTTGGAGGAGGACCTCTTACTGGAGGTCTTGGTTTGTCACTTGGTTTCATGAAAAACATAGGGGCATTTTTAAGCATTTCAGGAACCACCACTAATTTAATCATTGACCCTCTGACAAATACTTGGTTCATATGTGAAGTTTGGCCAGTTCTCTTTGTTATCACCACGTCATAAAGTGATATGTTCATATTATCTTCATTTTCCAACAACTTCCCCCGATATGAGTCACCTGTGACCAACTCCACCGTAACAAAATGCCCTTGAGCCTCGTTCAATAGCCGTACCGGTATATCAATCTTTGGCATCTTAGATGAGTTTTTTAGGTATTCGCGAAAATTAAACAATTAACCATAGGAACAATGGCTGATTCAGCTAAGCTGCGAAAGAGAGTACCTGTAACCTGCTTGAACTGTCGAAGAAGAAAGGTTAAGTGTGATAAGCAAAAACCGGCTTGTGGAGGTTGTGTAAGAAACGGAGTTCCTCATTTATGTGAATATTTGCAACCACATTGGACTAGTGATAAGCCGAAAACGGCAGTTGCAAATTCTGAAACCCAGATTGATGAAGAAAAATTATCTTTGATTGCAGAGCTAAAACAAATCAAGCAGAATCATGAAAGGGTCATTGCTAATCAAAGAGAAATCATTGATGAATTAGATAGAAGACTTTCATTTATGAATCACTTAAGCACTGATAATAATGAGGGTGATACTACTCGGGAAGGAAAAGTAAAAGTTTTAGTAAAACTCAACCCACTTACGGATAATAACAAAGATACTCTTGAAGTGAAAGATGTATCACTTTTCACGGTTCATGTTATTACTCCATCGATGCAACAGCAGAGATTAAAGACAACTAGAGACATTTATTCTTGGACTAGTATCATCATTCTTGACCCTAAACTTTCGGCATTATGGCACAGAATCAACCAGATGCAAAAGATATATCATATGTACAAATCGTCTATGAAAGAAAAGTACCTCAACTCGAGACACCAGGAAAGACTTGCCGATTCGAGATTCACCGATTCGAGATTCACCGATTCGAGAATCACCGAAATCGACTTTACAAGCCCGGGTCCTCAAGGCCCAACGACCCCAAGTAGCAAGTGTCCGGTCACTCTTTGTGACATAAACTTCATGTCCGATGCCGATAAGGCCATGAATAAACTGTTTCAAGTCCTGTCAAAACTTGAGTCAAAAACCCCTACTCCGTCACCTCTTGCTTCCAATATCGAAGAGCTGCACCTCGGCCTAGCGTACCCAGGTCTTGATACTAGTCTCGACCTAAAACAGGTCTACATATATCAACAATCCTGGAATACACTCAGTGATTACGTCAAACATTTGTGGCCAATGGTATTGAGTTCACTTCGGGGTGGAGAGATCCTCAATCTTACCCATATGAATTTCCTTTTAGACTTCTACTTCAACGACCAAGCTGTTGTGACGTCTAGAAATATCACAAGCTTGTATAAAGATGAAATATACCTGGTTTTCTCGGTTAAAAATGAGAGATTGGTTCCGGTGATATCAGAAAATGTAGATGGTGAATCGGCGGAAACAGGCTTGGCTAGATCATGGATAAAGGGGATATATATATGTTTATTGGCATTCATAGTTGATGAGTCACTTGATATTCTTCGACTGAACCTGAAAAATATTTCTTTGGAGGTGAGCTCAAAGTTCAAAGCTCTTTTCCCTACTGAATTATGTGGGACTGTTCCTGCTTCTAGTAGCACAAGAAAACACACCATCATTCATAAGTTTCTTCAGTCTGGATTCAAGTCAGATGTTGCTGGACACACTTTCAATAAGTCTCTTCCTGGAGTTTCTTGCCTTTTGCTTTTACTTGGTAGAGATATGGTAAGTAGTAGAAGTGAAGGTTTTGATAGAAACGAAACTACTCGAACTCAGGTACTCAAAATGTTACTTGAGCTTCTTCTTGATGAAAAGTGTCATATGGATATCTGGAAGAGCCCTACACAGGTATCTATGCCAGTTGATTCAAAAAAGAAGGTAAACAGTTTAAGAATCCACATGTGCTATCTTTGGAACGAGCTCATGAGATGTTTGAACATAATCTCATATGCTTTGGTGACGTCTATTAGACAAGACAGTGGTCTTCAAAGACTTATACAAAGAGTGTTCTATAGAATTGAAGAAGTCCAAGTAGACGGAACCCACTTGAAGTATCTTCTGAGCTTGAAATCCAATCTGTTGGATCAGCTTAGTACATGTCTAAAGGTGAATTATCTTCTTGCAAATGTGAATATATTCTTAAATAGAGGAGTTTCAAACCTTCTTGGTGTTAAACTTACTATTAAGGATCTTGATGATTTAAGTGGTGAATGTGGCAGCTGGCTTGAAGATGAAAGGCTTAACAGATTATCAGATGTGAATGAGATGGAATTCAAGATTATGCTTCATATGAGTAATATTTACACAACGTATGTGATGTTCTTACAGTTTGAAGAGAACAAAAATGAAAGTCTAAAAGAGAATCTAATCACGGCACTTTTCCTTAAGATCGACTGTTTTATTAAACTTACGAATTTCATGCTTGATAGACCTGTTATAAGTGAAAGTCAGTATATCTACAGTGCTATTTCAGAAGCATTTGTAACCGTAATGCAAATTCTTGTAGCAGTGCTTTTAAGGGTTTGTCTGAGAGGAAAAGAAAAGAACGAAAACTTGGTTAAACAATTATCGACATTCTACTACTCGATGTCTAAATCACTCCTTCAAACAGATACAAGTATATTCAATCTTATAAGGAATCAGTTATCTAACTCGATCACCCTGACGCTTAACAGGTTAAAAGATGCTATAGCTATTAACAAACTTCATCCAGCTAAACTTCTCAAACTCTGGACTTTTTACCTCAATGTATTGGAATGTTCCAAGAAAATGAGCTTCAACCATAAAGTTCATTCCAATATTCCTGGATTCTCCAAGCTTTTAAATACAAATAGTCCCCTGGCAATGGCAGATTTTCAAAAGTGTCCTGTTGCTCGTGGTCAATTTTCTGGATGTCCTGTGGCCCATGAACCACAAGAAGAAGCAAAATGTCCTATAGCACATATCGACAACGATACTAAGTTTGAACTGCCAAAAGCTCAGCCAATAGCAAGGTGTCCCGTAGATCATGGAATAGGATCGAGTCCAAATTTCCAGTACAAACCTGATGAAAGAAAGAGAAGAGCTGACAACTATTACCCCGAGATAAAGATGGAAATACAATCACCTGATAGAGGTGTTAAGAGATTCAGAGAAGATAGTCCTTCTAATATGAAATTTGAAGGATTTGATGCCAATAATGAATTTATAGATCGGGTTACTAAAAGCTATATGGACGATGAGCTTATCAGCTCGGGAGGGATGGATTTTGATGCCAATCTCAAAAACTTTTTCAATTCCGATCTTGATTTCTTGACAGATACTTCACTTTTTGAAGCATTTTCTGGATCAATTCCCGAAGGTTTTGATATGAGCTCGGGCCAGCCGTTCCAGTGATTTTATATCTAATTATGAATGTACGAATAGAGTAAATCGGGTCGCATTTTTCTAGAACATATGCTAAAGATCTGTAGACAAACGCTAGGTTTAAGTCGTGATTTAGGTCGAGTTTCAAGGCAAAATGGGCTCTATTCTTACCCTAGACTTTACCTGACATCAGCTACTAAAGCTCCTCGTTTTAGTACTAGATTCAAAGTCGGAGCCGGGCTAGGTTTTGCGGGCGGATTGCTTTACACCATGAACTCAGATGTCCGTGAAAAAATCAACAACTCCGTTTCAATAGTCGAAAGAGTCGGGATCGTCACCATAGCTACATTCCGGTGCTTCAAGCTTTATAAAGATACGTTAGAAACCGATTATGAAAGCGAACATGAGAGAAATCAGGCATTGAAAAGAACTCATAAACGAGCAGCTTATATCACATTAAAAGCTCTTGAAGCCAATGGAGGAATCTATATTAAGTTGGGTCAGCATATAACAGCCTTGACTTATTTATTACCCGAAGAATGGACTTCTACCATGATACCTTTACAAGATAGATGTCCTGAAAGTACCATGCAAGAAATCAGAGATCTTTTCCAAGAAGACTTGAATGTGTCTCTAGATGATATGTTCAGTGATTTTGATCCTCGTCCTGTTGGTGTGGCTTCTCTTGCCCAAGTTCATATCGCTACTCTTAAGAATGGTCAAAAAGTAGCTGTTAAAGTGCAACATCCTTCCCTTAAAAAGTTTGTTCCTCTCGATGTGGAGCTCACGAAAATGGTTTTCAGCTTGATGCACAAAGTGTTTCCCGAATATCCTTTAACATGGCTTGGAGATGAAATGCAAGAGTCTATTTTCGTGGAATTAGACTTTACTAATGAAGCTAAAAATGCTCAACGTACAGACGAATTTTTCAAGAACAGAAGGAAACTCACGGCTTTAAAAATCCCAGATGTGATTGAAGCAGATAAACGTATTTTGATCATGGAATGTGTGAGTGGGTCCAGATTGGATAACATGGAATACTTGAAGGAAAATGGAATTAATCCGGGTGAAGTATCACTTTGCCTCTCACATATATTCAACAGTATGATATTTGAGCGTAACGCTCCACTCCATTGTGATCCCCATGGAGGAAATTTAGCCATTAAAGCGTTACCTAAAAGCCAAAGTAAAAATGGACATAACTTTGAAATCGTGCTTTATGATCACGGATTATACAGAGATATTCCTTTAGAATTGAAGAGAGATTATTCCCATTTCTGGATAGCTTTATTGGATAAAAATATTGAAGAAATGAAGTACTATGCTGAAAAAATGGCTGATATTCGTGGAGAGCAAAAATTCAAGATCTTTATCTCTGCTATAACAGGAAGAGATCCCCAAACTGCCATGAATTACGATATTTCGTCTCGTAGAACACATGAAGAATCTTTAAGTATTCAGACCCAGCTTCACAACACAGAAGGGGCTTTAGAAGATCTCATGTACATGTTAAGCACAATGCCAAGGATGTTTTTGTTAATCTTAAAAACCAATGATCTTACAAGAAACCTTGATGAAAACTTAAAAAGCCCCTTAGGTCCTGAGAGAACTTTTTTGGTCCTAGCAAAGTACTGTGCTGAAACAGTGTATGACGAAATGAAACAAGCAGTGGCCCAAACAAAAAAATATTCCTTAACCTGGTTTATACAAAGCTTGAAGGTTTGGTGGACGTATCAGAAGAGAATAAGCTCTTTAAATGTTTACGATTTCTACTTAACTTTGCAGAATGCTTTTAATTGATCGTGTATTTAGAATGTATAGAAGTGTAATTAGATTATTAGAAAGTCGTCATCTATTGCAAGTCCCTCTTGATTTTATCAAGAAGATTATTAATTCTGGGACCCATTAATGGTTGTCCGTGCTTAGTTTTTTGAGATAATTTAGTCTTGAGTCTTTCTCTTTTTTGGTTATCCTTTTCAATCTTTTGCTTAGTAGCTCTAACCAATTCAAGATTCTTTGCTCTTTTTTCTTCCTTCCTTTGTTTTATTAGCTGGGCCTTTTCTGAATAAGAAAGTCTTTTCTCTTTTTCTTGTGGTTTTGCCTTAGGCTTTGAATCTGGCTTTGAATCTGGCTTTGTAGAGTTTTCTGGTGTTTCATTTGTCTGTTCAGAAGGAGCTTCTTTGTCGAGAAGTTTGAAGTAGTTCTTCCTTAATCTTGCTCTGTGGACTAAGGATCTCTTGATCTCCTTACTCTTGAAGTCACGTAGATCCTTGTACTTTTTGTTATCAAACTTTCTACCCCCCATGCGATGAGATTTTAAGATGCGATAAGATTGTGAGAATTATGATGAAGATAAATAGTTAAATATAACTCAGGGTTTTTGGAAGTTAAGCTTTAGAATTCAAGGGTTTGAATGTACAATGGGTTGACTTGCAGGTAGGTAAAAATGCTGCTTCAAATGGTAATTCAGTAAATATAGTAGAAAATAGGAACAGCATCTTCATGATCAGTGGCATTATCTATAGCTTTCATGTTCGGTAAAGCTATTTGAAGTGGAAGGAATCGATTAAGACCAGCTTCTACTTCAATATATCTGATTTGATTCTATTAAAATTTTTTTGCAATTTATTCTATAAATTTTTATTCCATTAGTTTACCAATTTTTATGAGATTTTCCATATTCTGAACAAAACCGTGAATTCTACAAACTAATAAAAAATTATAAAAAAAATACAACTTAAATTCAAGAATCACCCCAAACACTATCACAGTCCAAATACTCTCTTAGTTATTCTCTTTCATCTCTATGGATTTTAAGTCCAAAATCGCTTCTGCAACGTCTCGATGAAAAACGCGGTATGCAACAATACGCTTCTGTACCCCAGAACCCAGATGTCCTGGTAGATCTGGCTGTGGGCTCTCCTGGCACCGTGGAAGCTAAACCTATAGAGCATCGAGACAGTGACCAGGGGCATACGTCGTTTCAAGAACTAGAAGTCGAAACTGATTCGGAAGATGGGAAATCAGACATGAAGATGGCATTTATGAATATGGCCAACTCAATTCTTGGTGCTGGAATTATTGGTCAACCATTCGCTTTTAGAAACAGTGGACTTCTTGGTGGAATAGTGGTACTAATTATCCTTACGGTTCTTATCGACTGGACCATTCAGTTGATCGTGAAAAATGCTCTTATGGCCAAAGTTAAATCATACCAAGATACAGCAGCCCACTGTTTTGGAAATTCTGGCAGAATCTTGCTTTTATTTTCTGTGGGATCATTTGCTTATGGAGGGTGTATGGCATTCTGTGTTATTATTGGTGATACGATTCCTCATGTATTAAAGGCATTTATTCCTGAATCGATCACCGAATCTTCTGCAGTGGGCTGGTTGTTTAACAGGAACGTGATTATCGTACTTTTCACTACTTGTATTTCATATCCACTATCCTTGAATAAGGATATTTCGAAACTAGCTAAAGCTTCAGGTTTTGCTCTTTTTGGTATGTTGATTATTGTGGTTCTTGTAGCTTTCAGAGGTCCTTTGGCTGATAAAGAATTGAAGGGAGATTTGAGCACCCTGGAGTGGTTGGTGAATTATAATATTTTTCAGGGTATTTCTGTTATTTCATTTGCATTGGTGTGCCATCACAATACTACATTCATTTACAACTCGCTCAAATGGCAAGTCAAACAGAGATTTGCTTATCTCACACACGTAGTGTGTCTTATCTCGATGGTGTGCTGCGCAGTTATGGCCATAGTGGGAGTGGTGAACTTTGGATCCAATACAAAGGGAAATATTTTAAATAACTTTAAAAGTAACGACAACTGGATTAATGTGGCCAGATTTTGTTTTGGTCTCAACATGCTTACGACGTTCCCGTTGGAAATATTTGTTGTGAGAGATGTTATGAAGGATATAGTTTACTTTTGGTTCCATCATGATGGAGAAGCAAGTGGAAGTGGTCATTTCGAGTTGAGCTCAAAACTGCACTTTCTTATTACCACATTTTTAGTGTTCAGCAGTATGGCAGTTGCATTATTCACATGTAACTTAGGGATAATTCTTGAGCTTATCGGAGCTACGTCTGCATCTCTTATGGCATATATCATTCCTCCTCTATGCTACTTAAAGCTTTGCTGGGACTTGGAGTTTAAAGCTCTTGATGCTGCCGGAAAAAAATCATTCCATTTAAAAAAGACATTACCCTCAATTTCGTGTGCTGTATTCGGTATCCTAGTAATGGTGATCAGCTCGTACATGAGTATACGGACAAGTTTACAAGGAGACGGAGAGGGCGACCATTGTGTAACAGATTAGTCATGTATATATACTATTCACTATCATCTTCGATAACTCTTCTTTTCTTAGGTAACTCTGATTCAGCACTGACGTATCCATCGCTTTCATCATCACTGAACATTCTTTTCCTTCCTGGTGATTCAGGTCCTTTTTCAGGTTCTTTTTCAGATTCTTGGTCGTTTTCCAACTCATTTTCAGAACCCCCTAGCTCCAGTTCTGATTGGGACTCATACAGTAGTCTTGTAGAATTCCCCTCCTGAGGACTCTCTGGTTCAGGGTTGTCTAGTTCAGAAATATCTTGTGTTTGAGTCTGAGTTTCTGTTTCAAGATCCGTGGACTGAGAACCTTGATGGGATGCACGAAGCTTTTCAGTAGCATTAGCAACTGCATTACTTACAGAAGAATCAAGATCTGAATTTGTATCCTTTGCAAGCAGAGACCACACTTTCCTGAACTCTTCGAGCTGTGTTGAATCAACAATTCCTCCAGATTCGGTCAAAAGCCTGCGCAACTTCTCTTCTCTATTATAGAACTCCTGGTCTCTCTCTTCGTCACTATCGTCATCAGAGTCATGAATAAATTCAGCAGACCTGGTGGGCTTAGATGGTTCGGGTGCTCTTGGAGCTCTTGGGGCTCTTGGAACTCTAGGATCTCTTTCCTTCCTGACTTTCTTTTTGTCTTTTACAGGTTTTCTTTTCTTTCTAGCAATACCCAACTCTCCCATGCCACTGGGGATCGAAGCTTCTAACTCATCTAACCGATCAAGTTCTCCCAAATACTGAGCGTCCCTTGGACCAGGTTGAGTTTCAAAAGCAATGGAGTCATCATTAGGATCATAAATTCCCCCATAGTTAATATCGTCGTATTCGTCATACGGATCCTTCGAAGTCATAAAAAAGAATGCATCCTTTCCGTCTTCGAAACTCACAGGTTGGGATGTGATATACTTCTTGATTAGGTCAACCAACTCTGAAATTTTGGCTGTTGGAACTGATCCCGGAAGCTCACAATCTTCCTCAAGGAGTTCTGGAAGCTCAAACTTTGCTAGCGACAAAAGACATCTGATATACGGATTGTTTATGAAAAGCCTACTAAATTTGGTAGGAGGGCGTAGAAACATCAGCTTCTGCAGATCTACACCTTCTGAAATATCGAGAAGTCTCTGCTTAACCATAGATTCTAATGCTGAAATGAGCCATCCAATAAATGTCTCTTTCTCCTGATTGTACAAGGCAGTGACTAAAATTTTAACCTTCTCGTCCAAAGTGAACTCACGAATAAACTCAACTTGCTTAGCCAATCTGGGCTGGGTTTTGTATTCACTTTTGTTGACAATTTCACCAGTGGAAAGATAAGATTTGAACTGTTTATCATCAAAACGAGGAAACAATATCTCAATAGGGTTGGGGAATCTCGTTAAAGCAGTTTTGAACTTTTTCATGAAGTAGACAATAAATTCATCAACATGATTACGGATGTTGGAAGCCCGTGGAAGAAAAGTACGAAGTCTGTGGATCACAATCATAAAATCAAGACGGTACAACGCATTGTAATCTTTTTTGACCACAAAAAGACGATGAAAATAGGATAAACATCTTTTAATTTCCTCATGAGTTAAATCCTCATATTCTGAGAGGAAATCAATATATGAGCTTATTGTAGAATTGTGAAAAAATCTCACTTCCGTGGCCATCAAGTCCAACTCACGCTCAGTCTTTTCCTCTTTAGCTCTTTGTTCGTCAGCTTCATCATCACTATACTCCATCATATCATCAAGCTTATGCGTAAGCCTGGATTCCATATCATTAGAAGTCTTTTTGGCCCTAACTTTGCGCCTTCTCTTTTGGATATAAAGCTTGACGTTCTCTTTTGTGAACGACTCGAAAGCTTTAAGAAGAATGTGAACTATATGAACACAGGTTCTCAAATAGTCTGGCGAATGCTTGGATGCAGTTTGAGGAACAGCCACCAAAACGTTTAAAAAGTCATACGATGTGAATAAGTTTCTTACAATCCCTTCACCGAGTTCTTTATCGAGTTCTTCCTGTGTATCTTCCTCTTCCAAGCTCAGCTCTCTTGGTTTTGAAATGAACAAGTTGTATGAAAGCAAAAGAAGCTGGAGAAAGCAAACCATAGCGACATGCAACGAGCTCCACTCTTTGAGTTCGAATGATTTCCTGAAATAGTTGAGAATCAATATGAAATTAGTTTGACTCAAAGCAGCTCTCACTGAACTGAAATCAGCCTGATCCAGATCTTCAGGGATTTGTTGTAGGATATCTGGATTGAGCTTGCAATATTCGTTTCTCTCACGCTTGTATCGAAGAAACCACGAGATGGTCATGAAGTAAACAGCTTTTTCATAGGGATCAATATATGTGAGATCATCTGCACTAGAAAGAACACTGCTGACGTTTTTAATTAAATTGTTGAAGCAGTTTCCCACCAAGAACTGATCCAAAAAGCTTTTCATGATACTAAGAGATACTCCATTCAAATAAACCTTTTCGCTTTTGAAGTATTCATCCGAATCATAGTTGAACAGTTTGGGCTTATTCCAAGTTTTGGACCTATCAAGCTTTTGTAATGTCAGGTTTGTGTTTGTAAGAGCCTCTTGGCCAGAAACAACATACGACTGTTCATCACCTTGGATGGAAAGAAGCGATCCAAATCTCCCGTGTCTAGTAGAAAGATTTTTGGACAGGTTGACCTTTCTTCTGTTTTCTTCTTTGAGGAGATCACTGAGTTCAAATCCGGACGAGGTTTGAACGTTGCAAGATACATTTGAAGTTTGGGTACCATTTTGAGGAGCCTGACTCACTCCATTTTCTGGTATTTTATTTGACAGCTTTTCCGTCAGTTTTGGTCTTTTCTGAGAAAAAACCTGGTCCTTTACAAAACTTTCAATCTGGACCCCCTTCACGATCAAGTATATACATTCGAGACACGCAGGGCCAAAGAGTTCCTTGTCGAAATCTGTACCCACGGAGCTAGACATTGTCAAGAGAAACATCAACACTTTATTCCTTTTAAAGCACTCTAATACAGCATTAAGTGAGACATCTTCTGGCGTCACATTAGCAGGCATATTGTCTAGCTTCAGAAGCTCTTTGCTTCTTTTAGCCGATACACTTGAGGAAATTGGTGTGATATAAAGGATATTTCTGATGAAAAAAATTACCAATCTCAAAATTGCGTTATCACGAGGATCTCTATCACCCTTTTCTTTAGCCATTGACTGAAGCACCAATCGTATAGCTGCCTTAATAGTCTGGCCCTTGTTGTACTGCAAGATATGCTTTTTATAGACCAATTGAGTTTTCCTTAAATTTGAGAACGAAAGCCTTTGAGCTTCGGCCGAATCATCTGTGAGCTCAGTGGGCCAAGTTAGAAGTACCAAAAGTTCAAGGTTTGCAAGCATTATTTTCTCAGTGGTTCTTAGGTTTTTGACTGGTTTTCTTTGGGAGAGCTGTGTATCCCATTGGCAAAGCATTACCAGTAAATCGTTGACCACAAGACCTGAATCAGCACACGCAAGAGCTACATCATATGATTTGGTTCTCTCATCTACAGACTTTATCCATCTTTTGATATCTTTAAGACAAGCAAGGGCATCATGTCCCATTTTATATGGGGCTGGGCTGACATTCTGGGTATAATCTGGGCCTCCTAGAGCAGATACTAAGACCGAGATATGTGCTTTTAAGATCTTCTGGGTGATGGACTCGTTGGGTTTGAGAACAGAGTTCATTTCCTTGATTCTATCCTTGGTCTCTTCAACCTCAGAAGGTTGGACCTCTGGTTCTTCATCCGAGACCACAAAGTCATCAAGTTCGTTGTAGTCTTCGGGACTGTGGTATTCGTCTGAGCTCATGTAGATTTTCCAGACGCGACGCGCAGATAAGGTATGCGATGAGAAGTGAGACAAGCTAGATATGCTTGTTGATGGATGAGTTGGGAGTAGGCAGGAGCCTATAGAGATTTAAAAGTTTATGGAGATTTAGAAGTTTATGGAGATTTAGAAGTTTATAGAGATTTGGAATTCTTTAAAGATTTAGAAATCTATAGAGATTTAGAATTCCATAGAGATATGGAAGTCCATAGAGATGAGTAACGATTATATATACGAAGTATAAAATGAGACGAAATGAGCTCTTAAAAGTGACAATACTAAAGCTATCTCATGTTTAGCGTGTTTTTGCTCTGTTTTAATGGCGATAAATATTTTGGGTGGATTGATACCTTTCGATGATTTTAAGGTATCAAAGAATAGATTCCTCTTCCGGAGTTTCTCCTATGAGTAAAATAATATGAGATGTTTCAAGCCGTTGATTAATGGGGAACAGCTAATATACAATATTCTACAATCTTTTATCCTTTCATACTTTGAATTGGGTTCAATAACAAATTGTTTATTGTGTCTTTTCAATTTTTTATCTCTTTGTCTTAATATCAAGCGTTTGTCAGAACTGTGAATTTCACAAACCAATTTGATTAATTGAATTTGAATCACCTCTATACAACTTTTAACCATATGGTTTTTGTTTCCACTAGCGTGACTTAGGATCATATAATTACATAGCATGACGAATGCTTAAGATAAAAAACGACAAATCAAAACGACAACAATCCAATTAATATCATTAGAGATTTAAAAATAATACAAAGTTGATCGTCTGATCATTCACAACCAAGAAACAAGAGCGAAAACTATTGCTGCCTTTATGATTGTAGTTGACCTGAAAAAAAGTTACATACTTTATATATGCTGTAAAATGTATTTAACTTCCAGTTCGTTAACTTTAAGCTTTCCTTCGATTTCTGAATCTGCCTATGATGTAAAAATCATTAAAGATCAAAGAGAATGGTAAGAAAAACAATTTATGTAATTTATGGGCCCTCAATTCCAAACTAGCGTTTGAAAACTTGAATTCCCAAAAATGATGAACATTCAACCATAAAAGTTGTGAAGCGAAAGGGGCTTGCACTCTTCGGCAAAGAATAGAACTAATTGTTACCAACCTAAAAAGCTTAAATTCGAATGGAAAACAACCGATAGATTTAAATTGGTAAGAACATTATTCTTAAACCACAAAAACTTTTATAGAGATAATTGCCATATATCAACTAACATCTTCTAAAACCTGAATTCTCGGAACTTGAACAATCAAAAATGGAAACCAAATCTCCATGATCTACGTCCCACCAAGTTGAGTAGCATCTATATCACTTATTTATGTCATAATCATAGTGCAAATATCTCCTCAGGTCTTGCTTTTCTACGAGCTCCAAGTGGCTTTGCTAGCTTTAGTTCATAATTTGAGAATGGGTTCTCGCCTGCTCTTCTCTTAAAAACCTCTAACAAGTACTTTAGGACTCAATTTGGCGAATAGTAGGAGCAGTTACAGGTGCAGAAAATTGCCATGTAGGTAAGTCCTTAGATGAATAGACATAGAGAGAATAGAGATAATAGGCAGTTTAAATAAAAAAGAGTGCTCAACTTCCTAAGTTTGGGTTTTGAAGGTTGAGTTTTGAAGGTTGAGTTTTGAAGGTTGAGTTTTGAAGGTTGAGTTTTGAAGGTTGAGTTAGCGAAAAACGACGCAATTAGAAAAAGAATAGGGGAATAAATAAATTAGAACATTTTAAATATTCTATTATCACACAGGAACCAAAAGAGGGTTAATTTAGGCCCCTGTTAATATTGAAGTGAAACGTTGAGGGTGAAAATTTTCAATGCACAGTTGCACATAACTCTATCTCCGCCTTTATCTTAATAAAAATTCAATTGTACACTATATTGTAGTTTATAACATTGATTTTATACTGTAGTTACTAAATCTTCAACTTCTGAACCCATCTCATGTGTTAATTATACAAATAAAATTGACATCAATAGACAATAAATATAACAATAAATGGCAGAACATTTAAGACCAGTGGCGAGTAAAGCTGATTATAATTAAAAAATCAGATGCTAGTGCTGCGAGTCGTGCTAAATAAGGCGAGCAGCATCTAATTGGCGGCCAAGTTAGGGCCCTTTTGCTCGCGTATTTTCTCGGACTACTAGCACAGTCAACTGCAACCGCTAGCGCGCGCTCCCCACAACATAGTTTGTATTGAGGTTTAAGCTAATGGATTCCAATTTAAAAAAACGGAACAGAATTCCTTCATCCTGTTCGGTGTGTCGTAAACGGAAGTCCAAGTGTGATAGAGTAAAGCCGGTTTGTGGTCTGTGTAGGAAAAAATCCATCGCTCATTTATGCTATTACGAAAACGATGATGCAGACCAAAAAAGATCTGCTGACAGAGAATTCCCCATGGTAAGTCCTGGCCAAGCTCAGCGTACTCAGGCCCATATTCCAGGCCAAGTTCCTGGCGTCCCTGTTCCTGGTCAAGTTCCAGGCCAAGTTCCTGGTCAAGTTCCAGGTCAAGTTCCTGGTCAAGTTCCAGGCCAAGTTCCTGGTCAAGTTCCAGGTCAAGTTCCTGGTCAAGTTCCTGGTCAAGTTCCTGGTCAAGTTCCAGGTCAAGTTCCAGGTCAAGTTCCTGGCCAAATTGGTGGTCCGCCTCCAGGAACGGCAGGCCCACCAGGCCAATTGCCTTCTCACCATCTGAGTTTCAGTTACTATCCTTCTCTGGCTCCACTGAACGAACTGTACGAGGGAAACCCAGAATATATGGTTCAGTCCCAGCATCACGGCCAAGTCACCGTGCACCAAGGTCCTCATGCCAACGCTCCGGCTCCAAATCCACAGGGAGAGGGCACTTCGTCCCAACAACAAACCCCGGGGGCTCCTGGGTCCGTAGGTTCAGTTCCTGGCTCAGTGGGCTCAGTTTCTGGCTCAGTTGCTTCAGTGCCAGGTAATGGAAGTAATCCATACCAATACTTACCGTATCACCCCATTGCTCCTCCACCAAATGGTCCTCCTGCTCCAAACAATATTCCTATTATGACTCATCCAGTTCCTCAGCCAGGCTACTTCGAAGAAATGAATGAATATTACCAGCAAAGTAACGAGGAAATGGTCCAACTTCCTCCAATAAAAGGTAATGCGGACGGTACAGTGGTGGTATCAATTGGGCCCAATTCTAATTTAAGAATTAGCCCTAACGATGAGCTTGAAGATTTCTTCGATAATGCCAGTTTCCCCCTACTGCTTGAAGGTCCTTACCTCCAAAATCATGGCCACTTGACCTATGTGGGACTCACAAAGAGTGACAGGTTCACCAAATTTTTCAGGAAGTTTGCTGTGGATTTGTTGAAGAAAGGTGAGATCTCTGAATTTGTGCCCAAAAAGAAACGGAAAAAGACCAGCTCTTCTGCTTCTTCTCCCAGCATGAAGAGAAATAAAAGCCTGAACTCTACGCCTTTGAATAAGACAAGAAACGGCAGTGATATGTCGATATCTCCATCTGAAGTATCAGTAAAATCAAATAACACGCCCTCAAGACTTGTTGACACAGATAATTTACCTCTGCCTGGATCCATTAAGAACAACCCTGATGTGATGTCCGTCGATGAGAAGTTAGTCAAGAAAACTCCCTCTGATCAAATGCAAGAAAGCAACAATGGAGATATTGATGAAAACAATGATGAAGAAAATGACGATGATGATGAAGAAGATGATGGTGATAATAAAGAGGGAGAAGATGATGATGAAGATATACTTGTGATCACTAAAATAAATGTAGCCAAAGAGAAAGAAGAGAACAAAGGCAAGAGCAAAAAGGAGCCTCCACTTTCGATTTTACCTGGTTTAAAAGCCATTTATCTGAGTTCCAACTCCAGAAAAGAGTATTATAAAATTATCGAACCTGCACTTCTTAAAGTGTTCCCAACTCGGAAAACCTATATGACTTTATTTTCCCGGTACTTTAAATGGGTTCATCCCTTTGTGCCTTTCATTGATGAAATAATGTTGGTAAAAGACAACAATCAAGTGGTGGATGTATTCTATTCAACTGAAGCCACAAAACCATCTTCCTTGACGATCAAAAACGATAAACATTTGAATATCCTTGGGATACTGTTACTTGTAGCTCGTTTAGGATACTTAAGTTTGATCCATAATCACAAAATCCATAATCAGTATAGCCCACTCGAAGTTTCTGTTTTGGAAGAATGCAAACAAGTTTCTTTTCAGGAGTTTGCAGATGTGATAAACTTGTGTATTCCTGATGATCATACATCTCTGAGAAGTAGTTTCAGAATGGTCCAACTTCTTGCACTTTGTCACTTTTACAGAGAAGTGGCTCCTAATGATTGCCACGGAGTAGGAGCTGCAGATTCTCAAATTCTCTTTGGAACCCTTACCAGACATGCTTTATCAATAGGATTAAACAGAGACCCTTCCAAATACTTTGAACACGAAACGATTCACAAAAATGAGCAATTGACGAGTGCATGGAGAAACCTCTGGTTTTATATCGTCAATGTGGATGCTTCTTCAGCGATGCACAGATCGACAGTTCTCAGTATTTATAATGGAGACATATCAGATGTTGAACTTCCTTCATCTCCAGAGAATGAAGAGCTCAGGAAGACTTACCAGACCATTTCAGAGATTTCCAAATCTTATAGAAAGTTAACCAAGATTTTCACAAATTTCCAGCAAAAACCAAAAGTGATCGATATTCTTGCAGAGACGAACAAACTTGAGCATATATTCTTCAAATTTTTTGGTAAAGACTTTTTTAAGGGAAGTATTTGTATTCCAGCAAAGGAAGGTAATTTGCCTCTAAATAGCAAAGAGCATCAGGAATCATACTTGAAGGTTATTAAGTATATAACATTTATTCTGCTTCGTGCAAACCTTTCATCTGTTTATTACGTGATAGCCATGAACTATGAGCGGAAAAAAAACAAGGATAAATCAACTTCTATCAGCTCCGGAGTTGAGCTTTTTAAAATCCATTTTAAGAGTGTGGTACAGCTTGTTTATATTATGTCATATGTGTTTGACAATTCAGTTGAGCTCTTTGGCAGAAATTACGACTATGTACTCACAGCAGCTAACGAACGGTATATGATTAAAACACACAGTTTCCTTACATCTTTCTTTATTCGTTTGATTCACCAAAAGCAGCTTCTTCTGTTTAAGGCGTTTGATCCAAAGGTCTCAGAGCGACTCGAAGCTATCAACAAGTTATTCAATGTAATTCTCATAGAGGCAGAGCTTTTTGTGGGGAATTTCAGACAGTTGAGTCTTCGTTATGTCAATTCATACAAGATCTATGTTTTGACATACTATGTTCTTAAACAGTGTATGCAAAACGCAGAGGTGTTCTTCAAGTATGCCTTAACTGACATATCACTGATCTTGGACACAACCAATATGTTACAATATTTCAGTGCAAGTGAGATCAACTACTTGTGTAAACTTTGTGAAGAGTTCAGATTTGCTAAAGATAGTCAAGAGAGGCAGAGGAAGGCCAATGCTATGTTCAATATCAATTTGGCAAGAGCTGGTAGTTATGAACCTGAGGTACAAAAGGATCTGAACGGCGACTCCAAAGAACTGTTTGACGCTCCAAAAGACCCTATATTTCAAATGCCTAGTAGCGAGGATAATTCACCCGAGCTTCCAGGATTGGAAGCACATCTGATGGCGTTTGGAATGTCGCCTGATGCTAATTTTAAGAGTGACGACTTTATGAAACTTTTTGAGATTTATGGGGATCCTAGTAATCCACATCTTGAATAGTGTATATTAATATAAGAGGAGTTTTAAAGAGTATATTTAAAGAGTGTATATTTAAAGAGTGTAGATTCAAAGAGTGTAGATTCAAAGAGTGTAGATTCAAAGAGTGTATTCAAAGATTTATAGAGTAGATTTAAAGTGTAGATTTAAAGTGTAGATTTAAAGTGTAGATACGTATACAATATGAAATTAAAAAAATATGGTGTTTTGATGTTTTGATACTTGAACTGTTTTATGTCATTTAGCACTTGCTCTTATCTAGCGTGCGTAATCCCCGAAAGTTCCACATTCGCGCTCGGCCGACTAATCACTTATGAGTGAAACCCGTAAGAGAAATAGAGTATCTCTTTCTTGCAGTTATTGCAAACGTCGGAAAGTCAAATGTGATCGTGGACGTCCTTGTTCCTCATGTGTTAAATATAACGTATCACATTTATGTGAATACCCTGGTTTTGCTGACGTGGGAAAGAAAACTGATGAAATAGGTACAAAACCACTTTTCTCTGTTAACACGTTTAAAGTAGATGAGAGACCACTACAACCTGTGAATATGCCTAAAAAACATGTGGTGATGGAAGTGAATAAAACCAAGCCGAAAAAGGATATGGCTGCAAGTTATACCAGTCATTTAGTAGAATCAGAGCTTGAGATGATAAAGCGAAAAATACAGCTTTTGGAGCAAAATTACACCCTGAAAACTGCTGGGAAATCCGAAGATAATAGGCTGAATGCACTGAATGATTCTCGTCATAACGGACCTAAAGGGAGTATTAGTTCGTCTGGTAGTCCTGCTAGTATTCAATCGGGTTCAAATTATTTGGGAGTAATGAACTTTTCTGAACCAGAAAATGTACAGCTCCCACCCGTGGGAACTTCAGGGATGTATTTACCAGAACTGTATGATGAATCCCAAGATTTGACTAAAAGAATTAAGGTTTACATGGCCAATAACCCGTACGAAAACCCAGAAGAAACAATGAATATTTATGACAATCTTACTTCACTCTTAATGGAAAACCCTTGCACCAAATCTGGATATGGGGTGTTCACATGGCAGGCAATTGTACTTAAGGATAAAGCTCTGAGAATAGCTCATGAACATATTTTGCGCAGCAGGAAAGATCCCGTTAACAGTTCTGTACATCCTGTTTTTGGAACAAATCCTACCAAGATCGATGAACAACAAGAAGAAAATTTTAAAGCTAGAGCTTCTTCTACCTTTGGACTTACCGATTTAAGACCATTTGATCATGAAAAGAAATCATTACAGTCTAAAAAGATCAATGAGTATGCCTTATCTCTCGGACTTGTTTACAAGGGAACAGAAACAGATTCGGAATTACCTTCTAGAATTCTTGAAGTTCTTCCATGTAAAAAAGTGATTTGGTTACTTTTGAACAAGTTCTTTATTTGGGTATATCCTTACATGTCTTTCTTTGACGAAATTGAAGTTAAACAAGAAGTTACTAGACTTATTGGACCTGAAGATTATAGCACAAACAGAGTCGAGAATTTAAATCTAGAAAAAAAATTAGATTACGCTCATATGGGAATCTTACTTGTGATGCTTAGATTCTCATATTTGTCTCTTTTTTCTAACAGACAAGAAGTAAATGAATATAATTTGAGACTGAATGATCTTTCAAAACACGCTCAAGAGTTGAAGTTGCTTCTATCGAATCCTATAGGAATTCAAACGGTTCATATGGCCCAAAACTGCTTAAACCAATTTGATATCATGAGAAAAAACAATCTATTGGTATTACAGCTTCTGTATATTTTGAGATTATATCATATGTTTGGCCCTGAAGAAGGGGACGGTGCTGATGGAGGACTTTCTCAGGTCTCGAATGCTATGATGGTGCAAACTGCTTATCAGTTAGGGTTGAATAGAGAGCCTGAAAACTTTGACCGGGGCCCTGTGAACGAAAAGATAAATAACCTAATCAGAAAATTCTGGTACTTTATGGTGATTTGTGATTTAAACCAAGGGTATAATTATGGGAACCCATTAACTATCAGTGAGAAGTATTTCGACACAAGGCTACCCATGTATCGTAAGGGAGGTGAGAACATATTGAATGTGGAAATGGAAAAGGATATCATCTCTTCTTTTGCATATTTTGAAAAGTGTTACGTGAAACTCAAAAAAATTTTGGACATGGTTTCAGACCTCCGTACGAGCCACAAAGTTGTAGACATTTCTACATCAATCACAGATTTTGAAATATTTCTTTATGATACTTACGGAAGCTTGGAAGATTATATGACTCCGTTTAACCAGGATTTATTTAATTATCCATTCATGAAGGTGATGAAGTGTAAGAACTTTCTAAATTTCAACGGGTTTACAGTAGCTTTAATGCTGCATATAATGTTACACTACAGTGAAGCTAAGAACATAAAGATGTTTACATTTTATTTGAAAAAACTCATTGTTCTTGGAACTTTAAGAGTTGTTCCCTTTGTATCTGAATTGATTGGCAGAAACCATATAAATTTCGGGGATTCAGCTGATATGATCATTAATCCATCACTTATTTTGATGATGCACAAAATTAGTCAGTTCACTTTGAATCTTTATTTGAAGATCAATGCTGTTGTTTACAGTCTCAAGAATTCTGTTGCTCATGCTGCAAACATCCATTCACATGACTATCAAGTAAGATTTTACAAGTATTGTAGGCTTTCTAAGAATGTTGAGAGAATAGCAAAATTCATGGTGACTTCTTTGTCGAGATTGAGCAACAGATACTACTATGCATGGAAAGTATCGAGAGCCCATAATTTTATTCTCACGTTATATTTGAATAACGAGCTATTTGCTGAATGTGATTTTTCAGAGATTGTAAGAGATTTCGTACAGATCCCCATGTCAGACATTGATGAGATCAATGCTATGTATGATTCTACTCTTAGGATTCTTGAGAGAAAGAGAAAAGAATGTACAGTTTTCCGAGAAAAGGAGAGGAAAGCTGCTGATAAGGCTCAACTAAATAAGGATTCTTTAGCACAAGCTATTGAAGAAGGTACCAAGTTGTTCAATAGTGGTGGTAGTTCTAGCAAGTCTAGTTCTAATTCAGAGATATTTAGTGGTCCTGATTTTGACTTTGGGCTTACGCCTACATCATCTGGTTCTGATCATGAGTATCAGGATATTGTTAATAATAGAGAAGTGGATGAACTTTGGAAGCAACTTGCAATTGATTTGTCAAAAGAAGACCGCAAAACTGCAGAACAATTTTCTGAGCCATTTGAGTCATTTATGAGTGATTTAGACACAGAGGGGTTAATAAATAATACTCTACAGGCATACGCTAGACCTGGATAATGGGTCGTTATAGGACCTAAATTGAGATTGTATTTAGCGTTTCGTACATTATATTATTGTACATTTTTATGTCAATACAAATTTTGAGGACACTTTGAGTTTTGCAACTATTAAAACGGTGCGCACACACCACATATTACCCGGAATCGAGTATAAAAAAATGTTAAGCAGTAAAAATTTTTTTCAAGATATAACTATGTTCAATTGTATGTTTAATATTCGGATTAGATGAAGACAAAACGCTGTGCACCAGTCTGAGTACTCTTTGCATGATAGACCCAGTATACCCAAATTTCTGATATCCTATATATTGTATTAATACTAACTTTTAGATTTCTGAAACTTCAATACCCCATCGGCAGGATTTGGATCTGTATACATTATATTTTGATTCTGTATATTAGTTATTTATGCTTAAGTGTCTTGTGTCATCATCTTTTATCTCTTTCGTGTTGTAATCTTGAAATATTTAGTTTGAACTGTGAAATCAAGTGAAAATTTTCATTCAAGCACTTCACTTCATGGAACTTTTTCATCTCTAAAACTTTTCATTCTCAACTTTTTGCAGCTACGCATCTAGAACTGTAGTGTGATGCTAGGCTAGACCAGAGACTGGATCAGAGTAGACTATGGCACCATACGTGTCTCAGACCATACGTGTCCAGAGCCTAGTACGTTAGGGATCGCAGGAGTAAGCGCAGAGAACATGTACAAGTAGGGGCTTAGAACATTCCAACTTTAATGCTACGTGTCAACGCACCTTTGACACGAAATGGTAGGGGCAAATACACGACACGAAGGTAGCAAAGTGTTCAAATCTTCACAGCCTCACACGGGGTGGGATTCTAAGGCTGGACAAATTATGTAGATATTGACGATGAATACAATGGATCTTTTCATGCGATGATGGCCCCAGATGTTGCCCGATTAGAGTTAAAAAACAAATGTGTCCCAGTCCGTGATAGACTGTATATTACATTGTTTTAAGACACCTGTTAAAAAAGGAATTTGTTGATATTATCGTGTGGTGTAAAAGAAAAGATTAATGTGCTGTTCAACACGTATACCTGATTTTAACATCTAGACTAAGGAGAAGATCCTCTACGTGTTAAATACTTCGGTAAAACACAGGCTTGTACAGGCTTGTCGACGAGTCAGGCTGTAAAAACGAACGAGTTTTGCAGCGTATCGTGCGATGGGGAAAATGTTCTTTACTACAATATAATAAATGTAATTTAACTATTTTTGCATATATAAAATTAGAATTGAAAGTTGAATTCAAATACTACGTGCCTGGACGTACGTGCCTGGCGGTAACTGGCGAAAGAATTTCCCTAACTCCTGATCTCCTTAATTAACGCCTGAAAACTCCTGATAAAAAAGGTTCTTAAGCGAATTAATTTACGCGTTCAATTTTGCTTAAAAGAGAATTACCCGTTCAACTTTTCAAAAGGAGTAAAAATAGTTGAGATTCACGAGTTAATTTACTAAGAATCGACCTGGATATTAGCAGGCTGTTAAGTTTTTGTACAATTTATTTTAGGCTATACTGGAGTTCTCCCCTTTTAGGATTTCTTTTGTAACGCGTTTAATTTTTTCAATTTATTTGTAATGGTATAAGAATATGTGATGTTTCCATTATAAATTATTTAAAACACCTTTCAATTCTTACATTCATTCTACCTTCTCTCTTTAATAATGGAAAATATCGAATCAAAAACAATCGAACAATTTATTCAATCTCCTATAGATCATGATTTAGTTCATAAAGTAATTGTGAAAACTTTACAAATTATTCCTTGTGATAAAGAAAGTGTTAGTGCAATTAACGAAAATAAAAAATTACCATCGTT
This sequence comes from Yamadazyma ubonensis, assembly GCA_030572075.1. Classification (NCBI taxonomy): domain Eukaryota; kingdom Fungi; phylum Ascomycota; class Pichiomycetes; order Serinales; family Debaryomycetaceae; genus Yamadazyma; species Yamadazyma ubonensis. The sequence continues at coordinate 611,698 of JAJLZG010000006.1, read as the reverse complement.
ATCCAAATTTTTGAACAAACTTATCCATTCGTTGAAATTAAATAATGGAATCTTGATGTCAACCGTTATCTATCTTAATAGATTGAAACTGAAATTACCTTCAAACTGTAAAGGTTTACCTTCTACAAGACACAGAATTTTATTATCTTGTCTTATTTTATCTATTAAGTTCAACAATGATTTCAGTTTGAAAAATCATGATTGGCTTAAAATTACCAATAAGTTATTTAATTTGAAAGACATTAACTTAATGGAAAGACAACTTTTATATTTATTAAACTGGAATTTATTTGTTAATGAATTTGAAGTTTTCCATCACTTTAACAGATTCTTATCTCCTATCAAAGAGAAATTATTAAACAACTACAGAATGAAACAATACTTGATTCTGCAACAATCAGAACATTCTACAGGATCTCCTGTATCACCTTCGACCCCAAGATCTTCCAGCTCCATTTCTCCAAATTCTTCTCCATTTACTTCAAGATGCTCATCTTTATCTCCAGAAAGACAAACATCTAGATCAGTTTCTTCAGTTTCTTCCAACAACTCAATTATGGATCATCAAAGACGCCCAAGTATGGAATCATTAGAATCCATCCCACTTGAACCTAGAGTAGAAAAATTCGAATATGAATCTAAAGTATTTGAAAATAACTACAGTGAAGTCAACCCCATGATTGAGTTAACGGCTTTAAATGAACAGTATAAGCTTAATCAACTTTTAGAGAGATTCAAACATTCTGTCTAATTATACCCCTTATATCTTTTATACCTTTTATACCTTTATAATGACTAATGACCACATTACTAATTAATCTATCCCTGTTTGTCTTTGTCTTTACTACTATTACTAGAGCGATTTCTTTTACTAGTGCGAAATCGCTCATGCTTGTGCGGAAAAGCTCCATCCTTTATCTTCTTATGAGTCAATTTAAAGTGATTCGTAATCTACATAGTTCACCCCCTATTTATAAGGCCAAAGATGCCAAACTACAAGCACTTAGAAGCTTGGGGATGTCACTTAAAAATGGACCTAAGAAAACAAAAAGTAAAATCATTCACAACGACGATCAAAAAAATTATAAAAAACTTCAAAATTATTATGATAGCATTTCCCACATGACAACAGAAGATTTATTGATTCAACAAAATCTTGATGAAGGGAAACAATTTAGATCTTTTCCTTCGGAGCATTATCTAGACAGGAAAAAATTAATTAATCAGTTACCTGATGAAATCGATATATTTGATACTTCTTTATCTAAGATTGAAAAGATATACAAAGATTTGAGTAAACTTGATAAGGACAAAAGTGTGCATTTGAAATACTATAAGCGTTATTTACGTAATTATTCCGATCCTATACTTCGAATACTACAAGAATTTAATGGGATAAGTGAGAAGTTCAAATTGCTACGGAGGAGTGAGTTGGATAAATTATTTTTAAATCCGAACTCGCTGTTGTTTAAAGATAATCTCTTTCATGCTCCGTATAATGTTGTGGGATTTGATCGTTCATTAAGTGGATTTCCATTAAGAACTGGTAGAGATCGATTAACTGATATTTGTTATCCCCAAGAGTTTGTCCAGGATTTACAGCAGTGTGATACCAAAATCAAACTTCATAAGAAAGATTTGGATTTTGTAGAGTATACCGAGGATTCTATATCGATCAACCCAAATGATTTGGTAGAGCCTGGAAACACCAAATACGATAGAGTGATGAGCATGATTTATAATGAGTTAGACGTTCCTAAAAAGTTCCTTTTGATGGAGAATTTGAACGATTACAAGATCTTGAAGTTCAAGTTTTTGAATAAGTTCAACTCGATTCTTGAGACAGAAATCAATACTCTTAAAGCATCTTTACAAAAGGAGATTGAATTAATCTTATCATCAGATACCCAAAGCAGTAACTTGCTTTTATTTAATCACCAGTTTTTTAAGACTAATGCTTTTAAGTTGTGTGATTTCGTGAAAGATGAAAACTCACCTGCTAAAACAAATATGCTTGTTATTAGCTACGATGTTAAGGAATTAAATTTGATTCCGTACAACTATTTGACCGATTTATCTACTCGAAGTCAAAGAAGATTGTCCAATCACATGTTCAAGCTTTTCCTTATCAATTTAACGGACCAAATCGAGACTCTTATTCGGATGAAGTATTCCAATCGAAAGAGCACATTTATCAACAATTTAAACACCAAAATCAAGAATATTATCAAGTATAAACTCATGAATTTATTCAACCGAGTTAACCAAATCAGCACGAGTAAAGCAGTGATTTATCTGCCATATCACAACAAGAATTTTAAGAGGATATATAATTACAGGAAAACGCATGACATATATAGAAGGTCAGGGTACAGGTTTAAGTTTATCAATTTAGAAGATAAGCTTAGGAAATAGTATTTATTTAAATAGTATTTATTCAAATAGTATTATTCAAATAGTATTTATTCAATTTATACTAATCAAAGTGCGCGATAAAATTTTCACCATGGCTTACAAGAAAGTTCAGGTAACCTCGAGTTTACCACCTTTACCTAAGTTACGGGTACGGAAACCTGTATTAAATCGGTCAAACAACAGTTGTCTTGTGATGATGTCTTCCCTCTTAAGTTGTTGGGCTGCTAATGGAGAAGGAGCAGCACAATGTGCTTCATTAGAGACAGATTTAAAACTGTGTATGGAAACTCAAAAATTCCAAAAACCACAACTTTCAAGTATAAATTATCATGCAAGTAGATTATATCCTAAATTGAAAGGGAATACCAAAGATTAGTTAATTTCTTTATGTAAATAGATCATTAAACATTTCTCATTATTTTCTCATTCTCACTCACCATGAAGGTAGTGCTCGTAGTGCTATCAATACTTTGTACCGTTTGGTGTGCATTAGTAGAGACTACGGATTGCAAGAATTCAAACAAAGGGTTTGTTCTTGAACGGCCATTAATAGACGTGGGGTTAGATGATGATAATAAGCTCTTAAAGTTCTATATTAACACAAAAGTAATTAACCCATCAAATTTATCTTACGTTCTGCCGTTGATCGAAGATGTAAATTCCACCACCAATATCTTCACGTCGTTCCATGTGACGTTGTGGTTCATGGGTGAGGAATTTGTCGATGAAACAAAGAGATTCTGTGATCTTGTTGGTGTAAAAAATACTACTCAGTACCTCAGCAGTCCCCGATTTGCTCCTGAAGAGTATCCAAACACTACGATTGTTATAGATCCATATGCTCCTTTTGATAATGGACATATCCACCTAAATACAACAAGAATTTCTCCTTTACAGAAAAAGGAAATCATTCCTATCGATAATGACGATAAATGGTACCAAAATGATTCTTTTGCAAATTCCAATCTGACAATCGAGGCTCTTTTTTCCAACTCCACAGGAGAGCTTATAGGATGTCCATTATACGTAAATGATCTGATCTATATGTATTATGAAGTGGACGTGTCGAAACAATACGGTAAAATCGGGTCTTTCCATGCCCGTTTTGCAGTGATTTCAAATGATGGTTCTGATGATCTTCTTTCATGCCATAAAGTTTACATTACACCAGCAATAAGTCGACCTATTAGAAACTCGATTCTTTATGGTGCTCTTCTGTTGCTTTTAACTACAGGAGTGATAAATTTTTTAACAGTGGTTTATTCAACGTATCAGGAATCGAGTAATCCGTTTCTTTTCATGGCATCTACGCTTTGTAATGAAAAGCTTCTTAAGCAGTTGGAAGCTACAGTTCAAAGAATCATTCTATATTTTCAATTTGCATTTTTCACAGCAGGCTTGAATCTAAACTACCCCGGATTTTACCAGCCTTTACTAGCGATGCTCAAATGGTGTGCATTGCTTGGATTCAGTATTTTACCAGGGAATAAGTTCTTTGGATCTACTGAACAAGACAATATTTATCTCACTTATAACGGAAGTGGTCTTAATTCTTTATCATATTTTGGCTCATACAGAGCTTATGGTGATAATTGGTGGAATTTCATTTTCACATTGATAATATGGACATTTATTTGCATCACCGGCCAAGCCTTATTTTTATTCTTGAAATCGTGTATCGACTCTACAATCAAAAACGTTGTACGAAAACAGGAATGGAAGTCAACCTTAAGAAGAGGTTTCTCGTTTATGGTGGGGGTGTTTTTGAGCAATTTCATGTCGCTATTTGCATACCCATTTTTGATCTTAACCACATACTTATTCTACCTTTCAAGCTTTAAAAGCACACCTTTTTACCCCAACATCGCCAACTTACAGGACGATATTTTCAGCAGAAATATAACTTATGATGGTCTTTTTGCTCCCAATGCGTACCTTGAAGTCCACGATCTCGATAAGCTGGAGTATAAAGTCAAAGAAACCACCATGAGTTTAGAAGATATTCTTCCTCCCAGCACGTTTTTAAGCCCGAATGGAACCGAAATAAAAGATGTAAGAGTTATAATGGACGATAGCAGAGGTATAGCCATTGCTCCGTTAGTTTTCAGCTCGATTGTATTTGCTTTTTGGATCGGGTTAGCTGCATTTTTCTTCTTTAAATATATCATCACAATAGAGGGATACAGACTCAAACTCAACCCAAACATGTCGAAACTTTATACTTCTGTAAGTATTGTTTTGGCATGGTCTTTCTTATATCACCACTATAAGCCCAGCAAAAACTTCTATGTGATTATTGATTTGTTTCTTCTTTTGGCCAAGCTGGTGGTGATTTCGTTGGCCCAATCAAGTGGTTTAGCACAAGTGGTATGCCTTGTGGTGCTAGAGTTTCTAACGCTCTTGTTGATGTTTATTATACGGCCATTTTACTTGAAAATTGCATGGACTACTACGAAATGGATGATTCCTCTAGCACGGTTTTTGGTGACGATTTTATGTGTGGCCTTTATTCCTGAGTTGGAGTATTCGGAAAGAATCCGAACCAACGTTGCCTACGCTCAATTTGTTCTCCACATCATCATTTCGTTAGTGTTTGTTGGCCAATTAATTCACTGTTTTGGAACCACTATATATGCTATCTATAAGCACAAACAGGGTGATACAGACAGTGTGAGGAAACTCACACAGACTGCAAGCTTGGACGATTTTAACAAACAATTTGAGTACCAGCCCATTGCTGAACCAAAACTTCTTTACAGTTCCAGCCATAGCTCAGGCCAAAACAGACAAAAAACCACTGAGTCTTCAGATATATTGGGAACTCCAATTTCTGATGAAGACAGTGTAAGGAGTGCTGAATTCTACTATAGGTCGAATGCGTTCCGAAATCTTCCTCCTTCTCCTGAGCCCGAAAGTACTATTTCTTCAGATAAGGAATCGTTTGAAAAACAGCAAGTAGATTCAGATATTCGGAAAGAACAGATCGATTATACCACTAGAGAAGCTGATCTTATTTACAAGAAATACTTTATTGATGAAGACATGGATCCTGATATGAAATTGCTTTGGGAAGCCAGATGGGCAGGAATCAAAGAAGAACCACTTAGCATTGATGCCGAGATCCAGGCTTTTGAAAAAAACAATAAAAGATTGGAGATTCCTAAACTCAAATCGATCTTCAAAAAGAAACCTCCTGTTAAAGGATTTGTGGTTTCTCGACCACGACAATTGGTTGTTAAAACCCCTATGGAAATATCTCGACAAAGTTCGGGTAAATCAAAACACACTAATCAAACTGAATCTTTATACTTTGACTGCGGTTCAAGTATAGAGAAAAACGACGCTCATTACGATATTTAGTTCTTTAATTTTATTAATATAAACGGTTGAAATTATATTCAAATTCAACTATTTCTTATGTTTCTTCACGCCATTCATGGACGGTATTGGTAAATCGAATTTCCTCTTGACGATATTTCTGATCAATTTTTCATCGTCTATGAACTGATACTTTTCACCGTTATTGTTAAAAGCTTTATCAACGTCTAAACAATTTTTCAAAGACTTGAACTCGGATCTCAAAACAACTTCAGCCATACTTTCTCTACTGAATTTGTAATCTTCTGAATACTCTTCAGATGCAAGATTTGGGTATTTAGCGAGTCTTTTGTTTAAAATAGTTTTATAGTTGATCAAAGTGTTTTTGGTTAACTTTCCGGATTCGATAAGCTGAATACACTTTCTATAGATTCTTCTAACAAGCTGGAATTTTGATTCCAACTTTAATTCTGCCATCGAATGAACAGAATGAATGGCAGAAATAATTGTTAAACACTGGAGAAGAATGATGAATTCAATGATAATTTCTCCGGTGATAAAACAGTCATACGAATCAAGCACAAAATCAATGGGCTCATCGTCTTCTCTTTCGATTTGAATAATTTTGTTAAATATCTTTATAAGTTCGTTAAAAAAGTCATTATTAATAGGGGTAGGGATTTTGTCAAAGTGTTCTTTAACTAAAGATAACGGGATTTCACCGAAATCATGTTTTGATCCATAGATTTCCACATATCCGTATCTTCTTAAAATTTCACTGTTAGGGTGATCGTTATAAGTATTGAAAATTTGTTCGCCTTTTTTAATTGATCTGATGGCTCTTATAACCAATTTATCTGCTTCGTATTCTAAAGAAGCATTATGTTTGTTTGTATCAGCGTTAAGAGTATCAGCCAAAGGAATCATCGATTTGAAAAACAGGTCGTTAATAAGCCTATCAGGGAACTCTTCATCAACTGAGCTGGGGCTGCTTTTCTGTTCTGGAACGTCTTGCAAGTCTTCGATATCAACAGGATCTTCAGTTTCTGTTGAATCAGGAAGAGAGGCGGTTTCAGAGTCTTTGGGAGTAGCAATAGGTGCCGTGAGATGTGATTCTTCATCGTTATGGCGAGTACCGTTAGAGCCTTTAATTGCTGGTCCATCGATCAAAGTTCCATTCGATTCAGAACCGTTTGGTTCATCTCCGTTTAATTCAGTACCATTTGACTCAGCAGAAGCGTTAGACTCAAAACTGGTGGCTTTTTCAACACCATTGGGTGCTTCACCATTTGATTCCTTGAGTTCGATATCTTCTTCGTCGGGCTCTTCACCATCAACATAACCAAACTGGTTCAACTTTTCGATGTCAAAAGAATACGACATGATCAAAGAAGCGATCTTGTGATACTCTTCCAAAGTAGTATCTTTTAACTCGGTCAAGTTCAATTTTTTCACCACATAATTTGGGAACAATTTTTTGTACATACCGTTAGCCAAATCTCTTCCGATTCTTTGGGTGATCAAAGAAGGTTTCAAGCAATTTAACTCATCATCTGACCAAAACATTAACTGGTTGAATTTATAATTTTCCAGGTCTTTGATGGGCAAAACATCAAAGTAATGGGACCATCTACTTTCTGATTTTTTCACTTTTAACTCGTAAAGAAGCACCACAATCAAGGCTTCCCACTGGTTTAAAAGATCTATATCATTTCTAATTTCAGGATGTTCTTGCAAAAGACTGCAATTTTCAACATTCAAAACGATGCTTCTGGGGATTTCAAATATGACTTGCTGAGATGCGATGTCTTCGAGAGCGATAACACCTCTGCCCTCGTTTTTGTATCTGAGGTCTTTGATTTCACAAGATTTGTGAAACTCAACTGCATTCTTTTTCAACCACGGTTCGTAGGCTTTTGTAGCTTCTTCAAACTGTGACATGTTGGATAGCAATTGAGATTCGCCTGAGATGAGTGTGCGACTTTGCATTCACCAGCCGCATTGGAACAATTAATTCGCCGCGGCTGGTGTATTGAGGTGATGATGGTTGGGATAGTTAGGGTTGGGATGATTGATTGGGATTCTGATTGGGCGGATTGAGTTTTGTTGGGGCGAAATTGGTTTTGGGGGGTGGGAAAAGATAAGATATAGGCATTTTTCAAAAACATCTTTCAAAGCATAGGCAAGTATAGACGGCTGCAAAAAGTACTGATAGAAAGGGACTTTTTTATTTACAATGTTAAATATGAACAAAGAGTATCACGGTAAAATGCAGACATAACGCATATCAATACAGATAAACAGAACAACAGAATAACAGAAACATAATAGTTATACTGAACAGAAACAGAACAGAAACAGAACAGAACAAAATAAACAGAACAATTTACTAAACACAAACTATAAATATCATATCGCATAGCCAAAACTCACACTCTCTTTACATATACAGCACTCAGAAACCGTGGCATCAGTCCCGTATGCTCGAGAGATGGACTATTCTTAAACCCATCATCACTAGTAGCTACGGCCAAAATCGACCCGTTTCGATCAAAGCTCATTCTCACCACACTCTCAACTGTTTCTCCGTCTTTGAACTTGGAAAACTGCTTAATTCGTCTTCTGCTATCCCAATTCCAAACATTCACAAATCCATCTGACCCTCCAGTATAAAGATGATTGGTTTTGTTGTTGAACAAAATCGAGTTCACAGGATAAACCACATCTTCTTGAGTCAATTTGTCCACCAGACGATGACTCTTAAAAGCATACTTTTTATTTTGAATTTCAGGATCAGGATCAAAGTACTCAATTGAAACTCTTCCATCAATGCTGCCAATTGCAAAGCCATTTCCATCGGGGAAAGTTTTAAGATCATTTATTTGCAACTTAAGACCACTTTCTCGTACTTGATATGGAGTATTCCAATTTCGATGGTCGTAAATTTCAACAGTTCTTTCGGACATTCCAAGCGTGAGGTAAGTATTTGTCGTATCCATTTTGAAGATTTTTTTATCTAGTTTTTTATGCAAGATGGGCAGTTTCAATCTGGGGTCGTTTATGCAGAGATGGCGATTGAAAGTAGAGGAGATCAAAAGGGAGTCGTTAAAGTCTGTTAAATTATTAATACCTGCATCAATGTCATCAGTAGGAGGGATAAAAGATTCTTTTTGTAATTTCCCATTTTCGCTGTCTATCAGATAGATAACTCCATCCAAACCACCAACGTAAGCTGAATTGTGGTTTAGGTATTTTGCACTTAAAATAGGAGTTTGGGACCTAAATTGATGAGCTAAGTTAGCCGTTTCGGGACTGGGGGTATTGTAGAGCAAGACTTTTGAGTCCCAGGACGATACAAGGAACTGGTCAATTGCCTTTGAGAACTGGAGATCCGTGATGATATCGAGCCGGGGGGTCTCTAATTTAGTAAAAGGTGTGGGGTCGATTGAAGACATGAGCGAATAATCGTGAGGTAAAATGAGAAAAGAATAGAAATAGAAATAGAAATAGAAATAGAAATAGAAATAGAAATCTGGCAGGGAAATTATTAGAGAAACATATTGTTTTCTAGAAGTATGGAATTGGAAGTTGGAATTGGGAGTTGGAAGTTTTAGAGGTATTCTTTTAGGAGATGTAGTTTTAGAGATTTATTTATAGCATTGGACAGTAATTAATTTGGAAGCATTTTGGAGTGGATTTGATAAGACTGGCGAGGAATTTGAAATAAAGTTTAGGAAAGTAGAATTTGTAAACAAACAAAACAACAAGTTGGAAAATAGTCACATTAGTGGAAGTGATGCTGATAAGCTTTTAAGTTGTACAAAGCCTATTCAATAGATAAACAATGAACAAACTGTAGATTTAGTGAAATAGAAAACAGCTTTAGTTACGAAATTTTCAGACGCAGTTGCAAAACTTGGCTAAATTAATTTAGCTTAGGTTTAACCGTTAACAAGTGTCACTCTAAGCGTGAACCAAATCGTTAGCCAAATCATAAACCAAATCGTGGACTTTAACCGTGCTGTCAGTACATACCGAGTCTAATTCGTCGTGTATCCAATCATATTAACATACGTGGCTCATTACCTTTCCTGATTAAGCGAATGCATAAACAGTCGCAGCAGGTATATTGAAATTCAATCGAGATATTCTTCTACATCCATGTCACAAAGACCTCCCGTCGACGAAGGTCGAGAGGAGTTTCGAAACATCAGTAGTGAAAGTGAGTTCTCCTATACTGATAGTGAAAAGCAGGATTTCAAACTGTTTATTCCTCCTAAACATATCAAAACTTCTCATCGTCCTAGAGACCTGATGATTCTGGGAATTAGTGAATATTCTGCTCACGGGGCCAATCATGTGGCCCAGCCCGTGAGTGTCAAGGTGGTGAATGAACCTATTTCTCCCACCGTTAATAGACTGGTTAGCATGAAAAAACTCGATACAAAAGACGGTTCGGGAGCCAGTGTTCAGCCTGATGCTTCGTATGAAACGGCTGTTGAAAGTCTGGTTCCAAGACGGAGCAGTCGTAGACCTAAAAGTGAGATCATTGTGCCAAGTTCAAGTAAAAAAGGCCATAAAGTGTCTCTTAGTATAAGTGATGAATTGGACAAGTTGATGGAAAGAGCCAGCTCTATTCAACTGAAAACTTACACTTTTGATGAACTTCCACCCAGTGATGAAAGTTCGGATGATAAAAGACATCATGCTAAAAACAAGTCGAGTGAAAGTTTCCAAACTGCCAGTCTTCACAGTAAAAAGAGTGAAGAGAGCAGAGACTCTAAAGAGCCAAAAGATCTTAGAGATCGCAAGGAAAGTGAACACAGTATTGAGGCTCCTCTTGATATCCAAAAGCGTGGACTTCCACCTCGTCCTAGCCACGACAGTTTGGTCAAGGCTCGTCAAGTTCTGGAAAGATCTCGTCAAATTAGCCAGTATGAAGAAAGACTGGACAAATCTCGTCAGAGTTATGATGGACTGGATAAATCAAGATTGAGTCAATTGGATGCTAGAAAACTGGAAAGTCCTCAGACCAACAGGAAACTGGTGGGTCTGAAAGAACGGATTTACCAGACCCTTCCACAGCCTCCAGTTCAAAGTGATGATGAAAGCCACTATTCTGACGACCCATTGCTTCAAAAAGTTGCTGAAACTGCAAACGTTTCAAATATAGACCCAGATACCACCGTTAAACCCTACGCTTCTTCACAAGACTCAAACTACCCGTCTCAAACCAGTCAGTACAGCGAGATCCCGTTAAATTCGTATATCCCACCTGAAAGTTTGGGAGACTATTCTCCTAAAGGGTACAATGTTGTGAGTGATGAGCTTCCAGTTCAGGCTGAACCTTTCTTATCTTATACCGAGAGATCTCCAGAATTGGGCAAGCCCAGGGTGTTTGATGACGAGAACAACTCTTCTAATTATCAGGACGAAGATGCTAAAGAGCCCGATTATCAGAACGAGTCTCAATACCCCCAAGGTGGATCATATCTCCAAGGAGGATCGTATCCACAAGGAGAATGGGAGGAGGAATGGGCTGACGAAACCCAAGGTCTTCCTGAAGTCTACGCTGAAAGACAGGAATCTGGGCTTGTAAATGAAGCATCTCCGGAACAATTAAGCAGAGATGTTCAAACTCCACAAGAGCCAAAAGTTGATAAAAACCAGAAACCAGTTCCTGAGACCCCAGTTGGTGATCACGATGAAGACTACTACGATATTGGACCCGAAGTTGTAGAAAAGCCAGCTAGAGGTAAATCAGTTAAAGAATCTACTAAGCATCCCAAAAAGCCTAAACGTAAAACTAGTAAAAAGCGGGTTAAAAGTACAGGAGGACTTAAACCGTTTTCTTATCATACGCTTATTAACCTTTTAGAAAGTATTAACGGAACTATAATCGGAGAAGAATTTAATCAACTTAATTTACCGGTGAAAGAGAAGCAGTTGATAGAGAAGATAGTTGATCAACTTTCGAGGCTTACACTGGACATGGTTTTGGACGAGCAGAGATATGCAATCGGAATAGATAGACTTGAAAGGGCTCTTCGGGTACTCGAAGGGTTTATGTAATTTGTAAATTAATGAATTGTTTTAAGAAGGTTCAGTTTGAGTAAAAAATATCGCAAAAAATACTGAAAAGTTTGACAAGTCTGAAATTTATTAAATAGAGGCATAAAGAGTAGACATGAGGAAGTAGACATGAAGGAATAGGAGCCAGGCATGAATAAGTAGGAGCCAGAAATGAAGGATTGCTTAAGGGAGGAGAAGTTAGAAGTCGAAAAGTATAGCAACACTAGTAACAATAGGTGTCTATAAATGCAACATGAACTAAATGCAACGCGTATTTTGTGCTGTATATTAGCATGGCATTGCGCTCATCAGTCTCCTATAAGTTGTTCAGTGAACCTATGACTACAAACTGACTACAAAGTAACTACTATCTAACAACCAGACCAATAATATAACTAACAAACCAACAAACCAACAAATAAACAAATAAACGAACTAACAAATAAACTAGCAAATAACTAATACTTGATAATAAGTTCTCCAGGCGTGTCCCTACCCTGTCATTAATGCGCACATCTTTGTTATGGAGTTAAGATTGTAGCCGTTTATACCATGAATTTACAGTGTACGCCTTCACCTCCCAGCTCCAGGACGTCTTCGCCCGGGGATCACATGATGCTGTCCCCGTCTCCCCGTGTGCTTTACAGTGCGTATTCTCCCAGGCCGATGGCTCAATCCAAGTCTAAACCTGCCAATTTAGTTTCAAAAGACGAAAAAAGAGTGCCACTTTCGATTTCAGTACCGTCTAATACCACCAGCGTGGTCTCCCATACCACGCCTGTCTCCAGACAAGCCGCCACCGTCCTGTCGCCCGAGGTCGACCTGGAAAATAATTTCCACCACCTGCTGCCGTCAATTGCAAGCTTTGATAGTATCAGTCAGTTACCTACACCCATCATTAATACAGGTCTGTTTGCTGGGTTTTCGCCGGTCGAAAGCCCTACAAATGACGGCAAATTTGGTCTTAATCGGTCCAATTCTGGGCTAAATAAATCTAATTCTGGTCTTAATAGGTCCAATTCCACCAATAGTCATTCAGTTAATGATAATCCTGGTTTAGGAATCGCTCTACGGTCCCCACTAGAAATCCAGAAGATTAGAAAACCCCACTCACCGGGCCTGTTGGTTCGTAAAGATAGTTTTCGTGATAATTTTAGAGTAACTTCGGAGTATAAGCCTGAACGCAGAAGCCTTATGCCACAAAGAGTCAATTCTCTTCCGAGTCGAAGACTGAAGCTGCCTGAAAGTATCGAAAGCTTTGATGATAGTGTGAAGTTTCTCGAGAAACAGTTTTATCTGGCAAGATTTGATGCTTGGTTTCAGGTGACAAAAGTGATTGGAACCGGTAGTTTTAGCACTGTGGTTCTCTGCCAGGCTGTCGAGGACGAACGGGCCAAATTGGCGGTAAAAGTGGTGACGATTCCCGTGAAAAGTAACGACCAGATTAAAAACTTTAAGTACTTTTTGCACAGAGAATTGAGTATTCTTCAGATTCTTGATCATCCCAGTGTAATCAAATTGTTAGATTATTCATTTAGTGTGAATATGGAAAATCAGGAACAAGATAACGAGGCAGGTTCTGACGACGAAAGCAAGTTTTACCAGAAAAGCCAGGATTTTGAGGCAAAAGAAGTTCCTCTCGTAGAAAACAACCTCCAGCTTTTGTTCATCAATTATTGCCCTGGAGGCAATTTGTTTGAGTTTCTGACCAAATACAGAAGGGATTTGGGTCGTGATTCTCGGTACTGGAGGGTGATGAAACAGGTGGTAAAAGAGCTTGTTTCTGCGGTGAATTACATCCATCGTAATGGGATTATTCACAGAGATATCAAGCTTGAAAATGTGCTTCTCAACTATTCCTCTAACGAACTTTTAAATGGAATGGTATCAACACCTATAAGTTGTCTTACTGATTTTGGTCTAGCTAAAAGAATCACTTCTCCAGATCAACTTCTTTCTACAAGATGTGGGAGTCAGGATTATATAGCTCCCGAGATCCTTATGGGGTTAAAATACAACGGAGTTCTTACTGATGCTTGGGCAATTGGAGTTCTTATTTATTCTATTTTGGAGGACAGATTACCATTTGATTTACCATCTTATAACTATATGGCACAATCGGGGATTTCTCCACTGGTTATCAAGCGTAGGATGTCCAAAAACTCTCCTGCTCATCGTATAGCCATGATTGACTGGGACTGGTACAAAGTTCCTGAGATGTTGAAGGAAGTTGATGAGGAAACGAAGGAGATTATAGTTGAGTTGAAGCAGTTGGTAGATGTGCTTTTGGTGAGGAAAGATAGGAGAAAGTCGGTGATGGAGGTGCTTGAGATGGACAAGTTCAAGTGGCTTTTTTAAAGCTTTCTGTAGTTGTATAATATGTAAAAAATGCTGTACCAGACTGTAGTCTAGGATTGAATCTTGGATTAATCGAAAATCGAGGAATTAGGACGGGATTAATGTGAAGTCTAGAATACGAGATCTAGAATAATCAATTCTATTTATTCATAGACTGGTCAATATGTTTGTGATAAGGATATTGTGATAACCTGTGACAATCTGTGATAATCTTGATTATACGGTGAAGTATATAAATTAGATATAGCTTAATCTAAACTTTATTTCTTCACAATGGTTGCCAACTCTAAGTCGATATTACAACCGTCCTATACGACACGATGGCTATTACTTACGAATAACGACTATGATAATACTGGAACTCTACGGCTAATATCCCCAACTACATTTTAATCTGATACCTTCCAATTGTAAGTGCACTTAATGTTCAGTAGTTCCCTCAAGAAGAAAGAAAAGAGATCAAGGTACTAAGACACTCAAGAGACCGAAAACAAAGGGCTTAAAGAGTAGGAATACAGTTTTTAGGTATTATTAGTTTCTAATGATTGTTAGTTTGTGAGTATCTATGTCCCTTGATATCATTTGGTTTCTTATATCTATTTCTGAGCATCTCTTATATCTATCTCTGAGTATCATAATTTCTTATATCCATTTCTGAGTATCATAGTTTCTTATATCTATTTCTGAGCATCTCTTGTATCTATCTCTGAGTATCATTGTTTCTTATACCCAACCCTGAACACAACCCTGAACATTAATCTGAGTTTAAACAAGTCCAGTCTTTATTCACCTGTCTCAGTGTTACCAACTCAGCTCTCAATTATCCAATTCTACGTCTCTAACTACTACAACTACAGTACAATTACAATTATCCTCTATAGTACTGATTTCAGAACATCAAATTCATCTTTCAATTCGGATATCCCTGACAGAACCCAAAATAAACATCACATAACATCACCAACTTCAACTTCACCAAATCTCAATCTCACTTCGCATTTTTCAACATGAACGGTACGGTGCCCGAGATCCCACACATCACGAGCAATATCCTACCGCTCTCGAACGTGCTCAAGTTTTACGCCCAGGAGTCGTACAAACAACTTCTGACGGTAGTTGAAGCTTTATCGACTTCGAGAGATGATCTGGATGTGTCTCGAAAGAAAAAACTCTTGTCTGTGATTGTTTCTATAAGACAAGATTTCATTAAAACTTACACGCTAGTCAAGTGGGCTGCCCGGGCAAGTGATGTGGGTAAACTCATTGATCTTTTGAACTGGTTTCGTACACAGGAGTTTTATTTTGAGCAACTTGGGCTTGGACTCAATGAGCTTAATGGATTTAGTGGAGCTAAATTACCCAATTCTGACCTTACAACGGGACTCGAAGTCTTGGTCAAGGGCAGGCCACAATTGCCATCGTACGGGCTTTTGGGATCGGACCCAATTTCGCTGGAAAAAGTGTTAAAGGTCTTGAAAGACTTGAATCTTGCTCTCACGGCCCGAATTGCATTGAACGATAATATCCCTCAAGAATTGCTTGCCAATCACGTGGTTCAGGACGGAAGAATTGTGTTCCGTTTGATGAAAAAGTACGAGGCTAGTATCACCGTGGGGAACGATTTAATTATTGAACTGGACGAAGAGTATGCTAAATCACCATTTTACTTGATTGGGTTCAAAATACTCTTTGGCATGGAGGAAAACGTCTTGAAAACTGACTTGGTCACCGCATTGCCGGATCTGTTCTGGTATCGTCTTGAAAAACAGGCAAACACAGCTCTTTTAAAGCTGAATTTGAGTGGACTCTACGATTTTTTGAACGGGTTTACGAAAAACTTTAAGTTCAATTTAATTTTCCAGCAGCAACTTAAAAGCTTGAATGGACTTAAATGGAAGAACTTGAAGTATAAACTCACGGACAATAAAATTATCATAAACTACTGGAATGTAGGTTCCAACAGCATTGAAATCTCGCTCAATTCTGAGCTAGAAATCGAATTTTGTTGGTTCAAAAACAACGAGTCCATGCAGCTCGACGACATTCTCGTGAACAACGACGGGTTCGATGTAGAGTATCTTTTAAACCTGATTCTTAACAAGCATTGTGGCCATTTGATCAATCTGATTGCTAAAACCAACGAGCTGATATTCAAGCTTATAAACCCGTATCAAGTTCTTGTAAAGCTCACCAACACGAAATCGTCTATTCTTTCAATCGATGCTCTTACGGGCCACTTTTACTTTGTTGAGCCAAATAGAGGCCAAACTCAGGTGGCGAAAAAGATCAACTCGTTCAATCACGGTGGGAACGAAGAGAAATTGGTCGAATATATCCACAGGAAACTTGTTGAACTCAAGCTTGAGACCATCTCTTCAGAAATCAAAAACAAGCTTATCACGTTTGAGTGGATCTCAAATCACATTATCAGCTTAAAAGAAGGTGAAACTCGTAAACTTATAGGCACCGAAGGGTTTAAAATCCAGTACTTCAAGTGTAAAAACTGGCCGTCTTCGTGGTTTCTTATTAGTGTTGTTAGCGAAGAAGAGTTCGAAATCGACTGGTTTGTCAGTCGAATTAAAAGCATAAAAGGAGAGTGGAAACTTGAGTGGGTACTGAGTTTGAATCTCAAGGAACTGGTATTAGATTTTGATTTTTTCAACAATCTTTCTGTGATTTGTTCTAATAAGATCATCGATAATATGCTAACACAGGAATTGGCGAACAAAAAAGTCAAGTTCATGGAAGTGCTGGAAAGCAAAGTGTTACAAGAATTTAATATTCCTGTTGATAGACGCAGCTACGAGTTGGTGATTCTTATATTTAATCAGGGTGAACACTTACCGGTGAAAAACCTGTCTACAGGTCTTTTATTACGGTTAGAGTTGGTGAATAATAAAGAAAGTAAGGTGATAAAAGTGCATTTTAAGCTGAAACTTCGACTTGATTCAAGCGAGTTTTACAAGCTTCAACTAGAGGGAATTGATATTGTAGACGAGAATGGAGAAAAGTTCATAGAAATGCATCAAGATATGAATCTTGGGAATAATGAGCTCAATATTCACTTTAATATTCTTGATGATATTTTCAAGACGCTTCAACGACTCAATTCGTTGATAACTCTTTTGAACGAGTTGGTAGAAAACCTGGTACAAGTTCTTGAGTTCAACCAGCACATCAAGATCAAAGTCAACGATTTGTTCGACAAATTGTACATTGTTGTCAGTGATAAAGAAGAGTGTTTTTACTACTACAAATATGATGCGGATCAGGAAGACGAGATCAAGCTTATTTTGAACTATATCAACAAGCAGCTTTGCTACAAACGGCACTATCCTTTACTTAATATTCTTAATTATATTAATCAAGTTACACCTTTAATTGAGGGTGTAAGAAGTTTAAGAGCACATTTAGAAACCAATAATAAAAGCAAGCTTTCAAATGGACTTAACAAGCTCAATTTTGATCTCAAGCTCATCAATCTCAACCATCTTCAGCTTCTTTTCAGTCTCAACTACATCAATCCCAGCAGTCCCAAAAAGATCCAAAAAGACAAGATTATTTTGACGATGAAGTTCAAGTATAACAAGTTCAAACACGATCCGAAACTCGAGCTAAATATCAGTTTAATTGATAATATCAATATCAAGAATCTAAAATACAAGAAGCTTTTTGAGTTGATTTTCAAGTTGAATGGCAGAGACGGAGTTATAAATTTAAACTACGATTTCATCATTGCCATCGATAAAGCAAAGGAATTTTTGACGGAGATAGGCAACTGTTTTTTGACGTATGTCGAGAGCGAGTAGTCGGGATTAGGATTTAAGAGTAGATTTCGGAGGGGGACGGTATACATGTGGCGGAGTTTGGCGACGGCCGTTTCGGGTTTTAGGCGATGAGGTATACGGAATTCAGGTTACGATTCACGGACAAACGTTTCGGAGAATCTTATCGCCGGTGTTGTGTGACTTTATGAGCTGACGATCTATAGGATTTGAATATATTATATCCATTATGTATTAGTATCCATTAAGTATTAGTTTTACTCTATTATTTTACTCTATCGTATTACTCTATCATTTTACTCTATCCAATAAGTTAATCCATTTACTCCTTTTATTCTCCCTTCTCCATTAATTTTCCTGTTTTATCCGCTTATTTTATTCTTTATTAAATTCCTTATTTTATCCTGTTTCATGCACTTTCTTTTGTTCCCTGATTTGCTCATGATTTAATCTCCGAATTTTCACTCAACTACAATATACAATAATTTACAATTAGTAATTCCTCTATCTCTATTACCCAACCTATTATACAATTAATTAAAACTACACAGACTGTTGCGTTTAACACAACTGTCACACTTTTCACCGTCACCGTTCATTGAACATTTAATTTTTCTTTTTCTACAGTTAAAACAACTGCTCTTTCTTGAACTATCGATATTTGGCTTTCCGATTTTCCTATCAACTTTAAACTTCAAGTTCTTCTTGTTGAGTAAAATATCTTCTTTCGTAAAACCCTTCGAGAATGAACAGTCAAGTTCTTTACAATTACATGACTTACAACTCTTAAATTTAATGAGCTTATTGTTCGAAACCGTAAGAGTCCACTGACCGATTTTAACAGGTTTAGATTCAAGTTGGTCAATTTGTGATGCAGAAATTGGGAATTCAGTGTAGTTGTAAGATCTGAAGTTTGCAGCCAAAATAATAATTTCGGCATTACACTTCACTTTTCTGACTCTACACGAATCGCACGAAGGTCCGAGCCTTTGACGGCGTTTTGATTCGCCTTCGGGAGAAGCCGGTGTCTGACGAGGTGATTTAGGAGTTGGTGTTATGGCAGAAGGTGTAGCGGGCGGCGTAGCTGGTAATGTATCTATTTCTGGTACCAGTTCCGGGGCGAGAACTTGTGCGAGAGGGGCAGCTTTTGGTACCAAAGGTGGTACTGGAGCATTGATTTTTGATACAGGAGCCACCGCCACGGCGGCAGCCACAAGCGCGCCCATCGCGGACTCACCTGCGACCAGGTTTGGTGGCAGCAATACCGGTCTAGTATAAGTATAATTAAGTGAATTTAAGTTCAGTTCTGTCAACTTAGTTTTATCATGTTCTAAATTAATAGTGCCAATTGGTGGTAAAACGATAGGAGCATGATTGCTTGAATTTGAATTTGAATTTGAATTTGTAATAGCAGGTAAATTAAATGTTGATAAGTGGCCTGATTTTCTACCACTTTGCATTATGGAGTATGATAATAAGTCGTTAGATGACATGGTTGAAAATTCCAGTATGGGAGGCGGTATATATTTATAGTTAAAAAAACATTCCTGTATTTCCTGGGGTTACGGATAAGAAAGAGTTATCACATGGAAGGTGAAAGTCCGAGTGGTTCGGATATTCGGTCTTGTGAGTTCTGTTTAGCACAGGGATTTTTTTACCCTGTGATTATTAAATTTGACGGGATTTTTTATCCCAGTGGGGTTTAAGTGAGTTTTAGATTAGAGGTTTTAGTTAACTTTGAGTAGAATGAGGGGTTGGGAGCTAGAGCTTGAACAAATTAATAGAAGTAAGAGAAAAAAAAAGGTCTCCCGATACCTCGGGTGTGGATTATCCGATGAGATAGTGAGACTTGGTGAGTCGCGCGGACAATCACGGAACACCTGGACGGTAAAGGTCCGGAGTAGTCAAGTTGCACCGAAAGGCAATGAGTCCTAACTCCAGAGGTCACCCAATATCAATTTAGGCGCTTATGAGTTGATATTGATTAATGGTTGGAGATAAATTAATTACTCCACCGGGGTTTCCTGAGTGGAGACGGTTTCTCCACTGTTCATTGAATCCCGAGTTTAAACGATCTTGATGTCAGCACATGACTCGTATGGGCCTCGGAATGAATACATGCGGGTGGCTCTCGGTGGGAGTGGGGGCCGAGGGTTGGTGGGCGATGGCCGTAAATAGCACGAGAAATGCAAATGCGGGACAATTATGAGGCGGGTCATTTTCGGGCATCCCGTCCCTCGGACTTTTAAGAGATTATTTTGCCCCTCATCCTTTTCCCCGAAAAGCCTAGGCGCGCTATAATCATCCCATGTTAAAAATGAGTCCCGATAAAAAAGATTTATAGTCATGATTCATTTTAACTTCAAAAATTTGTAAAGTCCGGACTCCGATCGGCTACGCAATCACACAACTGGCCACGGATATTAACCGCCTGTCCAGAATTATGCTATTAACGGCCGCCGTTCATCCTTTATTGCGTACTCACATCTCCTGGCATCCGCATGCTTTAGCAATGTTCTATTTCTCGGCCTATCCCCGACTGATGCTTCATAAGTGGCTAAACCTTTGAAACCTCACGTCCGAATTATACATTACTTCCTCAGATCCTTTGGGTGGATTAATCCTGTAATCATAGGTTTAATGTACGTAGCCTTCAGTGCATTAACAGCATAACGATTCCGCATCAACCCGTAGTTTCTATTCTTTAGTCACCGGGGGTCTGTCACCGAAATTGAATGGCTCGCGATTACCTTCTCTCGGACATCAACGCTGCGCTGATGCGGCGGTGATTCCCCGGTATGTAAAATTTTAGTGCGGGTTTTACAACCATTTTTTCTTATTACTGGCTGTAATTACCAATACCGGGGGGTTTTTCCTCCTTTCTTTGTGGTGCAATTTCGGATCTAAATGCCTCTACGGGGGTCCAATACCAAATAATTCTGGGAGAGTTTCAAATCCCGGATTTGTGTTTTGGTCACGGACTTCGCCCGGGATTGTGGAATAAACGCCATTTCTAAGTATAAACGGTAAACGGTAAAGTTGCAACCAATGGCTGTGTTGTAATAGTAAGTCACGCTATTAACGGCGTTTGCTGTAGAAGGCGAAGTAATCCGAGTATGGTTAACAGATGTGGGGGCTATCAGAGATGACTTGTCCGGAGTGTTCCCCGAGGCAAGTCAAGAGGAGTCGTGAGGAGTCATGGGGAGCAAAACTAGTGGGGGGGGAGCCAAATGTTAAGATCTTCCCCCCACTGAAGCCTCACCGTCAAATTAGATGTCGTGATGCGACTTGAACTCAGAAATATGACTCAATGTCGTAATGTCGTAATATCTCATGAGTCGCATTGTCCTTGAGTCGCTCTGTGTCTTGAATCATCACCCAGATCGTTTATCTGATTAAGTCGTGTCCACACCAAAACCAATTCTACTTCTGAGCTTCTTTTAATTTTGTTTGAAATCACAGATATATAACGGGATACAGTACTTATTAATATAGGAGTAGGTGTGCATACTTTTAAACTTTATCTTTTTCTCTCAGTTATCTAATAAGTACTAGGTTTTGCTGTTTCAATCAAGAGATGAAAGCTTTTATTTTCAATACTCCCAGAAATGGCTGCTTTTCTTGTTATTGTTTATAATGCAACATTTGGTTAGATTTACAGATTTTATGTTCCAGAAGTATCTAACTAATACAAACTTTAAAGGAAACGGTTATAAAATAGTTATCACAAAATGGTGTGTTGTGTTTCAAAGTTTCCTTTAATGTCCACATTGAGAAATCTCAATAGACTCAAAATGTGTCCTTGCATAAAAAATAAAAAAAAAGGGTTTCTTGGAGTTGCAAAATCTCAAAATTCGCAGCTACTTGCAGAACATTAAACCATTTTAAACACGAGTATGTGGCCTTGAAATCCCAATTCTCCGAACCAAAGTCTGTCATCTTCCCCAAGCTCCAAAATCTACCACCAAAGAAGATTCGGCTGTTAATCCATTTCGGTGCTCTCTTAAAAACATGTCGCCATTGCGTATGAAAAATCAATATTCTTGCTGCGGAGGTGAGACAAAAATACTTTTATACAGAATGAGCAAAATGAATCTGTAAATTTTTTTTGTTATTTTTGGTATAAAAAGGGAAGTAGATTTCGAGGAAACATCACTATGGGACCTAAGAAACAAAATTTGGAAAGCAGAACTAAAAGACAAAAAACATCCAGTGGGTCTGATAGCGAAACTGTCAAAGATTTTATGAGTCGGGCTATCTCCAAAATTGATGAATTAATTAAAAGTCACCAGGTATCTAATGAAAGAATGATTAAAAGTCACCAGGTATCTAATGAAAGAATGATTCAGAGACATCAGGAATCTAATGAAAAAATGATTCAAAGACATCAGGAATCTAATGAAAAAATGATTCAAAGACATCAGGAATCTATTGAAAAAATGTTTCAAAAATATCAGGAATCTAATGAAAGAATGTTTCAAAAAATTGATGAATTGGTAAAGAAGCCACCTTTTCTAGAATATGTGAGCGACAATCTTAAAAAAAGATTCGAAAAGGCTATTTCAGCAAAGAGTGTGGTGATTAAACACACAGATTACTTTAAACGTTTTCCTCTCCGATTTGTGGCCTTCCACGCACTTGTTAAAGCTCAAGTGCCTAACGCATTGTCAAAGTCAAAAATTGAAGCAAAAGATTTTGCTGCTATCCCTAGGTTTTTCTTTTCACACCCTATTGATGTCCATGTTGAAAGAAATGTCAAGAAGTCGGGAACCAACAGCAAACCAATACAAGCCTCTTCTACAGTAAAGTCTGAAAGCAATATTGTTATAGGAGAACAAAACATAATTAGCCCTGAGGATATTGATCATTTGTATACAAGACTAGATTTGTGTATTGTGAAGATGTTAGAGGGACATAGTAATTTTGATACGGTGTGGGAATATTGGGATAATATTCTTCCATTAAAAGTTTTAAATATTTCTTTGAGTAAGGAAGCCAATTGTAAAGACTGTTTTGTTGATGCAGTTATTAAACCAGTTTTAGTTATATTTGAGCTGATGGGAATTAATTTATGTGAAGATAGTGAAGTTAATGTTAATGGTATGTTCTTGGATATAGTATTACAACATGAAGGAAAAATAGTTGGAATTATTGAAATGAAACGTCATGGTCTTGATAATATTATCAAAAATGGAAAGTTAGCAGATAATAATGGTGCTTTACAGATTTTGTATCAGGCATTTGCCTACATGAAAACTTGTCAAGTAAACTATATTTTTATAAGTGATTTTTTCACTACTATATTGATAATGGTAAAGGATATCACTATATTACAAGAAGGTTCAATCCCAAAGTATGATATTATGGTGATAAATCTTGATGACAGGCCATATACTTTACAAGCTACAGTTGCTTCACTTCTTATGCGTCAAATGAGAATGAAGGCCGAGAATTTATATAACCTTGAAGATTGGATTTTACGGAAAACTGAGATGGAAACAAAAGAAAATGAAGATGATGAAAAACTTTTGAAAAAAATGCAACAAATTGGTTTACCAAAAGGAGAAATATCTAAAAGAGAACAGCAAAATTCAACCGATAGTGGAGATGAAATAATTCGTCTATTCCAATTTGATAAGCTTGTTTATGAGGGTATTGATAAAGATAAATTTAAGTCTGTGGTGAAAATTGACTGGAAGTCGAGGGAAGAAATAGAGGATTTCTCTAGTTTTAGGCATTCTTCTGGCAAGAGAGTTTATTGTTTTATATTGGATGAAAATCATCCTTGGGATTTAAATAGGGTATCATCAGAATTACCTCCTGGAACAAAACTTATTTTAAGTGTTTACCAAAACTTTGATTACGGTGATTTAAGTAACATTCCAAATTATTTAGCAGAGCTTAAAGTATTCCAAAAAGCTCTGAGATATGATCAGGGTTCCTTAAGAGGTCCCATAACTCCAGAATTGTTGGACTACGGTGTTATGGTTGGATTTGTTGACGATAAACTTTTAGCCAGTGGGTTATTCTTATTGATGCTGTATGTTGAAAATGAACTGGAAACTATGGGTCATGATGAAATCAGTTTTGCTGAATCTCGAATTGCTGAACAGATATCTACCTTCCAAGATTTAGGTATCGAAGTCTTCATCGATGAGAACTCACGAAGGATCAATAGAAAAGAGCCTATGCTTGTTGGTTATTCTACTGCCATCCACACAGGTGAAGATGATGTCGAGAGTGAATCTAATATTGATGAATTGTTCTCTAGCCAAATTGGAAAAGAATCATACGACTATTCTCAAACCAGAATCCAATCTTCTGAAAGAAGCGATAAGTAGAAAATAGTATATAATAAAAGGATTTCGCAGCTATTTAGTGTAAACAGAGATTTGGTGTTTGATGAAAATTATACTTTTCATTGTCTACAGAATACAAAGCTAGTTTTGTCATTTTAAACTCATGATTTTAAACTCAACCGATTTGGATTCTCTTGACAGCAAATGGGTTTTCATTACGCATATAATAGGAGCTTTCCGAGGGTATTTTATTTACGACCTAACAGTGGTTTATTAGAGCTCTTTACTATTTTGTTAAAAAATGGATTAATGAAATCATTGCACTAAACTAATCGCCAGTAGCTACTAGTCTCAGTCGGTCCCAGTCTCAGTCGGTCCCAGTCTCAGTCGGTCTCATAACTAGTCTTTGTAGAATTCTCGAGTCTCAGTTTTCACTATAGTCCATCTGCCATATCCAGATCTGCAAACATTCTCACATTTTCTTTCCTATTTGGGATTGTTGCAAATATTGAACATCGCAACACAACATAAACACCCGTACACAAACCAAACTAAACCAAACCATACCAAACACAAACCAAACACAACAAACACAAGTAGAACTCCATATCCACATCTACACAATTATCCTCACTTACCCACTTAAACACTCTCCCTCCATCACCTCCTTATCGCGCATTGTTTACCATCGCGATGTTCACTGAAACTATGTCTGATCCACTCAATACCCCCATTAAGAAGATCAAGGCCCTTAGCATCCATTCACCGGATATCAAACGACTCATGGTGGAAAAGGGCTACTCAAACTCCATCTCAGATAAGGTTCTTGCCGAAATGAACTTAAAATTAAAAGATGTTACTAACGTTCCGCTGTCCCCTGAAATGGACTTTGATTCGATTCATAAAGATCATTTCGACCAAATGGAAAGTATCATGACCCATTATTCTGTCAAGAGAACTAACTTGGACAACTCCCAGACGAAAAAGAAAAGAAGAACACTAACCGGAATCGAAGAGGTTTTATCGCCGTTAAAAGACGTCCAGATGGATGAAATTTCGCTACAACCAGCTCCAAGCTTGGCCACATCTCGTCTTTCTCCCACGAGACTTTCGCCCGACCTTTCGGCCAACCTTTCGACCAACCTTTCGACCAACCTTTCGCCAACGAAACTTTCTCCCACAAAAACCACTTCATCAAACCAAAAGATCTCTCCGTCTAAGATCTCTCCGTCTAAGAAACTGTTCAACTTGAACGGGATGCTCAACAGAAAGATCTCGGTCCCCAAGTCCCGTTCGGCCTCGCCCACAAAGAGCCTGTTCAAGCAGCCCCAGCCGTTCCACCGCATCGACCCAGCACAGCACCAAAATCATCAATTCCAAAACCAAAATCATACCCTTCAGAAAAAAAGTAGCATACCGACACTCCAGAAAAAACTGTCAATGTCTCTGATAAATCTGCAGAGCTCTACACATTCTCTTCAGAAGAAAAGCTCCATTCCTACGCTACAGAAAAAGCCTTCAATTCCTACGCTACAGAAAAAACCTTCAATTCCTACGCTACAGAAAAAGCCTTCAATTCCCACACTTCAGAAGAAACCTTCAACCCCTACACTTCAAAAGAAGCCTTCAATCCCCACGCTTCAAAAACCAATTCAAACCCCTTCACTTGAACCTTCAGTTCTCAGTTCCAAACCGTCCCAGCTGTCGCTCCGCAGAGCCCCCATATTCGTACTGCAAACGGCTCCTACCACGCATTTGAGCCAGCCTTCGATCTATAAGCACAACCAGTCAGTGAGTCCTGAAACCAGCCAGTCGTCGCTCCTGGGCTACGCCCAGCCCACGATCTCGTCGTCCCAGAAATCTCTCGACAGGTTTGCTCGGTTCAAGAACAAGTTTCGCTGAAGAATCAGTCAAAAATTTTACCGAAATAAGGCAAGGAAATGGTCAATCTGGAATATGGATCCAAAGAGATAAGATCAAAGATCTGAACTTTGAACAAATAAAACAATTAAGGATTTGAATAACTTAAAGGACTTGATTATTAGTCTGAGGGAAATGAACTAATAATCAATTTAAAGAACTGTAAGTTATCTAAGAAGAATAGTAAAATCAAGGATTCGAATATTAATCTAATGGACACGATATGGATATCCGAATAATTGATCTAGGATAGAATAAACGGAATATCTGACTCAGGTAAAAAAATTTAGTATAACTACAGTAACCCTATGGGCGAATATTTACTCATCTATAGAATATATGATCAAGCAAAAATATTACTCTGAACAAGAATCTCACCTCCAAGACGAACTTCCTGTGACCCAGTCCATTTCTTACCTGGCTCTAATTTAACAAATCTGCCAACATTACCAGCTTCAATACACAACATCTTCAAGTAACCGTCTTTAGGTTCAAAATCTCCCATTCCTTTACTCTTTTCAATCCATGGATTCCACACAACCGCATCTGGTAAATTGTCTCTGATAATATTTTGTTTAACAACTCCTTTATCAATGATTTGCAATTGTTTCTCTTCTGGAATATCAGTATAAATTCTGTCGAATTCTTCATTAAAGTTCACCATTGGAGCCTTTTCAGTATAGCTGGTTTGCAATAATTGGTCGAAACACTGTTCTTCAGTCAAATTGTTCACAATGATATCTTCAATATCGTCAACTTTGAAATAAGTGTGGAATAGCCACTTAAACTCAAAAGCAGACTTACCTGGGTTTTCAACTTCAATTTTGGTGATCAACTTGTCAGATAAAGAAATGGAGTAAATCAAGGTGAAATCGTGATTTCCTTCATTCCACAAGTTGAAAATTTCTTTATTAGCCTGTTCAGGACTCAAAGCAAACTGAACCGTCAAAGGATCACTGGTGGTTTGACCCAAGAATTCCCAGGTGCTGTTTCTAGCAAACCCGTGTTGAGGAAGTGGGAAAGTTTCGTGGTTCTCGTCTTTGGTCTTTCCAAAATTAGGAAACACGAGTGGGATTCCACCTCGGACAGGCTTGGAGCCATCTAATTTAGCAGCAGAGGAAACCCACAATTGTTCTTTACCCTTGTTTTTCCAGGACGTGACGGTGGCTCCGTACTTGAGAATGGTCACCGAAGTAGACTCATCGTTGTCTAGGGAAATGATTACTTTATCGTTGTGTTCTTCAACAGTCATGGCCGCGAATAATTATTCGGAGTTGTTGAGAATGTGATGGAGAGGGGATTACTTTGGGGGAGATGTATATGATGTGTCTAATGAAGAGGTTGTGTACAGAAGAGGTTGTGTAGAGAAGAGAAATGAAGGATATTTTGAAGATTTAGGTGGATATGTTATGCTGAGTTGGTGAAAATCTCCAATCTGTCATTTTCGCAGCAATTGAATAACCAATAGTAATATAATAGACGAATATAAATAGACCAATTAAACAAACACCAATAAAACACTCTTAATATAATACATCAAGAAAACGAACACCAACAAATTAAACACTAATGAAATAACACCAATTAAACAAACACTAATAAAATAAACACCAATTAAACAAATATCATAAACATATAAATGGAGCGGATGTATTCAAATTGCCGGCCGACGGTTCCCCTATTCGCCGCGACAGCCGGCTGTGCACATCACTTCGCGCACACTCCTCGCACCGCACTCTCGCTACCATCGCCCTAGTTTCTTTTGTTCGCACTTTTCATCCTAACAACATCCATCTTATCCCTGCCATCTCACAGATCATTTGATCACCAGTCCTTTCCAAACTAAAATAAATACCCAACTGTCTTATATCGTGTTTTCTGATCACCATGTCGGTACTAAGATCCAAAATCATCCAAAAGCCCTACCAACTTTTCCACTTTTACTTCCTCAGTGAAAAGGCCCCAAATTCTCTGTTGCCAAACTTGCAGTTCGATACCGATATTGGAATAACAATTAAAAAACTCAAACATCAAAAATGGAATCCAAACGATGTTTGCCACTACGGCTTTTTATCTGCCGTGATCATGTTTGTTTTTTTTGTATTCCCAGCATCCTTCTTGATAAAAATCCCCATTCTTAGTGTTTTCAGCTTATGCTTTTTGGTACCTTTAACAAGACAATTTTTCCTTCCAGCCTTGCCAGTTTTCTCCTGGCTTGCTTTGTATTTTACTTGTGGTAAAATCCCTGCTAGTTGGAAACCATCTATCCTGGTAAAATTTTTACCAGCAATGGAAACCGTGTTATACGGTGACGATTTATCAAATGTTTTGGCAAAAGTAACCAACTCAGCTCTTGACATCTTAGCATGGCTTCCTTATGGACTTGTACATTTTTGTAGTCCTTTTGTCGTTGCAGGTTTAATCTTTGTATTTGGTCCTCCAACTTCGTTAAACTCATTTGGATTCGCTTTTGGTTACTTGAATTTACTTGGAGTTTTAATTCAAATTGCTTTACCAGCTGCTCCTCCTTGGTACAAAAATTTATACGGATTAAGCCCTGCTAATTATGGAATGCACGGAAGTCCTGGTGGTTTGGGAAGAATTGATGATATCTTGGGATTTGATATGTACACCACAGCCTTCTCAACTTCACCAGTTATTTTTGGTGCTTTCCCTTCTTTGCACTCAGCTTGTGCTACAATTGACGTGATGTTTTTATGCTGGTTATTCCCATCTTTAAAGATCGTTTGGTGGTCTTATGCTTGTTGGCTTTGGTGGTCAACCATGTACTTAACACATCATTATTTCTTTGACTTAATTGCTGGTTCTTTGCTTGCTCTTGTGGTTTTCACTTATACAAAGTACTTGCATTTACCTGTTAACGATAAGAATAAATTTTGTCGTTGGAGTTATACTGAAATTGTCAAGGTCAACATTCAAGAGTTGAACCCATTAAATTTCAACTACAATAATGAATTCGTTTATAATGATCTTGAAAATGGCAATGAAGCGGATGATGTCCTTTTAACCAACCCATATCATCACCAACAATCTGCACCTCAAAGTAACTTAGGAATTGAAATGCAAAATTACAGCAGATCAAGACAAGCATCCAAGATTTTTTTACCACAAACTTCAAATCTTCCAACCATTGAAGATGAAGAAACTCTGTCATTTGAAAATTCGGCTACTACATCTGTCTTTGATGAAGTTGAACAACTTAGTACAATTCAATCAAATACTTCTGCCGAAGATTATGACAAGAGGAAACTGAAAAAAAATACTTAAATGATAATGATCATGAATATCTAATCGCTAATTTTTAATACTTAATATAAACTTCTTTAAATTCTAGTATTTCATTGACTATTTACATATTAACTGTTACCGGCTTGAACAAATGATGGACCAGGATTTAAATTCTTGTGGGTTTGTTGTTTGATGATATTTGCTCTTAATATTCTGGGATCCTTTCTTAATGTTCTGAGTAATTCTTGTTGTACATTTGCACTTGAATCAAATCCCATAAGGAAATGGTATCCTTCAAAATGTCTTTCTTGGTTTTTACTCATGATCTTTGGTAACACTCTTGGTCCCATACTGGTTATGTCTCTTATCACACCTCTATTGTTGAGAATCAACTTCCCCACTGTGCTGGCGATTTTCATCGCATCTTTTTGTTTGTTCGTCACATCTGTTATTCTGGCTATTGCCAATAATTCGTAGTACATGTTGATGAGTAGAATTTTTCACCGCGATTTTTGATAGCGATTGGTATGAGTGAAGATGTGATTTGTTAGTGGGGTCTGGTCAATAGGTTAGTACTATTGCCAGAAATGTGTATTGATTTGGCAAAAGTTAGTATATTGAAAGTTATATTCTCGAGAAGAGAATTTTCATACTCAATAGAAAGTTATAAGGTCTTCATGAAGTCTTATTCATGAAGTCTTGTTCAATCATATTCTATAAAACTCTTAATCAGTAATTATTGATTCTTTTTCAGTAGTCAGTAAAATTTGTTCAGTAATTCTTATCCTTGAAACTCTTATTCAGTACTTCTTATCCTTGAAGTTCTTATTCAGTAATTCTTATCCTTGAAACTCTACCCATGCTTTTCATGAACTTTCATGAATATTACTGAATCTGTAATTTGGATCATATGAATAATCTGAACAAAAGACTTCGAAGCGAACCCCAAACTTCATCACTAAAGACCATCCTACACTTCCTCTTATTATTGATCATTGCACAACTACTTCAGCCATTTGTGGCTCGCATTTGCAACCACATTATTATGCAACTCAAAAAACTTGACTTGCCAGGAAAACGAAGCTTCCACAACAGAGATTTCCCTGTAGCTTATGAATTAGAAGGAGCAACAAGCCACGAAGATGTTCTTCAGTTTTTAAAACAAAAGGCACAAGATGGATTTTTCAATAAGCTACTAGAAGATCATGGGGTAGTGGTTTTAAGAAATTTGGGAAAGTCAGATCCTCACTCCCTTAGTTCTTTTATAAAGACAATTGCACTTAACAGTGGTGATGCCTACTTCATTCAAAACGGCTCCCTAGCTCAACGTACAGAAATCAACGATGTTTTATCTACTGCCAATGAAGGTCCCACAGACAAAACCATATACCAGCATAATGAATTTTCCCGGTTCATAAAGTTTCCGAGGAGGCTTTATTTCACAGCAACAGAGTTCAATGCTGAAGGAGGCGAAACTCCTGTTGTTCATGGAGGTGAATTGTTCGAATACTTATACGAAACAGATAAAGAGACAGTGGAAAACTTGGGGAGAAGAGGCTTGTATTTCAAGCAAGTATGGAAAAAGCAAAGTACCAACAAAACCAGCTGGTCTGATAAGTTCACCTTTGGCCGTGATATAAAAGAAGGTGATTCGCTTGAAGTTAAGAAAAGGAAGGCCGAAAAAGTTGCTGCTGAATACGTAAGCAAAGATTTCGAGTGGGATGAAGACAATAACTTTGTTGTACACCAACATACAGTTCCAATTAGAGTTTATGAGAGAGAGGGAGAGAAATTTCCAAGTTTCTTCAACAGTATACCTACATTCTATGCTGACTTGAAACTGGGGAACAGCAGAACAAAGACTATAAAGTACGATGACCAGGAAGACGAAATACCCAGTGAATTCTTGGATAAAGTTCTCCAAGCTTCAATCGATCTTTCTTATCACCCTAGCTGGAAAGAAGGTGATTTGGTGATTGTTGATAATTACCAGGTTAGCCACGGTCGGCTTCCGTGGAAACGGACGAGAAAAATCTTGGTCAGTATGTGGGACAGAGAGGGGCAGTTTGAAAAGTGGCCCCAATCTAATTCTCTCTGAATCAGTGATTCTGATTTTTCAGATCTCATTTTGCTGCAATTCTTTCTATCTACTCACTTATTTATCAAATTTACACCAAAAATTACTCAATTTCTCCCCAACTTTTTCTTACTCTCTCGTAGACTCTTTTCAAACACATATGTGCCAACGTTTTCATCCACACTCATGCCTGCCAAGTTGTGGACCACTTGGCATCAACGATTGATTTCAAATCACCGAAAACGCCACAGCAACCATTTGATTTGCGCACGAAAACCACCTACATTCACGTGATATGATAAAATTTAAAATTTTGCAATCTTTTATAAGTGAAGATTTTTACCAATTTCTTAACCGTAAAAATGGCTACTAATATAACCTGGCATGAAAATTTGACTCACCAAGAGAGACAAGACTTGACCAAGCAAAGAGGGTTAACTATCTGGCTCACTGGGTTATCAGCAAGTGGTAAGAGTACCATTGCCTGTGCATTAGAACAATATTTATTACAACATGGACACAATTCTTATAGATTAGATGGTGATAATGTTAGATTCGGATTGAACAAAGATTTAGGATTCAGTGAAGCCGACAGAAATGAAAATATCAGAAGAATATCAGAAGTTTCCAAATTATTCAACGATTCATGCTGTTTTGCAATTACATCTTTCATAAGTCCATACAGAAATGATAGAAGAACTGCTAGAGAATTACACGACAAGGACAACTTACCATTTATTGAAGTTTTCATTGATGTTCCAATTGAAGTTGCTGAAAAGAGAGATCCAAAGGGATTATACAAGAAAGCCAGAGATGGTATTATCAAGGAATTCACTGGAATCAGTGCTCCATATGAAGCACCAGAAAAGCCTGAAATCCACATTGTTAACAACGACATTACTGTTGAGCAGGCTACTGAGCAGATTGTTGAATACTTGAAGGAACATAAATTTATTTAGCTTGTAGATAGATAAATATGAATAGAGGACCTAGAGACCATTGATTGTAGGTCACATGATGAATTTGACCCACATCTTAGGAATTTAGCAAACCAGAATAAAGACTGCAAAATTGTGAGGCGAAGAGGTGATAAAGATGAAAGATAATAAATGAAAGATAATAGATGAAAGAACTTTGAAACTAGAGAAACGAGATACCAACTCTATGTGTACATTACTTCTTCAAACTATCTAAACGAGCTTGCAAGTCATCTTCATCGCTTCCCCCAATTGCTTGTGCTACAGGCTGCTCTTTTTCTTCACTCACCAACCCACTAGGAGTATCCTTCAAATTAGCATTCAAATCCACTCCAATCTCATCCAAGACCTTGCCCAAAATCTCATCAACCTGCTCTTCTTCTCCTAATTCATCTTCATCAAACGCCATTGCATCATCAATAGCATCATCCATAAACTCTTGTTTCTGGTCCATCAAGTCATTTTCCTTCTGGAATTCCTGAGCAATTCTCGATAATTGTGGTAAATTCATCAGCCTGTTCATCCCTGATAAAAGTCTAGTAGCATCTCTCATTGATGTAGCCATTTGCTGATTACTTCTAACACTTTGAATACGTAAACTTATGGCCTGAAGTTGTGCCTTCATGCTGTTGAACTTTGTGATGTATCCCTTAGTTCTAACAAGATCTTTGGCCTGCACTTTGGCACTTGAAATTTGGCCCTGCTTAGCAGATTTCTTGATATCCCCAATTAACTTCTTTTCCTGTTGCTGCAACTTGGTGATTTCTCTTGCAAGTTCACGTTGTGTTTTCTCTAATGATCTCTGGTTCTTGCGAAGTCGTTCCTGCGGCGTGAGCTTTTTGCCAAATGCCCATTCGAACAACTGTGACATTGCGGAGTGAGAGAATGAAAGAATTGAGAATTGAGATAATGAAAAATCAGATTGCAAGATAATGAAAAATATTGTGTGGAAAATATTGTGTGAAAAATATTGTGTGAAAAATATTGTGTGAAAACTAGTTAAATTATGTATAACTAAACTACAACTTCTTATCTCTCAATAAGCTGACGGCCCGGAACCCCATTCCAAGACCGGCCTGGTACCCGTAACCCCCAGCTCCGTAATTGTGTATCAATACCTTGCCCTCCACATCTTCTCTTTCAACTCGAGTTCCTCCATGTCTGCTAGGCCTCAAACCAGCTGCACTTCTAAGGATCTCCAAGTCTTCGATTCGGTTCCCATTGGGGTTCTTTGCAAGCAAATCAGGGTGCAATTCACTGGTTCGTTTCAATATATCCTCTGCCTGCTCTTTGAAAGTGTCAGTACACCACCAGTCTTTTTGCAAGAATCCTCCCAAAATCAACTGATCGTGTGAAAATGGTCTTTTGATCAAGTATGTGGCAGAATCTGCTCCCCATCTCAAATAATTTTCCTTAATGTGTGGTGCTTTAACTACAAGGACTTGGCCTCTAGCTGGGTACATATTTGTGTCTTTGACCCCGTTCAAATTGAAACTTCCAAGCCCCGTACAGTTGAAAACTGCCTGTGTTTCAGAACTGAAAGCCTGGGCAATATGGCTTAATTTTTGTCTCTTGAAGGTCACTCCCTGTTGCTCAAGGTACTTCTTGAAATTTTGGAGGAATACGGGGCAATTGAAACTGAACGAAAGGTACTTGATTCCAAAAGCGTTTCCCTTCAATTCAGAACCCTTAAGCTCTTTATACTCGTCCAAATAAGAAGATAAAGAGTCAATTTTCACCTGAGCAGGTCTCTTTTCCCAGAACTCTGTTGAATAGCATCTGTCCAAACCACATTTGGGACCTCCCAAAGCTTGGATAAGCTGGTTCAAATGTGTATATGTGTGTTTATCATAAAACAAGATGGCATCATCACTACCACTTATACAACTAAAGTTTCCTCCAGCGTATGGGGAAGTGAAATCTTTTGATTCATCACCGGGCAAAAACTCAGCTAACACGGTGATATTTTGGCCATTGGTTTTCTCAAGTAAATTGAACACGGTATAGAGTCCGATGATTCCAGATCTGAGGTTAGTGGGTTCGAATACTTATAAATTTAACATACCCAACAACTACGTACTTCATAGTATTTCGCATTTATTGCTATATACGAGATCGCTATATGATCGCCAAACGGGATCTCATCCCGACAATTTGAATTTGTTCATTGCCCAAAATTATTTAATTAGATTGTGGAATATCGCTGTTCAAACTAATCCCTTCATTCTCGTCCAAAGCCCCGTGTTGGTCTAAAAGTTGGTACAACTTTCTCATAGTTTCCTGGCTGTTATCAGCCTTAACATCTTCCATACCGTATTTGTAGATAGTATAGAGCCCGTAGAGTGCAACAAAAGTACACAATGCAAACGCAACGTAACCCTTGGTGGTGAATCCTGGAGGCAATGGTTCGACCTGAACGTTTTCTCCGGTCAAATCCAACCAAGCTTCCAATGAGTCTCCGTAGTTTCCTGCGGCATTACCCTTGGTGGAAATATTACTGGCAACACAAGAATCAAAGTGGTTTTGTGGGATCTCTTGTTGCTGAATAGCCTTTGGATCTTCAACTAAAGTAATCGCTAATCCTTGTTCTAAATGCCAGTCGACATGACAGTGGAAAAACCATACTCCAGGGTTATCAGCTTTAAATCTCAATACAATAAACCCATTAGGATGAACTGAAACCGTATCTCTAATAAGTGGGTATTTAGGATACTTGTGGTTGTCTGGATTGGTAGGATCGTAGACAATTGGGTTATCGTCGTCGTCACCTTCTTCACTTCTTTTGATCACTTGGAAAACATGTCCGTGTAAATGGAATGGATGTTTACCTGAATCCATGTTATTCAACACAATCTCGACGATTTCATCTTTTTGCAAGATGAAACTGTGTGTGTTGCTTCCGTAGATATCAACGTTGTCGTAGTGTTTCCCACTGCTGGCAACTGAGTACAAAGTAGGTACTTTAGGTGCAGTATACGTGAGATCATTGAAGAATGCATAGTTGATTCCATCTCCCAAATTGTCCATGGTGAAGTCCAAAACAATCTGTAAGTCTGGCTCATCAAAGAGCTCTTGCTTTTCAAGAGGTTGGATCGAGAAATCATCGAATTCATCTAATCCATCAACAAACTTATCGTACCCTTTTTCGAGTCCTGAAAGTGGTTCAGGCAACTTTTTGTTCTTGTTATAACTCACGTAGTTGGTGGAAAGAAGCTGTAAGTCTTCAGGTAACACATCCAACATTTCCTTATCCAAAGCATTTAAAAACCGGTAGTTTTTATCTGCATGTTTCTTGGTTTTGATCAAAACTCCGTACCTTTGGGCCACCGAGATGTACAACGATGGGACCTCGTAGGGCTCGACATAGACCCCGTCGACCTCAACAATGGTGAAAGTATGGTCTTCAAGAACCAAGTATTGCGAGACAAAAAGACCCATATTGACGATTCTAACAAAGTAAGTTGTGTCCGGTTTTACATCCCAAGTAACGTTCTTTGTATCGTTGAAAAGCGAATTTTGTGGTATAGGTTCTGCCCCAGTAGGGTTATACCTGCTTAAAAATTTAGCCATCAATTCAGGGCCTTCTTTATGGTACCATTCACTGACACTCAAGGTGAGTTCTTCGTCAAATTCAAAAGGTGGTTTTTGTCCCTCTGGTTCGTCAATAATAAACAACCCTCTAAGACCGTCTCCGTACTGGTTCCCACTGTGAGAATGGTACCAGTAAGTACCAACCTGGTCGTCTACGGTAAAGTTATAGGTGAATTTAAAACCTGGAGGAATTGGACATTGGGTGACCATTTCAGGTCCGTCCATGGCATTTTGGCCCTTCTGAAACAAGCCATGGAAGTGTAACGATGTGTTTTGATCTGGCAACTTATTTTCCAAGTTGATAATTACTCGATCACCTTTTCTTACTCTGATAGTAGGAATAGGCCATTCTCCGTTAATTCCAATAATTTGTCGGGTGAAAACTCCATCGGGACTGGCTTCAAGATACGTGACGTTGAAGTCGTACGTATGGGTTTTGGCCATCACACTGGCTGCCCATAAGAATAAAAACCACAAGTACATTGGTGAAGTTTTTACTTAGCTTGGCGCGAGCATCTCATTTATAGTAGTGGATTTGGATTGTGGATTTTGGGATTTTGGGAGTTTGGGAGTTGGTTTTGGGTGTTTTGGGTCTGGAATTTGGTGTTCCTTGTTCGCTTTGACACTGGAGAATTTTATTTAGTTTATGTTTGTCAGAATTGTAGTATTACTTAATCCTTGACCTCAAATGGCTTTTTATAGGCTTTATAGGTGAAAATTTATTAAAAAACGTCCAGAAACACCGGGATACGAAAGACAGAGGATCAAAAGATTTACAAGAGGATCTACAATCAAACAGTCCAACAAATCATGGCAAGAGCACATTAGTTTCCCCTGAAACCGGGTTATTTTCATACAAACCCGCATTTATCTTTTCCATCTCGTAAGATCGTCCGAGAACGGAACAGATCACGAGCAAGAATAAACGAGATAAATTTAGTAGTAGAGTGAATGTTGTAGAACGATTAGTGGTCTAGTTAGTCACCATTCTTCACTGTTACTTGAATTACGTATTCACCAATACTTCTTATCACTTCTTTACTACATCTTACACTTCTTTACTACATCTTATACTTCTTTACTACATCTTACACTTCTTTACTATATCTTATTCTTCTTTACTACATCTTATACTTCTACTTCTACTACCTAAATACCTAATCCTCAGCACCAAAAGTCTTAAGCTGGATCTCGGAATCGTCAGCAATTTCTTCCTCATTATCCACACTAAGCTTCACCAAATGCTCCGTCAATTGACGCTGCTCAGCACTGAGACTTTCGGTAACAACCTTTTTGAAATTATCCAGATTAAAGTCAATGAGCACAAGTAATTTTTCGTGTAAATAAAACTGGTTAAGTTTAGCATTCAGCTGCAATATCAACTGAATCAAAATCGGATAAAACTTGCCAATAACCAGCTCATCTTCCTGGCTCTTGATGAACATAATAAGCACTTCAAGAGCCAATTTACCGTCGATTTCGTCTGCAATAAGATTCTTAATCGTATCTTTAATAAGCAACTTGACAATAAAAGAGCTCTCTTTGGATGCATTTCTCAACAATGACTTAATACACTGTAATCCCATGCTACTCGTTTCGTGATTCGAAAGCATGGTGATGAGCGAGTCTTTCAAATAAATACTGTCAGATTCATTCAACTGAATGTTTCCTGATGAAATAAGAACCATGTATGTCAAAACAGAAGAATTAGAGGTTCTGATAGGATAATATTCTTGTATAACAAGATTGAAATTATCCACTAGTTCAGGACTTAATTGCTTTGATTCAGAAATAATCTGCTTCAAGTATGGAAGAACCGTTGATATCAACGACTCATTCTTGAACTCGTAGATCTTGCCGATAATAAACAATAAACATGCGTACAAATCGACTTTAACCACGTCTGGGAACCGAGGAAGCATCACCACCAACTTACTCATAACATTCTTCACAACCACCAAAACTGGAGCAGAATCTACTTGTTTTAACACCATGAGCGTTCGCTTATCTTCAGGGTCAAAATCACTTCTCAAAAAAGGTAAGGTGTTGAATAATGGAAGCATTATGAGACGAATAAGTTCAAAGATTTTATCGAATCCTTCGGTGATTTCCTCGTGACTGTCGAAGTAACTCTGGAATAAAGTGCTCACTATGTTCACAAGTTTTATCTGAGTCTCAGCTTCATCATCTACAAGAATAAGCCTATCAAATAAATCAACAAGTTCACCAAAGATCTCATTGTGAAAAATGATCTCTACCAATTCGTGATTCTTCACCAAACTGTTTAAACATACCAATACTTCATTGACGTTTTTGTTTTTGATCAAAGCCTCAACACACTGGCTGAACAAAATAAACAAAAACGTAGTGGCATCTCCTTCCAAATGGTCTTGAACAAACGAATTGTTTTCTTCAAGTTCAAGACTCAACACGCTGATGAAATTGATCCAGTAGTTGCTGTAGACTTCAAGTTCTCTAGATGACCCATCGGTATACTTAAGAGTACTGAATTCTTTGAGAGAAACCACCCATAAAGCTATAAGCAACGTCGAGTATTTATCCAAAGTATCAAACAATTCGTTTTCGGGTTCTTCAAAATCAACCGATTCATTAGTAACTCTTCTCAACTCTTCATGAGCATTTAAACGAACCAATGCCCAACAGTTCAAAATACTCACTTGGATACTCTTTTTACCGTACTCAGACATGTTTTCTAAGAAACCAAACCTAAGAAACTTATTTGAAGATAACTCTTCAAGAAAGTAAATCAAGGTCTTCATGATTCTCTGTTTCGAGTAGAATTTCATCCGGGGAAGATTGATGAACTTGGAAGAAACATTCACGGCATGCGAGATAACTTCAGCACTGCATCCACTGTTGAAACAAGGAACTATAGCACTGATAATTTGGGCTTGTTGCTGCTCTAAAATGGAGATTCCCTTATACATAGAATCTTCCATATCTCCAAATAATTGCAACACTTTATCCAAGAGATTTATTCCTCTTAGTCTGATGATATTGATTGGAGAAGTCGAGCCCAAAAATGCTATTTTGACTAGATCACTAATTCTAGGCTTGAGCTTTTCAGATAAC
The DNA here is from genome assembly GCA_030572075.1 of Yamadazyma ubonensis. Taxonomy (NCBI): domain Eukaryota; kingdom Fungi; phylum Ascomycota; class Pichiomycetes; order Serinales; family Debaryomycetaceae; genus Yamadazyma; species Yamadazyma ubonensis. Next base: position 572,544 of record JAJLZG010000006.1, on the reverse strand, counting down.
CCACTGTGGGTCGATGCTAAAACAAGCAAGTTATTCAAAAGATCATAAATGAAAAGCTTGAATTCCCAGAGAATAGGCTCGTTTTTATCATCGTTTTCATCATCTTCACCAACAATATTCTCGATTTCTTCGTCTTTGAAATCAAGGGTTTTGTCTGCCTTTTTCTTTTGTCTTTGCAACAAAGGTAGAAGCTTTTGTTGGTAATTCACCTCAATAAATGGATGGGTCAATTTCTTCGATGAAATCTTAAGCAACGAGTTTAAAGTTGCAAACCAGTTTATATCAGCATTTGATTCCATCCAGATATGGATCAATGCTTTCAGCTCATCACAGGGCTTGATATTTAACGAAACCCAAATTAATTGCACAACTTCTTTGCTCAACACATCTTGGCCGTAGACTTTGATCAATTCAGTGAAACAGGCGTACCCGATTTTAAATAACCCGAAACTTGAAGTAAATGGGAATATAGATTCTGGGTTCAAAGATGTAGGAGAAACACTAGATAATCCAAGTTTAATATTCTTGGAAACAACACTGATCAAAGTATCAGAATAAAACTTGACTTCACCGGGTATCAAGTGGGGGTCGAAAATAATCAACTCCTGCAACAATCTGAGCAAATGGCTGAAAACGGTGATCGAATCACTGACAGTAGCAGCACCAATGGTGTATCTCAAAGAGATGATCAACGATCTCAATTCGTTTCTGTTATCGATATTTAACAAGCTCAAGTTGGGTCCTAAGTTTGTCACAAAGATCTTCAACAAATTGGTCAATGGTCCGAGACTGCTATACTTGTACTTCAAGTTGACGTATTCTTTTTTCAGCACATCATAGCCAAATGAATCATCAAGATATGCTTCAAACAAACGAGTAACCAACGGCGAAACCCAGGTATTATTCGATAAGTTATTATCGAATAAAAGAGCAGCTGCGTCCAAAGCATAGTAGTAGACAATAGGATTTGGATCGTTCAATAACTGGTATACCACGTTATAAATATCACTTGCCCCCAGTCCCGTATAAGCATATATCTTTGCCATTGAAAGCAAGGATTTCCCTCTAACCAAAGGATTACTATAGTTGATAATAGCACTGACATATCCATCAATTTGTTCAGTCACAAGTTTCTTATCAGCAAGAGATAGTACCATTCCAATAGATTCAGCATTGATTTTCACAATATTGACACTTTGAGTATCGATCTTCTTTATCACATCGATCACCACTCCTACAATATCTTTATCCAAAGGCTCTTTTTTAGCAAGAGAATAGCTTAATGCTCCATGTAAAGCCACGGCAGTGTTGATACAAATAGCCTTCATTCTCAAAGGGTTGATGGACTTAGAAATAAGAGAACTTCTGATTTGCTCTAATAACGATTGCTGGATCTTGACCGCCAAATATGGAAATACAAGCTGGAAAAGCTCAATAGATAAATCCACAAGAGATGTCAATAACGGAGCAGAGAATTCCTGGTTATACGAGTAATTTCCACAGATGAACACAATCGGATCGTTGTTGATAGAATGGTACGATAATTCGTAGATGGTTTCTTCCAAACTGTCGACCCAGGGTCTCGGAATTGATTCGATTTCCTTGCTGGTGTTATTCTCAATAAGTCCCTTATAAGAAGTCTTAAGCTCAAACACATCTTCGTACGCAAGTCCCTGGTTTTTAAGCGAATGAACGTGCGGCCTGCTGAGATAAAGCTCGTCGATGGTGCTGGAAAAATCGGTGAACTTGCTTGTGACTCCAAAGCTGGACCGAGTATCATCACTAATTAACACCACAGATGGGTCTGCATCATTGAGTTTATTGAACAATGATTTTTTTTGTTTGCTTTTATCCTTCGACTCAAAAGTGAAGATTTGTGGATCACTGAAGATTTTGATCAACATCACAATCATCGACGAGTTTATATCGTTTTTCAAGTAAACCGCAAGTTTAGCAAAGTTTCTTAAAACGAGCTTTTTTCCATATAAGATGGACGAAACAATACTGTCTTTGATCAGAAGCTTGTTGTTATATCCCCAGCTGTTGAATAGTATATTACCAGCGGCATCTATATTGTATGGAGTGCTGTTAAATTCGTGGCCAAAACTGGTGACACTGATATCGACATTACTCTCTAAGTATGTCAAGTAATTGTATGCTTTGACCAAGAGAAACTGGATCTGTTTCAGCGAATCAGGCGTGATTTCTACCGTATCAATATAATTCAGCAAACACATGATACTCAAGTTTCTGACCTTCAAATTGTCCAAGATTTCCCGCTCTTCGCTGAATTCTCCTCCACTAAGATTAGTAGGGACATACTGGGAAGTAAGCAAGCTTTTCCAGAAAATTAGAAACTGTGACGAGTTCAACTTGACAAATTCGCTATCGTTGTGCAAAGTAACAAGAGCACTAAGAATGACCCAACATGTCATGTTCTTCAAATTGTTAGCTCTCGAGTAGGTATTATTGTGTTTCAAAGTTTGGGTTGAGTAACTCAAGATTTTGACGATGGTGGAATTCTGGAGATATATCAATTCTGTCTGTTTAAGCAAAGCCAGAAGAACAAGAGAATAGCTCACCAATCTTACTGGAATCAAAGGACTCGAATTGATCTGGGCATTGACTTGAACTTCGGCGTTTTTTCCTTCGCTATAACTTTGCCATTCTGTGTTGTAGAGTTTGAAGCACGTTAATACCAATTCGTTAACCTGAACTTCATTCAACTTGGCATACCTAAGCAAAGTAGAAAGAGCATAGTTCCTGATATAATCGTCTTTGTTGATGATTAAAGTAAGCAATAATTCAACAAGATACGATTTAGGAGCCGCTTCGATTCTTTTATTCTCGTCCTCCTCTTCTTCCTCTTCTTTTGGCTCGGTGGTGATATGTGAGTTGAAATCAAGCCCAAACGGTAAGAGCTGTTCAATTGCACACAAAATTAAAGCACTCTGGTAAGAATTGTGATAAACATTGATGTCACCAGAACTTTTTTTGGAAGAACTCTTGGGTTTAAAAGAAAACATCCCACTCGATCTCTTATCTTTTGAAGTTGGCATTTCATCTACAAGCGTGGTTCCAAGCTCAAACTTGCTCATAAGGTACGAGATCAAAATCTCGTGGCAACTAGGCCCACTTTCATTGATCAAATACTTGAACACTTTTTTCCATTGTTCTAAACTGCGAGCCCAAAGTGAATTCTGGATGTGATTAGCAGGAATACTGGAAAACTTTCCAAGAATACTGTTCAAAATCGTCGGGAGATTGAGCGAAAGATACTCTGAATTCTGGAACTGTTCAAGCTGAATATAAAAAACTACAGCCTCAGCTATACCTGTATTTAAACAAGTTTGGTCAACAGTCGATAAAACCAGGTCTTCTATGTCGTTAACAGTATCTTTAGCAACAACGTACTGATCATCGACCTGAACTCGGTTCAAGTTGTCGTTCCAGACATTTGGGCCCGGAAGCTTGTATAATCCCAAAAGATAATCAATGGGGTTGAGCTTTCCGGTGGGTATAAAGTTGATGAAAAGATGGGCCAAAAGTTCTACACCAGCGATTCTTACGTCTTTAGAAAAACTGGAAAGGGCATAAATCACCGGTTTTTCAATGGAGGTAAGTAAAGTGTGCTGGAAAGTGTGCTGTTGGGACATAATAGATTCAGGTTTCATTTTAGCACCTGTGGTTGAAGAAGCTGAAACTGCAAGTAAATGTTCATAGTTTGCATTTACACTTAACAAACTAAGGTTTCTTAATACCAAAACATAATTTTTCTTGATAGAAATGCTAGTAGATTCACCCTTTTCTTCACCTATGGTGAATTTAACTGGGAGAGAAGTAATGGCTTTAGATGCAATTTTAATGAGCTTTGCCTGAAGCTTATCGTCAATATCATTTCGAGTAGCATATTTGGTTAATGAGTTTAAAAGAAACACCAAATTGCTGTCAACTCCTGGGTCTTTTTTCAAGATTTTGTAGATTTGACTGACACTGAAACTGACCAAAGAACCCAAAGAATTAGGGAAAGTTTCGTACAAGTCGATCAAAACAATGACTCCCAAGCGGGCAATTGGTGGTAGGCCATTTGAGTCCAACAGAAGATGGTTCAAGAAACTGTTGGCCACGTCGTAGACTTTAGTGGGTAATTTGTGGAACACAAAAATCAAGTTTCGTGATAGAAGTTTGAATAAGTTTGAAGAACCCACAGGCCTTTCTTCATCTTTCTTCTTTCCCTTTGGAGAATTGAATTTTTCACAGATCTGATTCAATTGATTGAGACATAGTCCATAATCCACCACTGCTTCAGCCTCGTCTGGAGTCTCGTATGGAGGAGGAGACTGGCTGGAAGTAGACACAGGTTTTTTCTCCGATACGTTGGCCAACCGGCAGTGGAGATTGACGAGCTCGTGATAGAGCTCTTTCTTATCGAATGTCGATAGGATTGAGTCAAAGGTCGATTCGTCCATAGTGATTTGCGCGAGATTTGTATTTACTTATTTAGTAGAATTTGATGGAGTGATTTTACGTGATTTTTCTTTACGTGTAAGGGTTGATGAGAATGTGGTGTTAATGAAGTTGGGAAGTTTGGAAAAATTGGAAGTAAATTTCGGTAATATGTTTTGAAAAATTTTTGGGAGTATATTTTGGTATATTTTGAAATATTTTGGTATAATTTGCGTGTACTGTACTGCATACTAAAAATTGGTTGCAATGTGTTTAGTTTAGAATATTAAACTTATTAAACTTAATTCTGGATTGTGTGTTCTGTATTGGTTCTTGCCTATATAGTTGTCTTTTTGTAGAATGCTTTTGACAGAAGTCCAAGGTATTTACTGTGAGTTTGGTGCCTTTAGATTCACTTGACCTCACATATTTTATATGTTACTCTTATGAAGTCCACATTAGTGTTCATTATAGTTAACGATATATCAATTTAAAGCTCATCATAGCTCATTAGAGTTCATTTAAGAGTCAAAAGAGTCAATGTCAAATGATTCGTATATTAAAATGCAGGCGTACGTTAAATTAATGCTAAGGCGACAGCTGGGGCTATCATGGCCAAATAATATGGCTTAAGACTTGAAGATCCACTATCAAGAGCCCCCAGTCTTTGAAGATCTGGAGTTACAGAAGAATCAGCAGAGTCAGAAGACTGAGTTTGTTCAGAAGACTGAGTTTGTTCAGCAGATCTAGTCTGTTGAGTCTGTTCTGTTCTAGGTGATTGAGTGACTAAAGTTGTAGGCTTAGACTCATCAGTGGTCTGTGCTGGCTCTGTCGTCTTAGCAGAGTCGGTTCTTTTACTTTCTGGAACAGTGTTGTATGTAACAGAAGGAGTCCACCAGATAGTGGTGGATTCGTTAGATGTGATAGGCTTAGTTGGAAGAGCTTCTGCAGATTCTGTAGTAGTTTCAGGCTTTTTGGCAGTAGTTTCTTTAGTTTTTTCTGAAGTAGTTTCAGAAGTTTCAGTAGTTTTAGGCTTTTCAGTAGTAGTTTCACTTTTGGTAGTCTTTGTTGTTTCAGTAGTTTCAGTAGTCTTACTAGATTCAGTAGGAGTTGAAGAAGAGGAGGTGGTAGATTCAATAGTGGTTGAAACAGCTGAATAGTTGTTATCAACATCTTCACCGTCCTTCAATTTTTCAAAATCTTGCTGAGCTTGCTGGATTCTTCCATTGACTTTGCCATTAACAGCATCAATAGATTCCCAGTCTCCACTCTTGTCTGAATATTCATACTGTTCACCTGTGGAATAGTCTGTCACTATTAAGGACTTGATACTCATGGTATATGTTGGACCATAAGTAGTTGGACCACCAGCCCATTCAATTGTACCTTGAGGATTAGAAGAATCCCCACCAGCCCAAATACCTGCGTAAATTGCCATAGGAGATTGTGGGTAACCTTGAGGATCATCAGGGTACAAAGTTCTCAAAACATTACCATTAAGAGCCCAAGATAAAGAATCTTTAGACCAGTCAATTGTGTAAGTAAAGAATTGATCAGTTGGATCACCAGGTGTATTATGATAACCACCTCTCGTCCAAGTAGAAGTATCACCTTTAGAGAAGTAATTGGATTGAACTTCAGTTTTATCAGAACCAAAGAGTTCAATATCGATTTCATCTAAATCATCACTTTGTAAGTAAAATGATGAAATAACACCTTGACCAGTAGCAGCTTTCATTACCACTTCAACTTTACCAAACATAATGTAGAAGTTAGATTTGATGGAAGGATTATCGAATCTTTCCTTTAAGCTTAATTCCAAACCATCCTTTGTATAATCCAAACCTTTTGAATTTAATTCATCAAAGTACTTTGATTTGGAAGAGAAGTCTTCTTTAAAAGATCCTGCTAAAGCTTTATCACCAGGACAAGATTCTTTTAAAGGATTACAAGCAGCCATCACAGCCGAAATAAAAGTGGCAGAAGCCAATAAAGTATTGAAAAGTTTCATGATAATTAAAGAATCAGAGGTTTTAACAAGAGTATTTATAGTGAACTAAACCACAGATCAAAGGTTAAAATTAACTACGAGAGCCGCAGACTCTAATCAAACACGTAACGTAACCTACCCAAATCGAGTAAACATTCCAACTCTGTAGCCAAAAAATATCCCCGGATCAATATTTTCTGCCGAAGTTGTTAACAGGTTTTGCGTATCGTACATTTTGCGGCTAAAATTAAATTGGAATGCTGCGAAATTTAGCTTTTGTGTCTGAAAAATTGTGCTGGCTATAATGAACCAGGTATAAACAGCCAGCTCATACGCGTCTTAAACGCCCGAAGGCTGGCAGGTAGCCTGCTTAGGTTTAGACGTGTACTGAAGGTGCATAAAGGTCACGTAGACAAAAGCTTCGTATGTAGTATGGCTCCTTGAATTCCGTCATACCATCCTCAACAATTAACTGAAATACAGTGCTAAAATAAGATCTAATCTCAACTAAAATAAGATCTAAAATAAAACCTACAACAGAACCAAAACAAACTCCCAATCTAAACTCCTTAACCTCTTAAATATTCGAATCACCTGATCTCTACCCCCTAACTTCTCAAAACTAACCTAACTCACTCTTCATCAGTTATCTCCAGTGCACGACGTCATCTTTCGCCTGCCGCGAAAATGATAAGATGACAATTTCGGGTTTATTAAGCATCTCCATGAATAGAAACGACAAAACTCCTTCAAGCAAGTATAACAGAGATATATCACGCCCCTGGCAGATACCCCACATTGCAATGCACGTGGGCAGAAAATCAACAGCTTTATGCGTGTTGGCCCTCTTTCTGCCCCTGGTGGCTTATAGACAATTAGACCCTAAAATAGAGAGCATATCAGATTTCGAATCCCTTCAAGTTCCGTATCGTGAAGATCCATATCATGGAATAGGTGATACCCAAGATTCTAATACCAGTGGCTTGGTGGTATTTATCATCATGTTTTCTGCATTTTCATGTCTTACGCTACTTCTTTCATTATTAACACTTATTTTCTATTTTGTTAAACGGAAACTTGCTGTTAGTGATGATGAATTAATGAGAAGAGAAGAAAACCAGGTTTATCTTGAACTTAATAGTGATGAACAAGAACTTTATTTCCAATCGAAAGACTATTTAGCTGAGAATCCTTATCTCAGAAACGAACTTTCGTTATCGCAAAACTTACTTATTCAAGAGAAAGGAATCGGGGCTTGGGAATTCATAAAAGATCCCATGCTTACCAATAATGAGCTTTTGATCTTAAACAAGTATGAACTTAATTTCTTTAAGAAAATGGAATGTTCTACTCAAACTAACTTACCGATACCCATGAAGAACGACGTTTACTATTTCGAGTCAAAAATCTACAGTTTACCAAATACTGAAAACACAAGAATAAGTATTGGTTTGGGAATAAGACCATACCCTTGGTTTCGTCTTCCGGGAAGACATGCCCATTCTGTAAGTTATGATAGTGATGGATTTCGTCGTCATAATCAGCCGTTCCATAACTCAGGAGACGCTCCTTTCCCTACATTGATCGAAGGAGATGTTGTGGGAGTGGGATACAGAGTAAGAAGTGGAACTATATTTTTCACCAGGAACGGGAAGAAAGTAAGCGAATCCAAGATTGGTGGACACATTAAGCACTTTAAAATTCCTAATGAAGGACAAATTTTCCCAATTATTGGAGCAGACAATCTCTGTTCTATTCACGTTAATTTGGGACAAATGGGGTTTGTTTTCATTGAAGGAAATGTTAAAAAATGGGGGTTCGCTCCAATAGAAGGTGAAGGCCCAGCACCCCCAGCTTATAACAAGTTTAACTCTGATATTCTTCTTGAAAGATCTGAACTAGAAGATGAAGATACCAGTGATAGAGAAAGTGATTTCCCCCCAGATTTTTGGCAACTGCAAGTTAATTCACCAGAGACTGAAGCAGCCGCTAAATTCAGTTTCAATTCTTATGGTGATAGTATTAATGCTGAGAGAATTACTCTAAATAGTTTACTACCAGATACACCACCATCTTACGAATCTAACTCAGATGCTGATGATGAAGATGATACTAAAGTGTGTGCTGCCAAGGTGACAAAACTGGACGAGTTGGCAATGGACGAGCCGGCCATGGACGAGCGGGAAGGAGATATAGAGGAAGTCCGAGGCTCAGCCCCAGAAATTAACGAGTCGGAGATAGGCAATTCAAACGAGGAAAGAAGTGAAGAATTGAATGATTTAAATGAACAGGAATCGAATGAGCACGAAACTCGATTAGACGAACGGGAAGAACGGGAACAACAGGATGAATTAAATGAAGACCAACCACACGATTTGAACGAACCAAACGAACCAAATAAACTAAACCACACGAATCAAACACATGAAAGCTAATAGACAATAATACACGTCACAACCCCACTCTTTTCTTCTCTTTCATTGGATAATGTGTCGTTTCAATCGCGAGCGGTACCGCTGTAGTTCACACTCCGATCGCGGGTTGCTTGTCTGTTGTAACGGTGGGCAAGTAGGAAAGTACAAACTAGACTAGTAGAAACTAGACAACTAGACAATAAGATGACTGATAAGATGGAATAAGGATCCGGAACACAATAATCTAATCCCATATCAATCCAATCATTCCTACCCCAGATCATTCAGTCAACTCATCTCGGAGATCATCCCGCGAATTGTGGAGATAGGGGCCACAATTTCATAAATCCTGTATGGCAAAAATAGTATTTTTTGGGTACCGGGGCCTTATTTATAATTTCCCAAATTTCGCCCCCGCAGTTCCTGTAAGGCTTTTTTATATAAATACCTTATCAAGAGCCAATAAAATTTGAATACTCACGATAAGAATGATCCAAAGATTTACTTGTGTGCCAACCTACGAATACGATATCCTAATTTTAACTAATGGATCCGTGCAACAAGTAGAGAATAAACTTGATGACATAAATCGTCAGCTTGATCAAACTTTACCCAAACAAGTACGGCCAGTATACTTAAATTCATTTAATGAATTAATTGTATATTTAGATAATTTCAAAAACGAAAATGGTGATATTGAATTTAATGGTAAAATTTTCTTTATGTTCTTTGATGGCCTTGAATTTATCCAGGATGTGCTTTCGGATGCAATCGATTATTACCAATCTTGTCTCGTGCAAAGCTCAAATTTCCACTCAATGTATCAAATGGAACATGTAAATTTTCATCAAGGAAGTCCTGTACACAGTCAATGCAACAGACTAAATAATTCATATTTCTATTTTGATCTGACAATTTTTGATTTTGACGAAGTAGATTTTGAAAATGGTTTTAATTACCTAATCACAATTGTAAGCGATGTGTTGAAAAAGACTAACTTCATGCTCGGAAATATTAAGGGAATTGTCTTGGATGATTTCGATTTAAAAGGTGAAAAAATCTTCCCAATACATTGCTTATTAAGAAATTATCCTAGAATTGAAAGGATTGAATTATCTTCAGATTCTAGCGTCGTGTTAAGGCAAGTAAAAATTTAGTCAATTTCACATTAAGGTTTCACATTTCAGGATCGCAAAATCGCACGGCCTGAAGTTTGCAAAAGTTAATATTATATACTTATAAATGATAAACGAGTTCTATTATACCCTTTCAGTTCTCTGTATCGTTGTATTTATATACCTGAGGATTCGTATCCGTCTAAACTCGAACGAAAAGTCACCAAAAGTCGTCAAGGAAAAGGACCCTGTGATCTCAAATGTTAAACCCGTAGATAAGACTTTTGACTGGCAAAAAACTCCACCTGCTAAATTCCGTCCTTTTGTTAACAAAAAAGATTTTAGACCCAATATGGCCATCAAGAATATATCAGATACCCCTGAAGATTGGCTTTTAATAGAAGATACTTATAAAGAAGTAACCACTAAAAAGGCATCGATTACTATAGAGAATACAGAAAAGACCATTCAAGTTGATCCCAGTCCCGAAGCAATTGCAGCAGCTAGAGAATACTACGATGCTGTTAGTGGGTTCATGGTGGATAGGTTTCCACAATATTTCATTCGAAAAGGGGAATATATCTACAATAAAATTAACGATGACTACTTGCCCGATTACCTGAGAAACCATGATCCAATCGATCTTTACCTTGCAATATCCAGACTTATAGAAGAAGACGTTGTTGTGTTTCAAAAAGATGATCCTGCTGATTTGGATTCAGAATATACTCTTAGAAGTGCAATCACTGGGTTTCCTTCAGGGTTTGATCCCTCTTATCACCACAATAAAGTTATTTCAGAAATTCACGATGGGGTCCCTCAGTACAAGCAAAGGCTTAAACTCTCAATGGGAAGATTTTTTAATAGACTCGAACCATCTGATCTCTGGGTTAGGTTTAATTGGACCATTCAAACTAACGATCAACACTATAATATTAATTTAAAGCACGACGAAAGTGAACTCAGGCAGTTGGACTACGATGAAATTGATTTTGAAAATGGCTGTTTTTTGCGGTGTGAAAGACAAGTGTTGACGAGATTGCCCAAACTGAGAGCCAATATCATGACGGTAAGAACATATTTAACACCAATTAAACAGGTAAAGCAAGAGGGATTGGCCGAAGATTTAATAAGATCTATCGATGCATTGCCTGAAGATTTGGCAAGGTACAAAAAGAGACCTGCATGGGGTGAAGCAGTTAAACAGTATCTTAGACTATAGAGTATATATATTTATCTAATTATTTAATTTGACGTAGTTAGCAGGGAATAATCCAATTTCTCCACTATTCGAGTGTTTTCCTGACCACCAGTCGTCATCAACAAACTCAATGTCCACGATCAAATCTCCTTCTTCAAATCCAATTTCGTTGTCTTCGTCTTTTTCATAAGTGTACTCAGCTACAGCACTAGGCTTAGAATCAGTTTCAGTTTCTGGTTCAGGTTCTGGTTGACTTCTTCCAGGTAATGCTGGAGGAGCTGGAGCTTTTTCTTCAGCTTTTGGCTCGTCTTTTGGCTCATCTTTTTGCAATACCACATAAGTAGATGGGAATAATCCAATTTCTCCAGTGATAGAGTGTTTACCAGACCACCATTCTTCGTCTACAAAGTCGATTTCTACAATCAAGTCACCTTCAGCAAAACCAATTTCGTTATCTTCGTCTTTTTCGTAACCGTATTCAGCAATAGCAGAAGCAGCTTGTTTTTCAGTTTCTGGTTCTTTTGTTTCTGGTTCAGGTTCAGGTTCAGGTTCTGGAGCTTTTACAGGCTCACGAGCTGGAGGTGCTGGAGGTTCTTCTCTGGCAGGCTGGGAAGCTGGATAGTTTCTGGCTGGAGGAGGAGGAAGGTTGCGTACGGGCAAAGTAGCAGGTTTTTCTTCTTCAACTTCTTCTTCAACTTCTGGTTCAACTTCTGGTTCAGCTTCTGGTTCAGCTTCTGGCTCAGGCTCTTGAACTTTTGGCTCAGCTTTTGGCTCAATCGAAACACCCTCAACTTCCTTGGCTACATCATCAACATCCTTAGGAACAGTCTTGTACTTACCTCTCTTTTCAGCCCAGATTTGTGCTGGAGTTTTCCCGTTTTCACTAGCAAAGTCTCTTTCATCAGTAACCAACTTGTCCTTCTTGTTATCAAGGGGTTTGTTGAAAGAAGGCTTCGATCCAAACAGAGGTCCAGATGAACTTTGAGGAGTGAATCTGGACGAAACAGCATGGGTGGTTTTTGGTTTTGGCAAAGAAGTCAATCTTCCGTCAGAAGGTTCTTCATTCTTCTTGTAAGCAGATAATCTATCTTGAAGAGATTTAGGAGATTCCTGTTCAGCATCTGGCTCAGATTTAGCTACTTTAGGTTGAGATGAAATCGTATCAGATTTCTGCTTTCTTAACTCTTCAATGTTAACCTTAGTAGGCTTATAAGCAGAAGGAACATCTTCCAAAGGTTTTTTCTCGAAATCTCTTTCTTCAATTTCCTTTTCACCAGCCCAATCGTCTTCATCAGCTTTTGAACCTTGAACATTGATTGGATTTCCAGTCAGTTTAGGGACAAACGAAGGCTTTGCAGCCGGCTTCGGAGCAGGTTTGGCAGCCGGTTTCGGAGTAATTGGCTTTGGAACAATTGGTTTTTGTGGTGCACTAGAAGATTCAGATTCAAATTTCTTTGGGGCCGGTTTTGGGGCTGGCTTCGTGGTAGGCTTGGCCGAACCACCAAGACTCTGGATCGAGTAACGGGCTCCAGCAGCAGCAGAAACACGAGATAAAAATTCTTCAACGTCCAAATCGTCCGAATCTCTAGCAGTAATTTGAACGTGGTAGCCCACCAATACATTAGCAATATCAGCAAAATTACTGGCAAAAGATAACCGTGCTTTTGCTCTGGCATTGGAAGGACACCATCCCAAAAGTAAGTTTTTGTAGACATCAGAACCAGGGACATTGACTCTGGCTAAACCGAATTGGACGTGGCCATCGGTGAAATGGTCTACGAATTCGTGCAAGTCTCCGTGACCGGTTTCTTCGAGTTGGACAACTGAGTTTTTGTCGACAGTTAACACGAGGTAGTTGATGCCTTCGTTTCTGACGACTTTGAGGTACAGTTCCTCGATTTTTCTAGCATTGGTGGATAAGTCTATTTTCTCCATTGTGGTGTTGGTGAAATTTCGAGACTTGGCGAATGCGAAGGGGTGGTGAGATCGGTGATTTGGCAATGTGAAGAATGACCAGATGAGAGGGAGTTGAAGGGGTTAGAGTGTTTTTCAATGGGTTTATGAGTTCTGGGTTTTATGGGATTGGGAATTGGGGATTGGGCAATTGGGCAATTGGGAGTTTAGAGTTTGGGAGTTTATGTACGTGCAATTGAGTGAACTCAGGGTTCACTTTTATTCGATTAAAGATTCAATTAGAGATTCAATTAGAGATTCGACACAGTTTATTGCTCAATCGTTCATTGAAGTTACATAACTCATTATCTGATCTGGGTGTGTTTTGAATTACGAAAGAGAGGGAGGATTTTGGGCTGGCTTTATTTTTCATTCTCTTGTACTTGTATTTTTGGTTTCCATTTTGATTTCTATTTTAATTTCTGATATTTCTAGTTTGCATTTTAATTTTCATTTTTTTCACTCTTCACTCCACTCCTCACTCCACTCTTCACTTCACTCCTCACTCCACTCTTCACTCCACTCCTCACTTCACCAACGCATACACCAAACACCACATCATCACAAACCCAGCAACATTGCCCAGAACCCCATCCACAAAAACCTCCTTCACAGGAAACTGAAAGAACTTCTGGGGCTGGCCCTCGCAGCATAAAACCACGAACCCAAGATTCGTCAAACTAATCCCCACAGCATAAAACACAAACCCCAAATAAGACTCAAGCGACAAAATCCCGGCCCCCACACCAAGACTCAAACACATCACATCATGAACCGTCTGCAACTTCTTTCTGTTCTTCTCTACGTTGGGCCCGTAGTAAATAATCTCTCTATCACTCATTGGATTTTTCGTGCGATGAAAATTACAAATCTATGGAGTTGCAAGACAATGCCAAAGAACTAAAACAGTTCTTGTTTTCGCTCCCAGCCCAAACCTATTTCCAGTTTTCAGATGGGGTCAGAACGTCGATACGGAAACAACTCTTCAAATCAATCTCCTTAAAAGGAAAGTATATCCCGTTTTTTTTCCCCAATGTGTTTAACCACCACTCAGATCCTGGGTCAATGTTGAACTTAATTAACTCTCAGTTCGATAATAGTTACAGAGTTTACTACAAAACAAGCTTGAACAAAAGAGACCCGAAATTCAATTCCCATAATCATCATGCTTTCCATTCGGGCCTGCCGTGTGCACGAATCTTTCGTAAAGGTGAACCCATCTACAGATGTTTGACGTGTGGATTTGATGATACTTGTGCTTTATGTTCGTACTGTTTCCAGCCCGAACTCCACGCCCATCACAACGTCCACATCACCATTTGCTTACGGGAAAACGGTGGGGTTTGTGACTGTGGAGATCCTGAAGCTTGGGTTAATGAAATAAATTGCCCTTATACGGCTAGTGATTGTCCTGAGACCCCTATGCCCGAGGAGTTGAAACAAGCGTATATTTCGACATTAAGAGTTCTTTTGGACTATGTGATAGACGTTATGTCCCATTCTGATCTTCAATTTTCTACCATCAACGAAGTCTCGACTGATTTCATTGATTTCTACTCCAGAAATAGTAGTCTTGATCTGGTAAAATATGGATTTGATCCTGACTCTCAAATCGCAGATATTAATAGTGAAGAGTACAGTTTGATCATATATAACGACCAAATACGACACTATAGAGAAGCGGTACAGAGAGTCAGACTTGCAAGTAAAAAAGTTAAAGAGTTTGCCGAAATGGTCACCAATCGAGCCCAGGATTACGGGAAGGCTAAAGTGGTGAGTTCTCTGAATATCGAGCTTTTAAGAGATAGGCAAAAAATTTTAGCAGCTACAGGTCTTGCAACTTCTATACGAAGCCAAAGAGACGTTTTCCGTGAAGACATGTGTGATGAGATTCTTAAATGGATTTATGATTTGACCGAAAGCGAGATGTTTAAAGGTTCAAACTCGGCAAAGAATCTTTTTTGTAGAGCTTTCTGTGAAAGATGGGATAAAGGGCTTAAAGACGATCCTAAATTGCATAAACTTCTTCTCTATAATACCGGATGTCTTGATTTTTTCAATCAGATCCCCAAAGTGCCCTCCAGCAGAATCGATAGTGTTCGAAGCCCAGCTTCTGTTCATTGGAAATTCGATCCCAAAATATGGAATTTGGATCACCAAATTTGCCTTGACTGTGACTATAACTTAAATGACGAAGACTATGATCCTTATAAAAACCACATGGGCTCAAGACTCCAGTATTTTGTCTACCTTGATATCAGGTTCTGGAGGTCTATTCGGGCCATTCTTCATGATATGTACTCGACTTCGCTCATCACAAACTTGAAGTATAAAAACATCATTTCGTGTCAGTACGTCGATATTTATCCGGCTGTAGCAGATATGTTTTTGCTTAAAGATAGAGAGCCGGAGCTCAATATTATGTCGACGCTTTCAACCCAGCTCTTCACGTGTCCGTCGAATTCTACATCGATTGTAGAACACGGTGATTTATCAAGAATATTTGCATCGATATACGGGTTTTTCACCGAAGAAATCATCAAGTCCCCCCAAAATGTCGAGGTGAGTCACAACATCTCCATGAAAAGTCTACGCAACAGAAGATGGGGCCAAATCTTCTTTGATATCGGATACATTCTCAGTAGAAGCAGACATAGTGAAGTTGTACTTTCTCCAGAAAATATAGCACAAGCCTGTGATATTCTTGCCCTTTTCCAAGGAAGACCTGTTCTTCAAAGAGAAAGTAAAAACCACGTCGAATTCGAAAACCCAGAATACACTTCGTTTTTCCAGTCTGCTCTGGTTATATACCAATTTGCAGAATCGACTGCCCACTGCTTGAATAACTTGGTGAAAAACAACTCTCAAGAATTTCTGCTGATTGCAAAAATGGCCATCAACTACGTTTTTGAGTACATTTTGAAGATGGAACACGGATTGTATCCTGGCTTGGATATGGCTTCTGTTGATATCACTCCATCTAAAGACTTCGAAATGGAACCACTTGGAGGAGGAACTATCGATATGTTTGGAGTTGATAATGGGAAAGTCAGTTTTCTTCACCCACTTCACTCTTTTTTATCGTGGCTTTTTGAATCTCTTAGTTTCCGGTCAATAGATCAGGTAAATGATTTGCTAGATTTAACTGTGCACAATTTCCACGTGAAAAATAGACCACAGTACTATCCTAGTTCAATTGTATTATTTGACTATTCTATTAGAACGATTGTGCTTATGTCTCAAATCAAATCGGGTTTTTGGGTAAGAAACGGGTTTGGTGTAAGATCTCAGCTTCAGCTCTACAGAAACACAAGTTTAAGAGAAAGCGGGTATATGAGAGATTTGTTTCTTGTGCAATTATTTTCAAATCTTTACCCTCCAAACTTAGTGTGTTTCCTCATACTTAACCGGTGGAATTTAAGGAAGGACTATATTCCTGAATTTGAAATTGACCACTATGAAACCCCTATAGAAAAGGTAAAGAAGTTGATTAAAGACAGAGAAGTTGAATCCCATAATTACGACCCAAAGACTTTATTATACATGCTAGAAGAGTGCTTTGGGTTTTTCATTCATCTTTTAACAGAAGATTTGTACTTAAGAAGGCTTCCTGAAGATGAGACCAAGCGCATACGGATCGAAACAGAAATCATCCAAAACTTGTGTTTCGGGCACATGAGTTATACCAAACTCTGCTCACAAATTCCAGATCATATTGCTGCAGAGAAGAGATTTGATATTATCCTTGAAGAAATGACAGTGTTCACTCCTCCAAATAGCAGCAAAGATGTGGGCTCTTACAGACTCAAAGAAGAATACTTTCCAAGGGTCAATCCATATTATTTCAATTATTCAGCTAATGCTAAAGATGATGCAGTGAAACTCGTAAAGGAGAAATTGAACTTAGATGGTGTAATAGTTCCTCGTTTGGAAAACCCAGATCATTTGGGAATGTTCTGCTACGTTGGAAACTTTTCTGTTTCAACACATTTTCAAGACTTTGTCATCACGACTTTACTTCATATAGACGAAATTGGGTTGGAAAAATCCGATTCTCTTTTGGAAACCTTGCTTCATCTTCTTCATATCTGTTCATTTGAATCGTATCTTGATATCGACAAATATGGATCCTTTTTTGATGTTTTTGTCAAGGGAATCGGAAGCTCGGTATATCGAGGTCCAAACTTTCTATCAATTGCAGAGATCCTCGATCTGTTCCTTTCAAGAGACGAATACAAGCTTCACCATCCCAAAATCAATGCTATATTCTGCAAATTCAGCGAGAAATATGATGTAGCTTCTGCCATGAAAACCACGAAATACTTTGATCAATCAAGACTTACTGGTGAAACCACCAAGCAAGAGAGTGAAGCTGAAAGGAAGAAGAGAAAGGCTAAAGAAAAACAAGCCAAGCTTCTTGCGAAATTCAAAAAGCAGCAGAATCTGTTTTTGAAAAAGAATAAAATGGCTGAAGAAATCAGCGATGAAGAAATGGAAAATTCAGATAATCCTGGTTGGGAGTTCCCTGAAAATCACTGTATTTTGTGTCAAGATACAGCGGATAATGTCGGTCCATTTGGAATCATTACCTATGTTAGCAAGTCTTCTGAATTTAGATCGGTTCCATTCGATAACAAATACTGGTTCCTCAAAGCATTTTCTGACAGTTGCAATTTAGACGAAGACGAAGACGCAGAGTGTGAAAGCATCCATTCTGAAAAGTGGGACTCGTTTATGAAAAGTATCAAGGATGACAACGTGATTGGACCTGGTTTTACTTCTTATGAACATGTTGACAGTAAACTTATTTCGCTGAGCTGTGGCCATGGAATGCATTTCAAATGTTATCTTAATTACCTCAACAACAACAGAAATCGCCAGCACCAAATCACAAGAAACACTCCTGATAATGCTGATCATAAGGAGTTCTTGTGCCCCTTGTGTAAGGCCATCAACAACATGTTTGTGCCAATTCTCTGGGCCAGTAACAAGCGTAATTTGAACGACTACGTTTCTTCTGGGCCCAATGATATTGATGTTTCTGCTATAGACTTATCTTCTGGTTTGCAGCAGGTTGTATTTGAGTTTAATCGGAGTGTAGAAGAATTGAGTATTCTTACGCCTGCTTCCAAAGATTTGGTGAACATGAATCCCGAAAACGCTGTTAAAGATGTTTTCAAAGTGCTTTTAAATAATATGGCTCTGGTATTAACGTTCTTTAACTTCCCATACCCGTTCAAGTCTGATTCTCCTTCACTTATTGTCAATACGATAAAGTCAGCAGAAATATCATTAAGAGGTGAATCAAGTTCAGGACTAGTTTTCAAGCAGGTCACAAATAACACTTTAATTAACCTCAGACTGTTAACGGAGTGGAGAAATACTGCTATTTACATGAAAACCAAACTTGAAATTAATGGAGAGTCAACTCCTGAAATTTATGTTAAAATGGTGTCTCAAATACTTTCTTTTCAACAGGACGAAAGATTTAACAGTAAAATCATGCTGGAGGATTTCTTTGAGCTTTTGATAGATATTTTACCAATTCCAAGACTCGGGCTCCTGTTTAATGTTGTTCTCAGAGCATGTTTCATGGCTCATATGATCCAGACCATTTACTTGATAGTGCAGCAGATGTTGACCAAAGACTTCTTCCAGTTCCGTGAATACTCTATTCTTGATGTGCCAATAATATCTACCTTAGATGACGAAAAGGCTAGTGTTGCTGTAGAAGTGTTCAGAAAGTTACGGGCGTCTTTACTGATAAATGACGATGAAGATATGATAGCAAATGATTCCAAATTTGGTTACGTATTTTACTCAATGGTGGTAAAAGCTGTGACCCCGTTCCTTAGAAGAGCAGCCATATATGCTTTCACTGTTTGTGCTGAAGTAGACGATCATGAATCTACTGAATACTTGGAAGCTGATAGACTCACGACATTCTTGGAGATTGATAGTATCTTTTCGCTTATGAAAAAATTTACAGGAACAAACTCTTTTGAGGGCCACAGATTTCATAGCTTCTGCAAAAACATTCCTCGTGAAGAAGTGTTTGTAAGGTTAGAATATCCTGGACTTATAAGACTTATTGATCTTCCTGAAAGACTTGATCATTTTTTCACAGATTATTACTACTCAGACAAGTACGATAATCCTCATACAAGCATAGAAAACCCAGCAGTGTGTTTATTCTGTGCCCAGGTTGTAGATGTACAAAACTGTGCTGTTGGGTCCCAATATGGTCAGTGTAATGCACATTTGGCAAAAGAATGTCCTAACAATGTCGGAATGTTTTTGTTACCCAAAGACAAAGCTGTACTTTTATTGCATAAAAATGGAGGCTCATTTATTGAAGCACCTTATCTTGATCTGCATGGAGAATTGCCGGTGGAAAGTAAGAGGTCAAATACACTTTTTTTGATGAAACCAAGATATAAAGTTTTGATCAAACATATCTGGTTGAACCACAATGTGGCCAACCATATTGTGAGAAAGCTAGATCATGTTATCGATGCCGGTGGATGGGATACTTTATGATAACGCACTGTATATACTTACTGTAACATTATACATTTAACCTCATATAATTATGATGTATACTATATATAACTATAATGCAAAGGGTCTGAGGAAGAAATCCTCATCAAACTCTTCCTCGCTATCAAAGTCAAAAGGAACTTCCATTCCTCCAAAAGCGTTCTCATTTCTTGTACCATACAATGATCTTGTAACAAAAGAATATAATCCCTGTGTTAACCACAGCTTATTTAATTCACGATACCTCAACTCATTTAAAGTAGCTTTTCCTGGGGTTGTCAGCTTCTTGACCTCTCCGTGAACAGTCAAATATGGGCCCGGCATAAGCAAGTTAATGGGCCCAGCACCTACATGAGTTACCACTCTAAAATTGTTTTTGGCAGGGTTAAACATGATGGATGTGTGACAAGAACACTTCTTCATATGCTTATTGTACTTCGAAGCAGGAGTCTTCTCTCCACAATGAAGACATATAAAGTTATCATAAGTGTTTTGGGACTTTTCGTTATAATCAATAAGACATGTCATGTAATCTTTAGGAAGGTCAATTAACTTGACGACACCTGGATAGTCGATTGTAAGAATTCCACTGTCAAAAAACTTAGGGATTTTAGCATTAAGAATTAAATCAAATGTTTGAAATTCAAAACCTGTTCCTTTAGCCACTAAGGAAATGAGCTCTTTGAGGGTTGGAATGTGCAAATTTCTACACAAAGCATCTGGAGAATCAATTCTGATTTGCTTTTTGATCTGGTTAGGAAGTTCTTGGATATCTGGGATACTGGTGAATTCGTTATCACCTTCGTGGATACAAGTCAAAATATCTTTGAAGATAATAAACTGTTTCAAAAGAGGAAGCAAACACTTTTCGAGTCCATGGTAAATTGATGATAAGTATTGAGCATTAATAGCAGGATGGTATTCTGTAACCAATGATCTTCCACGTTCAAATATTATCTCCAAATCATTCAAAGTTTCAGTGTCAAGTTCAGTCTTAGGGATACGAGCGAGTTCATCAAAGAAGGTTTCATTCTTGGATCTTAAAGCAAGAGAAAAGAAATATGTGGTGAACACCTTAATGAACGAAACGCGAGCCAAGGTTTTAAATGATTCATCAGTCTGGAAGAAAAGCATCACCATTTCGTTAAATGCTCCATCTATAAGATAATCAGATTCGACAAATCTTTCGATTTCTGGCTTCAAATCTGAATTGGTTCCAAGTAAACTAGGCATTTCTCTCAATTCAAATAACAAGGCTCTACATTGAATCAAGGACCTAAGCAATGTTTTGACTGACAGAGGAACCAACTCGACAAAATTAGTGTATCCTTCTTCCCCGTCTAATCTTGAAGAGATTTCGTTCATCCTGATAGTATCAGCAATAAGCGTCGAAAGCTTTTGGAGCAAATTGAAGTACTTGACTTGAGGTGTGTTTCCTGACAAAAAGTGACTCTTTCTGAGCTTGATGTTGAAATCTTCAGAAAAGACATCAAGGTTTCTTCTAAGAGCTAAAAGTGACAGATCCTGAAGAGATTCATTGAACATCCGCTCGATAAGTTCTCGAGACTTTGACTCACTACTAGAAGTGGCAATTTGGCTATACTTCGAGAGAACCTGATCTCTGGTCAATTCTTCATCCTGAAGCCCACCTCCTTGATTGGGAGGAAGGAAACTAGGAATAAAGATATTTTGAATCGTGTGACATAAAGGACATGTAAAGTAGTTTGTTCTTCCACTTATACGCTTATAGCACTTGAAGTGCAATCCATGAGTACATGTAGTCGAAACAAAGCCATCATACTTTTTGTTGTTCAACTTGGTATACTCTGGATCATTGCTGCTAGGATATGAGAATCCCTTTCCATAGATACCATCTGATTCAGTTGAATCGGTGTACTGAAGGAATGCTCGTTTGGTGGTAACTGGATCTTCTGGGGCAAGTTTCCATAATATAGAAGCATGAAGAGTGCTTCCAAGAATTCCAAATACATCATCACCAGATTCAGGTTCTCCACATAAAACACAGTTTCTGTGTTTGATTTGTGAATCAAACTTCTCGTCATGAGGAGTATCAAATTCTGCATTTTGATCAAGAAACTGTTTACGCTGCTTAGCAAACTTCTTCATAACTTTTGCATTTCTTTCTGAAGCAAGTCTCTTCTTACGTTCAGTTTCTGATTCAAAAGAGCCTGAATTTCTGCTCATGTAATCCTCGACATATTGAGGTCCAAAACAATCTTTCAAAGACTCAATAACCCCCTGGTCTTTAGAAATCCAAAGATTCAAAAGAAACTTGGCCTTGGTGATGATAGGCTTTGCCATAGTAGATTCGGTGATATTAAGAAGTAAGTCACTTATAGGGATATCTATGAAACCTCTGTTCAAATACTTATCACCGTGGATACGAGTATCGTCTTCATAGATAGCATGAATTAAATGAAGCAATGGGCCCAAAAACGATTCCTCATTGAAATCAATAGCAACCTGGAAAAGCTTATACACAAGTTTAACAAAATAGTTTGTCTTTGTAAATTTGGCAATATGAGTATCAACAAACGAGTTTTCTGCTGGAATAATGACTGGATTAATCACAACCTCAGTCTCTTTGATCTTCTTAGCTTTAGCCAAGTATTTGGTAATAGCTTCAGAGACTTCTTGAGATTGACTGGAGTCTAAGTGTAGACTATAAGGATCAAGTTCTGAATATCTTTCAGTCTTTAATCTATACAATCCTGAGTCCATGAGACTGCTAGGACTTTGAAACGTAGCACAGTCTCTGAGCCACCTATCAAAGTTCTCGTTTGAATTTAAAGCTGGATCGATTTGTTCGGTGATTTCTGAATATGATTTGGGTCCATCACTCAAGATGTATGATATCATCTTTTTAGTAGTTAGTTCTTCACCGTGTGTATCAGAAAAATTTGTGAATGCAGTTCTATCTGCAATAATGTTGTAGACAAAAACAATAAACTTTTCAACCATAGCGCCAATTCTATCTTCATAAATGGTATTCTCCCACTCGCATTCTCCATTAAACCACCCAAATAACTCCCATCTGTCCAAGAAGTTATACAAGGTGGACTTAGGGTTATCAAATAACGCCGCCATTTGGTTAAGGTGGAAATCTCTTCTGAAAGAGAAATCTGACATCACACTATCGACATATAATGAAGCTTGTCTGGAAACACTTATCCCGTTTCTGATCCAGAATCCACTTTTGACCTGTGATCCAAGAACTAAACTTCTCAATGAAATATCCGAGATGTTCATGAAAGGTCTGTTCAAATCTCGAAGCAAATCGACGAAAAGATTGAAGTCATGATACTGAGTGAAATAAGACAAAAAAGAATTGATGGGGTGAACAAACGAAACTCTATCGGTACTTACTTGGAAATTAGCAATACCTAATGCCTTATGGTCGACCTTTCTAAGTAACAAGAATCCCACAATGAATTTGGCAACAGACTTGATTAACTCAGGATCATCAGTAGCAGCTTCAGCTGCATGTTTTGCAATCTCAAGAATAGGAATAGAGTATCTTAAATGGATAACAAAATCAGGGATTTCCCTCTCTACATGTTCTCCATATTTTCTCTCTATACTCCAATATCCCTGGAAGTTTCTAAGCAAAAGTATAAGATGCAGAAGATTCTGCCTTTGGAGAATCATGCTGAAATTTTTTCCTGCCAAAGAAGAATTTGTCAAGTAGCTCGCATCTTGTATTCCTCTACCGATACCATGGAATAATACTCTTTTCTTAAGCATATCTCCAGTTAACAGTTGATGGAAATTAGGGTATCCCGAATCCACATTCCAAACTCCTGCTTGCTCTTCAATTAACTGACTTAAGGGACCCAAAATATTTCCGACCTGATTGTCTTCATAAATGTTTTGAACACAGGTAGGAAATGTCATTATTTGCAGACTTATATCCGATAGTATACTCAAATGTTCTTCTCTATCTGATAAGGATAAAGATACTAGAAGCTGAGGGTATATTTGAATATAGTTTCTTGCAAAAAGAATTTTCTTTTCTATATCCTTAAGTAAAGGAGGAATGAATGCATCTTGAAACAATTTTCTTGAAGATGATTTGAGTCTGATGGTGAAAAGTAATAAGAATTGAATTCTTGAGTTATAAAAATTTCTTTCGGGTGGTACTAATACCTGGCTAATAGGCTTTACAAGATCTTTTACTGTATAACCAGGTACTAATTGGGTGGGGCCCATGTTCACAATTTCCCCATTATAGAGCATAGCATTCTCATAACATCTACTTTGCACGCTTATGGATAAGCCACTAATTAAGAAATTAGGTAAATGTTTAGCAAAAGTGAAATCGGGTTTCAAAAGCAACTCAACGAGGTTAGAAGTGACAGAGTTTTTGAACGAAGCGTTGGAATTGAACTGGAGAATCTTACTAATCCATTCCAACATTATAGATACCATTTCTTCCTTTAAGTAATCTCTAGCGTTCATTATTGTAGCCACCAACCCATTTGTTTGAACTTTTTCCAAAGGTTCCAAAAGCTCCTGGGCCAGAGAAGCCGATTTAAGAATAGCTCTTCCGTCTGAGTTAATTTGTCTTGCTACCTCATCTGCTTCACGAGGTCCAAATCCTGTTACAGAGATGATTGCTGTTGTGGCCTGAGGGAAATCGTGGAATTCATCGTTCCATAAAACCAAGTGCCAGAGGTTTGTCTCTTTTTCGTCCAACCCATAACGAGTAGCAGGCAAAGAAGATGCACTAGCCAAAGATCCTGAAGTAAGTGAAGAATGGCTCTTATTTAAGTGTCTATGAATAAAGGGTAAAGTTGCAATTGAAAAGTTGGTAACATCCAAAATATAGTCTAGCACGACTCTCAAAGTTGTCTTCAAAGCACTTTCAAATTCAGGTGCTAGAGTCTGGAGAGAATCTTCAAATCTTTGACACTTACACTTTAAAGGTCTTGTAAAAGCTTCAGGATCTCCACAATCACATACACCACCTCCTTCACCTGTAGAAATATACATTTGCACATTGTGGCCCATATGGTCGTCTTCATTGAAACAATCAACACACATAATACAAGTAGGATCAAACCCACAGTCTTCACAACGATAAACTGGTTCGCCTTCAATAATATGTCTGGAACAAGCTGTTCCCTTTGGATGAGTATAATTACCGTTTGAAATGTCTTTATGTTCATAGATTGGGCTTTCATCTGGATGTTCATCGAATTCATAGTTGAATAGCATCATTATTTCTGCATGGGAAATATTTGGAAAGAGGTCTTCTAAGAACTGACCATCATTAGTAATAGCATAATAGAGTGATTTGTACACATTGGCTTTTAAAACATCGCCCGAAGGCTGATACTTTAGTTTCTCCGGAAGTGTGACCAAAAACCGCTTGAGAATATCTTGCTTCATACTGGAGTGGTCTAGGAGGATTACTTGATCTGATACGAAAGTTCCAGAAGTCGCACTTATAATAGGAAAGTTAGATTATGTAATGCAGTTTACATAAGCTGAAAAAAAAAAGTTGTTGATAAAAAAAAGTTATCCTTTAGAGATTGTCTGTGTGACTACAGACTTTCAGTTTTGGGCTTTAAAAATTCCTCATCATAAAGTTATTCCTCTTGTAATACTCGGAGTTTTGCACAAAAACGACATATGCTGAAATGTCGTTATAATACCAAAACTCGCGATGAAAATTTTATCGTTACCTTATGTCGATTGAAGTACAAACCGCCGAAGAGAAGTACGCCTTGATCACCAAGGGACTTCAAGAAGTCTTGAACGGACAGATCATCAAGGAAGTCTTGGAAAAAGATGAAAGACCTCTCAAAATTTACTGGGGTACTGCACCAACCGGTAAACCACACTGCGGGTACTTTGTTCCTATGATTAAGCTCGCTCACTTTCTTAAAGCTGGATGTAAAGTAACTGTTTTATTAGCTGATTTACATGCTTATTTGGACAACATGAAAGCTCCTCTTGAAGTTGTGGGTTTCAGAGCCAAATACTATGGATTTGTCGTTAAGGCTATTTTAAAATCTATCAATGTTCCAGTTGACAAATTAGAGTTTGTTCTCGGATCAAGTTACCAATTGAAAGCAGAATACACCATGGATATCTTCAGATTATCCAATATTGTTGGGCAGAATGATGCTAAAAGAGCTGGTGCCGATGTGGTTAAACAAGTTACTAACCCATTATTATCTGGATTAATTTACCCATTAATGCAAGCATTAGATGAAGAACACTTGGGAGTTGATGCTCAATTCGGTGGTGTTGATCAAAGAAAGATCTTTGTTTTGGCTGAAGAAAACTTACAAAGTTTAGGGTATAAAAAGCGTGGTCATTTAATGAATCCTATGGTTCCAGGTTTAGGACAAAGTGGTAAAATGAGTGCCTCTGATCCAAATTCAAAAATTGATATTATAGAAACCGATAAGGTGATTCGTAAGAAGATTGGTGGTGCATTTTGTGAAGCTGGTAATGTTGAAAACAATGGTGTTTTATCATTTGTTGAAAACATTGTCCAACCAATTCAAGAATTGAAGAGTGAAAAATTCGGATACTTTAACTTCCACATTGACCGTCCAGAACAATACGGTGGTCCAATTACATACACATCGTTTGCTGAGTTAAAGCAAGATTTTGCTGATCAGAAATTATCACCAGTTGATTTGAAAGCAGGTGTTGTTTCTCAAATCATTGAATTGGTCACCCCAATAAGAGACGAATTTGCTTCTAATGAGGAATTCAGAGATGCTGAAGCTAAGGGTTACCCAGTGGCTGCACCAAAGGAGAAGAAGGAAAAGAAAGTAAAGAACAAGGGTTCCAAGTACCCAGGAAAAGATTTGAAAGAAGCCGAAAAGAAATTGGCTGAAACCAGTTTAGAAGAATCTAAGTAGAATAATATACAAATAATATGATTGGTGTATTGTTTTTTGTGTTGCTCTAGAGACTCTGGAGAGATTCTGTAGATATACTGTAGATGTACTGTAGATATACCGTATAGTCAATTGAGTACTGCATATTATCACTTGTTTGTCAAAAATTATATTCAACCCACAAAGTGAACTAACAAGCTTCCAGATAAATGTCCTAGATGCTATAGTGCCCTCTTCATCACCTACAATTAAAATACCCTGATCGTACCACAAGGCTAAATTTGCAACTTGCACTCTGAGCCAATCAAGGCGCACCAAATTAGTGCGACTGTAATCAACAAAAATTTTCAATTAGTTAATATGGTATGTAAGAAGACAAGACTACAAAAACAATAGACCAGTGTGATGGTGTTGTTCTGCTATACTGTGTTGTATAAGGAATCGTTTTCTGTGTGTTTTGTGAACAAATCAATCCAAAAAGTATCCCAATCAGCCCATTAGTACCTCGCTCGTACTTGCAAGAAGAACAGAGAGCAAAATCCAAACACTTAAAAAGACAAGATTCACAAACAAGAGATTCGAAATGGAAGCAAGAACCCAATTACAATCAAGCACAATCAACAGAACCACTTCCCAGCGATCTCCAAAGTCTAAAATATATCCATGACTCTACTAACAATTTAGTTATCTGCTTTATTCCAAAGAAACTCAGTTTACGTTGCTACAATTTTTGCAGGTGCTTTCGCCTTTGAAGGTTTCTTCGACTCTGCTATTACTTCATGGTACCAAAACCACAACAGAGGTAAATCATGGCACGATGTTAGACCAAAATTCCTCGAAAACAATGAAGAAGAAGAAAACGATGAGTAAGTAAATAGTGAATAGATCTAATGCATATTTAAGTTTAAAAACAATTAATACTCTTATTTGATAATATTTAAATACTCACCTCATCAGTCTCACTAAAAATCTCATCATGGCAGTTATTAATCAACCAGGTACACAGATTCGACTCACCAATGTGTCGATGGTGAGGATGAAAAAAGGCAAAAAGAGATTCGAGATAGCATGTTATCAGAATAAAGTCCAAGATTGGAGACTGAGAGTGGAAAAGGATTTGGATGAGGTACTTCAAATTCCCCAGGTTTTTATCAATGTCTCAAAAGGTCAAGCAGCAAATAATGAAGATTTACTCCTTGGATTTGGAACTACAGATCAAGATGCAATTATTGCAGAAATCCTAGATAAGGGAGAAATCCAATTAAATGAAAAGGAAAGAACAGCTAATTTACGTCAGAAACAAAACGAATTCTTAAACATTATCTCCACCAAATGTATAAATCCCAGATCTAAAAAGAGATATCCACCAAGTATGATTCAGAAAGCTCTTAATGAATTGAAATTCCATTTAAATCCAAGTAAATCAAGTAAATCTCAAGCTATGGAAGCTATTAAGCTTCTTGTATCGAAGCAGATATTCCCAATTGTAAGAGCACAAATGAAGGTAAAAGTGATTCTTGTCAACAGAGTGAAAGATGCAGTATATATCCCCTTTGTGAAACCACTTTTAGATACAATTGAAGATGAAACTCAAAGTGAAAAGGTATTTGAAGTCATTAGTATTATTGATCCCACCAACTACAGAGCCATTGTTGATGTTTTACAGGGAGAAAACGCAAAGATAAAAAGAGGTGAAGGAACAGTAGAAGTTTTGGATATGGCTGTTGTAAAAGATTAATGTAATTCGTTTTTATAGTTAACTATGCTAAATAGTCTTACTCGCAAAAATAAAAGTCTTCGCAAAAAGAAAAAGTGAAAAATTATCATGTCGATTGTATTACCATCTTTACCATCGGGTGCTGCTGAAGCCCCAACCGCTAAAGGATCTGCTACCACTCCAGTCCGTCGTCCAATTGAACCTGTTGGACGTTACTTTCTTTCCCATGCCACCAGAACTCTTAGAGGACACACTTGGTCTGAATATGAAAAATTAGAAGCTGCTAAGAACGTCAAAACTATTGAAGAGAATGAAGATGACGATATTGGTGACGAAGAACAAGATGAAGAATTGTTGGACCACGACCCAAGAGAATGGAAGACTGCTGATTTGTATGCCGTTTTAGGATTATCCAAATTAAGATGGAGAGCTAATGAAGACCAAATCAGAAGAGCTCACAGAAAGCAAGTTTTGAAACATCACCCAGATAAAAAATCTGCTAGTGGTGGTTTAGAACAAGATGGATTCTTTAAGATTATCCAAAAGGCTTTTGAAGTTATGTTAGACCCAACTAAGAGAAAACAATTCGACTCAGTTGATGAAAATGCTGATGTTAAGCCACCAGCTGCCAAAACTGAATACGATTTCTTTGAAGCTTGGGGTCCAGTTTTCGAAAGTGAATCCAGATTCTCTAAAAAACAGCCTCTTCCTTTATTAGGTAATCTTGAATCATCTAAGGATGAAGTTGATGCTTTCTATGCTGCTTGGGGTAAGTTTGACTCATGGAAGACTTTTGAATTCAAGGATGAAGATGTTCCAGATGACACTGCTAACAGAGACCACAAGCGTTACATTGAACGTAAGAACATTAGTAACAGAAAGAAATTAAAGCAAGAAGATAACAAGAGAGTTATTGACTTGGTTGAAAGAGCTTATTCTGAAGATCCAAGAATCAAGTTGTTCAAGGATGCTGCTAAGAAAGAAAAGGAAAGAAAGAAATGGGAAAGAGAAGCTGGTTCAAGAAAGGCTGCTGAAGAAGCTGCTGCTAAAAAGGCTGCTGAAGAAGAAGCTGCTAAGAAAGCTGCTGAAGAAGCTGCTCAATCAAAGGCTTCTTCTAAGAAGGCTAAGGAAGCTGCTAAGAATGCTAAGAAAAAGCAAAAGAGAGCTGTTAGAAATGCTGGTAAAGATAACGATTACTTTGGTGATGCTGATAAATCTGCTGCTATTGATGCCGATTTGGAACTCATTGTTGATAAATTGAATGATGAACAATTGGCTGCTTTAGCTGCTAACGTTTCTAAGGATTCTATTAAAGAAGTTGCTGGTACTTTAGGTGTAAGTTTAAAATACTTTGTTTAAAATACTTTGCTTGATTTTTAAATTAAATATATAACATTTACTCTTCATCGTCTGAAACTTCAATTTTTTTTCCTAAAACTGATCCCTTCATGTGGTAATGTTGTTTCCTCATTTCTTCAAATTTTTTATGCCTCTCCTCTGCAGTTAAAGGTCTTGATGCTTCCTCTTCTTCATCATCATCTTCTTCAAGTTCTGGATTTTTGATAACTTTCCCACCACTTAAAGAAGCATCTGCATTTTGAGTATCATTAGCTCCAGATCCTAAATTAAAATCAGGTATTTCCTCTTCATTATCTTCTTGATAATATTCACCAGTAGGATCAAATCCACCTTCATAAGGAGTTTTAGGTTCATCTATTTTCATGGTAGCAGCTTTTTCTTGCTCTGTTTTGTACAAATTAATTTCATCCCATTTTAAATGATCAGGATATTCTTTGTCTTCATGAAGCTGTTGCTTTTGAGAAGCTATTTTATTTCTAATTTCTTCACCCCTAGATGAACTACTTTGAGCCAATTGAGCATTGAGTTGAGTATTGCGAATGACTTCCTTACGGTCTAATTGGTCCCCTTCTCCGTGGGGAGTGTAGGGTTCTACTTCACTTTTGTTTCTTAATATTCCTCTTGGTGACATGAATGTGAGGGTTTTGCAATTACGGATCGCGGAATTTATCACAGATGGCGCTGGGGTGGCACGAGAGGGCGCCGGGTGGCGGTAAGGTAGCGCCGGGTGGCGGTAAGGTAGCGCCGGGTGGCGGCGGAAGCGGGGCTTTAAATCGCGGGCCTCAAACTTCCAAAACTACACATTAAAAACCAATTTTTACCATATTTACAATTATAAAAGTTCTTAATAGTATCCAAATTTATACGAATTTTAAAGACCCTGTTGCCATTAAAAAAACCTCAAATATTACATCACAAATTGAACAATTCACTCACAACTCTAATCACATTACGCGCGCATCTTGTCGATTCAGTTTCTCCAACATCATATTTGAATTAGTAAATCATTACAGGTAACTGAACTGTGATAGTTATACAACCCCTTAATATATTCAAAACAGAAATACATACCGTGGTAACTAGTAAGAAGAAATCAATTAAAATCGATTAAATCTGCTTATTAATCATGGGACAAGCATTCAGTTTCACCAATATTTTTGGAAAAATATTTGGGGCACAAAAAGAGATCAGAATTCTTATTTTAGGTCTTGATGGTGCTGGGAAAACCACTATCTTGTATAGATTACAAATGGGGGAAGTTGTTACTACTAAACCAACTATTGGATTTAATGTGGAAACTTTAAAATATAAAAATTTAACTTTAAATATATGGGATTTGGGAGGTCAAACAAGTATAAGACCATATTGGAGATGTTATTATAATAATACAGCTGCAGTCATATTCGTTGTTGATTCAACTGATAAAGATAGAATCGATATTGCAAGTAAAGAATTACATTTAATGTTAAAAGAAGAAGAATTATTAGATAGTGCATTGTTGGTTTTCGCAAATAAGCAAGATCAACCAGGTGCTTTAACGGCTGCAGAAGTTTCTCAAGCTCTTAATTTAACTGATTTGAAGGATAGAAGTTGGAGTATTGTTGCATCAAGTGCTTTAAAAGGTGAAGGTTTAACTGAAGGTTTAGATTGGTTAATGGATGTTATCAAAGAGGAACAATTATAATTATTAGTATTATAATGTATATATAGGAAATGCTAATTTATACACTTGAATTCTTTTGTTCAGCTTTCTTGGCTTTCTCTGTTTCGTGAACTTTCTGTAAAATAATTTTAATCATTTCATTACCAACGGCATTAGCTTCTTTAAGTTTTGGTGCAAAAAAACTTTGAACTTCTTCAAACTTTCTTCTATATAAATCGTAATTACCATAAGTAACAAGATCTGACCACAGACGAGCTGCTATAACAAATTCTAAATCATCAGTCCTAAATGTAGGATTAGTACATGCAACTTCAATACTCTCTTCAAGCAATCCAGGAGTTGAAAAAAGGTATTCAGTAACTCCTAAAAATATTCTAAAAATTGGTGTAGAACATATCATGTGATCATAAGGAGTTACACCAAGTTGAACCCATACATCTGCAATTGCAAGTAATGATAAATGTGAATTTGGTTGTCTTCCACCTGGTGGAATTTTACTTAATGAGTATTTCTCTAAAATTGTATCATCAAGTAAAAGTTTACTATGATCTAAATGCTTAAACAAATCTCTTGCTTTAAAAAGACGTTTTCTTAATTCATCTTTATGGTTTTTAATCATCAATGCAAATAATTCAGTAGTACTTTTTGCATATTGAAGAATTTGGGTATGAGCTGAAGGATTTGTAATGGCTAATCCAGCATAAACATGCCATTTGTTAGAATAAATTCTCATTGCAATATTCATTTTTGCATTTTCAAGACCACCAGACCATTTAGGTGTTTCCCATGGGAATTGATGAATTCTACTCCAAGCAGTTCCCATAGATAAAAATGCTGCATGGGTAACAGCTTGAGTATCAGCTGTAATTTGATCGTGCTTTTTAGCACTAAGGTAGACATGTTCACTACCAAGACATGAGACTAAAGTTTCTACGAAGTTAAACTCATCATCTTCTGCACGGTGACGAATTATCACGAGTGGTTGACCTGTGGGGTTAACTGTAGGACCATGAAGGGAATGAAGAGTAATGATCTTAGTATCTTTTGGAGCGAATTTTTCAAAAGCTTCAACTTCAGGTTCCTTACATGAAGTTTGACCTCCTAAAATAGCACCGAATTTTGAAGATGGTGCATACAATTCAATGATTTTGGAGATGAACTTGGCTTCAACACTATAAATGATATAATCACTTATACGTGAAACGTAGTGACCATTTTTAACTACAGTGATTTTCAGACCACTAAATTTTTCTACGGTAGCTTCATATAATTCTTCTCTGTCACATCCTACAACATTCCAACCAGCTTGGCTGAAATTTCTGGCGTACATGGCACCCATGTCACCAAGTCCTATGAGACCAATGGTTTTGGTTTTTTGAAGCTTCTCGAGCTTTTCTCCGGTAAGTATAGCCATAAGTTTGATATTCGCGCATCTGTCACTTACTAGAGAGGTACGATTGGTTAGATGAATAGGCTCGATGTTTGAGTTGATACTCGTTGATATTTGTTGATAATTGTTGATAGTCGAGTAGATGTATACTGGCTGTTTTAGAAGAAACTGTTTTTTGAATTTTTCAAAAAGGTGAATTTCACATATTTACTGTATTTAGAGAAGTTATTGAATTTTTTTGGCAAGTTTGAGACAAAATTTAACTTAAATT
The DNA here is from genome assembly GCA_030572075.1 of Yamadazyma ubonensis. NCBI lineage: Eukaryota > Fungi > Ascomycota > Pichiomycetes > Serinales > Debaryomycetaceae > Yamadazyma > Yamadazyma ubonensis. The sequence goes on along the minus strand of JAJLZG010000006.1, from coordinate 539,604 downwards.
CATTTGTGTAAAATTCGTATTTCCGGTAAATTAATTCAACTATATTTCCGTACAAAAGTGCTTACTTTTTAAAAGTATATAAACTAGAACCAAGCGTTGTATAGTGAAATAGAGTAGTAGAAGTTTCTCGCAAGATACATCTTCACCATTCTTGCAATGGTCTTTGAATTAATAGATCTGATGTTTTGCAGCTTTTAAATATCGAGATCAAATGTAGGTCTAAAACACAATAAGGTTAAAATTTTCTCAAGCTGGAATGCTTGAATTGGAACACGAAGACAACTACGCCCACACAACTACGCCCAACACACATATTCCAAAAAACAAACAAGCATTCCTAAACCCATAACTACTTTTAACCGACTATCAACCGATCTTGGCTGATCACTCATACTAAGCCTACTCACACTAATTCGCACCACAGCCTTACGGTTTTATCACGCTAAACCGTCACTCGGCTGACACGCTCGGCTACGCGAAAACTATAATAACGGCCAGACTCGCTACTAAACTGTCATGGCATCTTTTACACCACCACCCAAACTAAAAATTCGTACAGACTCAGATCTTGGATCTCTGGTACAACTGCAAGAGGACTTCTTTGCATATTCAAATGTTCGAGAAGACTCGTCCATTCAAGAACCAATTAGTTCTTCAGCTTCATCAATTTCACTAGATCCAGTTGAAGTACCCAATTCACCAATTGAAGATCCTAAAAATCCAAACTCCCCAGCTTTCAGAAGATACAGATGGGCAGCCAAGATTTTTTTTGCAATTTCCCTTGTATGTGCATTACTTATTCTTGTATTTGAAGCTTATATGTTTGCAGTAATCAATATTCACAGGCACCTTATAGATGCGAGACTGAAATACGAAGAAATGTCGATTTTTTTGGCACTATTTATATTTGCAGCCATTTTCTCAGTGGCTATAACCCTAATTGCCCTTATTAGCAAGAACATGTTATTGTTATTATTCCTCTGTGTATTTTATGCATGTATGCTAATTTACACTGGAATTCAGTATCATGAAGTTAATAAATTCGTGGGTATAGTTCTTGAAGGTCATTGGCTTACGGCCACAAGAGCCACCAATATTGCAACCATTTGTGTTATTGCTCTTACTATGGTACTACAAACATATGTACTTTTTAAACACCTCAAACCTCAAGTGAACTGGTTCAGATTTAAGGCTATAGGAGGTGATTTAAGAGTGAAAAGAATGTATCACATATTTCAGATCCACAGATCATTATTGATATTCGGGTTCTTCTTTTTCTTGGGATTCACTATCCAGTTTATCATCATTATGGTCAGAGATAAAACCTCGACAGAATTTATTTTGACGGTATGCGTTTTACCACTCACAATAATTTTATTAATAGCGAGTGATTTTGCAGCCCTTAAAGAATGGCTTGTGCTTTCAATAGCATGCATTTTAGTTTATTTTGGAGGAATTGCTTATGTTATTTTCAAGATGGTAAGATTGTATACTAAGTATACATCAGCTTATGATGCAACTCTTGTACCAGGAGATTATTTCCCCGGTAAGAGTTCATTAATTACGTTTGGTGTTATCACACTTGTATTTTTAACGGCAATTGTAACAACTGAAATAATGCTAATGATAAATTTCAACAAGGGTCTTAAACCAATTGTTGAAAATACAAAATATTTCGGCCTGAAAGAAGAGGATGAAAAATTAGAGAGTGATACTATGAGTATCGATTAGTTATGTAAATGATATAATGAATTGACGATTTAATAATGTTGACCCTTATTATTTAGCCAATTGTGCTTTAGGGCTTTAAGCGGCAATTCCGGGCACGAATTCACTGCCTCAAATCATGGATCTACAGTTTACAATTAACCTGTACTTAACTCCACGAGGGGCAAATAAAGGTAAAAAGGGCAAGTCGCATCACCTTATGCCGGGGGTGGGGACATAAATTGGCCGAAACGGTTTATAGACTAAGACATGATATATGTAGGTAACAGGATTTCCTTAGGATTAACATACGAGTAAGTAATATCCGAGCCTCACTAACACCTGATTAAACCATCTGATCGAATCCGGTATATGCGACAAGGATATTCCGAACGGAAAAAATATTCCCTTAGATTTTTTATTCTCTTAGGCAATCAGTTGATGACAACAATGCGCATATACAGAACCGGTATGCGCTTACACAAAAAACTCGGACAATAAAAATATGAGGTTGCAAAATATAAAAGGCCTTGAAATCCATAGGTAAATCATTACAAATACATTTAAAAATATTATGGCAGAAATTAGTTTAGGTAGATACCTTTTCGAAAGATTAAGACAATTAGAAGTTCAAACCATCTTTGGTTTACCAGGTGACTTTAACCTTTCCCTCTTGGATAAAATTTATGAAGTCGACGGAATGAGATGGGCCGGTAATGCTAATGAATTAAATGCTGCTTATGCTGCTGATGGTTATTCTAGAATTAAAAGATTAGCTTGTTTAGTTACCACTTTTGGTGTTGGTGAATTAAGTGCCTTGAATGGTGTTGGAGGTGCTTACGCTGAACATGTTGGTTTAATTCACGTTGTTGGGGTTCCATCTATTTCTTCTCAAGCTAAGCAATTATTATTGCACCATACTTTAGGTAATGGAGATTTTACTGTTTTCCACAGAATGTCTAACAATATTTCCCATACTTCCGCATTTATTTCAGATATCAATTCTGCTCCTGAAGAATTAGACAGATGCATCAGAGATGCTTACATTTATCAAAGACCAGTTTATGTTGGATTACCTGCTAACTTGGTTGATTTAACAGTTCCAGCCAGTTTATTAGATAAACCAATTGACTTGAGTTTAAAACCAAATGATCCAGATGCTGAAGCTGAAGTTATTGACAGTGTTTTATCTCTTGTTCGTGAAGCTAAAAACCCAGTTATTTTGGTTGATGCTTGTGCTGCTAGACACGATTGTAAACAAGAAGCTAAGAAATTAGTTGAAATCACTCAATTCCCAGTTTTCACTACTCCAATGGGTAAAGGTACAATTGATGAAGGTGGAATTAGTGGTGAATTAGTTGATAATGATCCAAATTTGATCAAGAAATTAAATGCTAAATTGAATGGTGACCATACTGTTGCTTCAAGATTCGGTGGTGTTTATGTTGGTACTTTAAGTGATCCACAAGTTAAAGAAGCTGTTGAAAGTGCAGACTTAATTTTGAGTTTAGGTGCTTTATTATCTGATTTCAATACTGGTTCTTTCTCATACTCATACAGAACCAAGAATATCGTTGAATTCCACTCTGATTATACTAAAATTAGACAAGCTACATTCCCAGGTGTGCAAATGAAGGAATGTTTAAACCATTTATTGGAAAAGATTGGTTCTGCTTGTGCTAATTACATTCCTCAACCAGTTCCAAAGGTTAAATTGGTTAACACTCCAGCTTCTAGAGAAACTAAATTGACTCAAGAATGGTTATGGACTAGAGTAAGTTCTTGGTTCAGAGAAGGAGATATTATTATTACTGAAACTGGTACTTCAGCTTTTGGTATTGTTCAATCCAAATTCCCAAATAATACCATTGGTATTTCCCAAGTTTTATGGGGTTCAATTGGTTTCACTACTGGTGCTACTTTAGGTGCTGTAATGGCAGCTGAAGAAATTGATCCAAATAAGAGAGTTATCTTATTTATTGGTGATGGTTCTTTACAATTGACTGTTCAAGAAATCTCTACCATGGTTAAGTGGAACACCAAACCATACCTTTTTGTTTTGAACAATGATGGTTACACCATTGAAAGATTGATTCACGGTGAACTTGCTAGTTATAACGATATCCAACCTTGGAACAACTTGGCCTTATTACCTTTATTCAATGCTAAAGACTACGATGCTATTAGAGTTTCTACCATTGGAGAAGCTGAAGATTTATTCACTTCAAAGGCTTTTGCTAAGAACGACAAAATCAGAATGATCGAAGTGATGTTACCAAGAATGGACGCCAGTCAAAACTTGGTCTTACAAGCACAATATAGTGCTCAAGCTAATGCAGAAAATTAAGCTAATGCAGAAATTTAATAGATATAATGAATACTTAACTAGTAATTGTAACTGTAATAAAATCCGTTTAAGTCCGATGTATATATATATATATATATATATATTTATCTCCGACTTACACAGTCGTGCACAAATACATTTTCTCAGATATAAATCACAGCCAACTCCACCGTTTTGTAAATTATTCAACAATGGCTTCTAATCCACCAGGTGAATGCTGTAAAAATGTCTCCCTCCATGAAGGAACCCCAATTGGTAAATATGGTGAAATTGCAGGTTTAGATACCTATTCTACCGGTGAAGAAAACGGTAATAGTAAAATTCTCGTTATCCTTACTGATGTTTATGGACACAAACTTAACAACGTGCTTTTAATTGCTGACTTTCTTGCTAAGAATGGTGGCTACAGAGTGTTGATTCCTGATATCTTGAAGGGAGATCCAATTAACGAAGGATTTGAAACCTGGTTGCCAAAACACAGCTCTGAAATTACCAGACCAATTGTTGACGGGTTCTTATCCAAGGTTAAATCTGAATTGCTCCCACAAAAATTGGTAGGAATTGGCTACTGTTTTGGTGCTAAATATGTTATTCAAAACTTAGCAGCTGATGGATACTTTGATGCCGGTGCTGGTGCTCATCCTTCATTTGTTCTGGAAGACGAAGTGGCTCTTGTTACCAAGCCACTTATCATTTCCGCTGCTATCGTTGATCCAATTTTCACAGTTGAATTGAGACACAAGACCGAAGAGATTTTGGCTAAAAAGCAAGGTTTAAAGTGGGAAATTGATCTTTTCTCCGGAGTTGAACATGGCTTTGCTGTCAAGGGAGATGTCAATGACCCTCAAGTTAAGTACGCTAGAGAAAGAGTTATTTCTGATCAGTTGAACTTCTTTGCAAATATCTGAATACAGATATCTTTATTAGTCGTAGTAATATTTTTTCTAATGATATCTACTCTATTTTAGACTAATTACCTCATCTCCATCTCAATTCGCATCTCATTTGAAAACTAAAATGCCTAGTGAGCTCGAAGAATTAGTAACCTTCTTACACTCGCCTCAACCTGCCGTGGTTCAGATCGCTTTGGATAACCTTGTTGGATACTCTCAAGGAGCACACCAACTGGTTTTCGCCTACGATAATTATGAAGCTATCAAAGATTTAAAGAAACTTGCACAAGACACTGGTAAAACCACTGTTGCTCAATCTGTTACTATTTTGGCTAACTTATGTACTGATACAAAAGTTAGAGACTTAATAGTCGAAGATAAACACTTTTTGGAGTTTTTGGTCAAATCTATTGTTAGGCTTACTAATATGAATGCTGATTTGATGTGCATTCTTTTGACTAACTTAGCTAAGAATGATTCCATTATTAAGGTATTTGATTTCACTATTGAACACGATACTGAACAGCAAAAAGTGTTCAAATCCAGTAAAGCTATGGACTGTTTAATGGACTGTTTTGTTAAAGGATTCGACAGAACTCTTAACAAGTACGCCAACTACGATTACCTTTCATATTTCTTTGCAGACATTTCCAGATTCAAAGAAGGTAGAGAATACTTTATCACCGAACAAAAATACGATGAAGTTGTTCCGATCTCCAAGTTATTGGTTTTCACCGAAAAATACGATTCCAAGATCAGAAGAGAAGGTGTAGCCTCAACCATCAAGAACTCATTATTTGATGCTTCTAAACACATGGAATTACTTACTAACGAAAAAATCAATCTCTTGCCTTATATACTATTGCCTATTGCTGGTCCTGAAGAGATTGATGAAGAAGCTGGTGATACTCCTGATAAACCTGATATCTTTGATTTACCAGAAGAATTACAGCTCTTGCCAAGTGACAAACAGAGAGAGCCTTTAAACGGGTTGATCTGTATTCATCTTGAATCTTTATTATTGTTATGTACTCTTAGAGAAACAAGAGAATACTTGAGAAAAGTAGCTGTCTATGCCATTATCCGTGAACTTCATAAAGCATACATAGAGGTTGATGAAGTCACTGATTTATGCCAAAAATTGGTGGATTTCTTGATGAGAGACGAGGCTGAAGAAGTCGAGGAGATAGAGATCGAAGATAATGCTATTGTAGAGATTTTGTAGATAGAATATATTGATCTATTCATTGAGTTTTTCCAATTCATGGAGCACCTTGTTGGGTGTTCTTCTGCACTTTTCACTTAATTCTCTAATTCCCAACCCATGTTTTAACCGATAAAGTTCCAAAAGAACTCCAACTACAGGAATTTCTTCTCTTAATAAAGGACTCGCCGAGGGTATTTCTTCAATAAAGTTAATGATGTGCCTTCTATTTGCAAATATCATTTGTGAAGGTATATCCACAAGCCAGTTCTGTCTATATAACTCGATTCTATCGGCAATACACATAGCTTCTGTTGTATTTGTATACCACTGTTCAATTAAATCAGGAACAGTTCTTGAAACAGGCATGATACATTCTTGAGCCAGTGGAGAAGGAGTTTCTGGAATAGATGATTTGTGACCCTTGAGGTTCTCTTTTGAACTTTTGAGAGTATCTTTGAAAGCATTCTTTCTTTCCTGTATAAAATTAGACTCTCTCTCTTCTGATTCTTTGAGGGTTATTCCAGGATAATAATTATCTTCTTCATCCTTATAATCCCTTTTCATGTCATTTCTATCAAATTCGCTTTCTTCATCTACTTTCTGTTTTTGAGTTTCTCCTTTATACTGCTCTTCCACAAACTCAGGATCTTTAAACTTATCTTTTTCTTGGGAAAACTCTTCATCTTCATTCTCTTTTTCTGCATTTGTTTCCTCCTCTCCAATCTCTTCATTTACTCCCATCTTTCTAAGGAAACTATGGAGGGATTTCCTAGACTCAACAAGTCCAGAAACATAATCATTATCGCCCATAACTGGTCTACGATTGTATTTTGTAAAAGGTTTCGCTCTTTTGTATGCCAGCCCAAGGCTAAATTTATCTGCTAAAAGAAGTGAAGATTTAAGACATTCATGTGGCTCAGTGCTTTTAGTAAACTTTTTGATTCTCTCAAGGAACCCCTCCAATCGAGTATTTTCGAGTTTTACTGGAGCAAACTTATCCAGTTTTGGTGGTTTATTATAGCGCTCAAAGAGGTGCTTCCAGAAGGCCAAAGCATTGAACCAAGAACTACTGCCTTGAACACGACAGAATGGATGTTCTCGAAACTTGTTACAAGATGCTTGAATTTCTAGGAATTGCAAAATACTTTCTTCTGTAAAGTTAATGCTTAATTTTCCTTTTCTTCCTTGAACTAGAAGATAACATACTAATATACCGATATGTCTCCTTCTATTAGATTTGGAAAGATCATCAAGTTGTATTAAGCTGGTAGGACAGTTGATTATTTTGGTTGCCTGAGCGAATAAACTTCTTTGGTTCTTATTAAGTCGAGTATAAAGAAAATAGGGATGATTTTTATTATACCCTTGGCCCAATTCTCCTAAGATAGGATACATTACAGGATCAATACAACCAGTTTTGTAAAATGATCGTTTCGTATTTTTCTTGTTGATTCTGTGATCAACAACACAACTCGAACTATAATGTGTAGTGTGATGCTGAAAGTGAGTTTTTACTGATTTGATAGAGATAAAGTGGATTGAAAGAGGATCCACTTCTGTAATACTTAAACTACGTCTTCTTTTTCTTTTTGTAGATGAACTCACGAGATTCGAATCCACTTCATCTAAAGCTTTGGTTGCCTTTATAGGTGTTTTTATAGTTTCTTTCAACAAGCTCGATATACTGGGCGTAAGACTTTTCTCTTTGAAATTAAGATCACCCTGGGTAACAGGTTTTTTCTGGTACTTTAAAGTAACATTGAATGATTCATTAGCTGCCTCATTGCTGCTCTTTTCGGACTCCTCTATAATTTCAGGAACATCTTTAATTAAGGTTGAATTTTCACAGTTTGACTTTTTTGGAGCAGTTTTTCCAAAACCATCTAGTGATACCTTTTCAGTGAAAACCTCTCCCTGAGTTGTAGGAAGTGACTTAAGTTTAGTTTTAGTTTGAGTATCACGTGCCTTTGCAATATCATTTGTAAGACTACTTTCTTTATTTTGTTGCAAACGAAAAATCAGTGGTAAAGCACGATGAAGCTTATATCTATTTCCACTCAATCTAACATCTGATTTCAAAGTAATTTGAGGTTTGTCTAAGAGGTTTTGAGGCTCTGATACTATTCGAGTTGGTGGGAAAGGAGTAATTGAATTCTGGTTTGAAGTGGGAGCGGCTAGATTTGGAAATGGAAAGCGAATGGGGAACAACTGATTTGAGCCAGAAACAGGTGGATTTGGGGGTGGCAATTGGAAAGGAAAGTGCCGGTTTGAGTTCAGTAAGGGTAAAATTTGTGGTGGAACAGGACCCCTGAAATTTGGTACTGGGATAGACAAAAATAGGTTTGAATTAGAATTCGCTGAATTTGGTGGTGGAACATGAACTGTTGGATTTTGCGACGTCGTATTACCCTTACTTATTGTGTATGGTGAATTAGGTGAATTAGGGAGGCTAATTCTAGGATGTACTTGTTGATGCAAAGATGAAAGCTTTCTCTTTTCCAACACTTGTTTTTGGTTTTGAATAGCAGTAAAACGATTTGGACTCAGAGCATTTGGGATTGGTGCTAAAACCAAAGCAGCAAATCGATTTGAATTCGGAACAGGTAAGGGCTTCTTATTCCTTAAATGCTCTTCATAATGAGCTGAAAACTTATGCAGGAGGGTCAGAAGTGGAGTCAAAAATTTCTGGTTTTCTGAAATCTCTTTTGATCCATTTTGTTCTCTAGCCGTAGAAGAGTCAGGGAACTTATATTGCGTATCAGAAGCTTTTACCGTTCCTTTCTCCTCAATTATGTTATTTGACTCATTCAAGTGATATATTTCCTCAAGGCGAATTAATGTACGGGGATAGTGTTTAGCAAGATTCTGTACGATAACTTCGGGGTGCAGGTCTTCTCCTAACAGAAGCTTCTTTGATGTTTTGGTAATCTGCAGGGAACATTCACTGGATTCCTTTCCTTCGGGATGTAGAGTTTTGAGTGGTTCTTGGGAAGTTACATCTTCTTCAGTACTTGTTTCTTGAAAGTTTCTTTCTTGTTGGATAATTGCACCATTTTGGTGAGAAAAGGGTTGGGTGGTCAGATCTGGCTGAAGAGTTTCAACTTGTTGAATGCTTGTATTTTGTTGGATACTTGCATCTTGTTGATGAGTTGAGTCTTTTTGGGTTTCCTGTTGAACAGTTTCATCAGGATGAATATCCAGTTCCTCCTGGACGCTTTCACCTTGTTCAATATCCTCATATTGCTGGATAGTATCTTCCTGAAGAATAACTCTCTGGGGGAATACATCATGTTGAATTTCATTGTGGGCACAATCATCTTGCAGGGGTATTATATCATCTGGCGGGGTTGTGCCGTTCAGCGACTCCTGTTTATGGGTTATATCCAATGAATCTTCAGGAACAAATGAAGCTTTGCTCAACTCAGGAGAACTTCTCCAAGGCAGTTTTCGCTTTTCATAACTGTAAAACCTTGACAGCTTTTCTTTCTTCATAACACTAGGTTTTCTCTTCTTTCTCCGTTTTGTTTTACCATAAACTTCAACACGCTCCTCCTGGGGTATATCAAAGTTCAGGGTCCTCAAACTTGAAGTGATCTGTCTTACCACATGGGTATTTGAAAACGATCTTGGTGATGATTTTTGTCTATATTTCACCTTGCTAACACGGCTGGAATCATATCCACATTTCCTGGGGCTTTCAGGCTCAGGAGTTTTTGTCAAGTCGATTATCTCTATATACTTCATGAGTGAGTTTTTGCAACAATGTGATCTATCATTTATCTGAGAGGTGTGTATGCACAATTTCTGAAAGGGTGACAAATTAAACAAGTGAAACAAGTGAAACAAGTGAAACAAGTGAAACAAGTGAAACAAGTGAAACAAGTGAAACATTTTGAAACATTTTGAAACTATTTGAAACAGTTATGGATCAGTCTTGAAGAACTCAAGCACTTGTCTTTTGAAACTTTTTTTTGAAACAGTTTGATATTTGACACATTGAGTATCAAACCAGCCTAATTTAAACTTGGGGCAATTTTAAACCCTCTGAAAAATATTTAAACCTCTGAATTTACCATAACTTCACTTTTTCATATACATGTAGTTCCGATGCCGATATCCAAACAGCTTGATATTGTTTGCAGAAGTCTATTTTTACTTTTCACCTTCCTGAATATTCCTACTTCACGAGACTTCTATTTCGTAGCATATATTAGCTATTTACTGTTTTTAAAAGACCTATTGAGTTCCCTGGTCACCTTTTTTCCTTATATTCTTCGGAAGAAAAATCCGATGCTTCTGTATTTTCTCCGGTAGCTGGTGGGCTTATTAATATAGAAGAAGTGATTTCTTCCTCAGATTCTATTCTCTTTTCCTCTTTTCGGTGCTGATCTCTACTCTTTATTCTTTTTCTGGGCTCATCTGTATCGAAGTCTCTTCTTCTTTTGACATCAACAAATAGTTCTCGATCTCTAAGCTTAACATAAACATCAAGTTCTTCTTGTACAACGAGCAGCACACGAATCTATATGTTAGTAAAATCAGAAGTGTTTGGGTACATACAGAATCCAATTCTCTTACAGTTTCTGTAAATTCAGTCCCTTCTAATCCCATATCATCAATTTCATCAGAAACGTTCATTTGTTCAATCACCTCTATAATTTCCTTTAATTCGTCACTCGTGAAAAAGGAAGCAGTCAACAGAGGCAATATATCGTTACTCATTGCCCATTCTAATCCCATCACATTTTCACGACTAGTAAAATCAGAATCCACAAATTGGATTGGAGAAAATGGTGGCTTATAAACGTCCAGATCAGGAAACTCTTTGAATCCCATTAGACTTTGGAAAGTACCATAAATATCCCAACTGTTTCCTAGCATTGACTGAGGAACTAATACACTTGGAGCAGCATTAAAGTTCAACGTAGTGTTGAAACTGTTTCCTCCCAGCCATTGATTTTGCTGTTGGTTTTGAGAATCTTGTGGGTTCTGTTGCTGGTCTTCTCCAAAGTTTCGAGGTTGAGTAGTATTTGTATCTCCTAATATAAGTTGCCCTTCTAAGGGGAGTGCTGGATCTTGGTTGAAGAAAGTGGAGAAGAACTCCAAATTGAAAAACGATTCAGCATCGAGTGGTTCTGTTTCAGGAATTGGCTGATCTTGTGTCAGGTGTTGCTCTTGGATTTGTTGCTGGGGAGCTGGCTGTTGTTGAAATAATGATTGTTGAGCGACTGGATGTTGCTGAATGTTCGGTGGATACTGTTCTTGATAATCGTTACCTTGTTGCATTTGTGCATGATATTGTGACAGTCCTTCTTGGGCTAATGCTGGAGACTGGTTTCCTTGTATTTGAATTGGTAAACCTAGTGGGATTTGATCTAGAGGAATCTGGCTTTCAGGTATGCTTTGGGGCATTTGACTGTACTGAGTCTGTTCATTGCCCTGTAAACACAGAACTGGGGGCTGAATAAACTGGGTTTGGCTTTGTGCCTCCTGTTGTGGTTCATTATAATGATAATGGGTCAGAAATGATTCTGATAAAACTCCAGTGTATGTAGCATCGCCAACCATATTGGTTTCTAATGTCATATAATCCAAGTTATCTAAAGGTTCCTGAAGTACTTGAGCATGAACAGGTTCCGGTGGTGGAGCGATCGCTGGAAATGGTACTGGTGGTGCTACGACTTCCTGCATTTCTCTGGGCTCCCGAAGACTGGGCTCCCGAAGACTGGGCTCTTGCTCAATTGTTGTACCTGTTGGAACTATAGCATCGGATTCTGAATCCGTGTCTAAAAACCAAGTAGGAGTCACAGCAGGTGAGGGAATGTAATCCTGTTCTTGTGTATAATTGCTTTGATTCAATCTAGTTCTACTAGCAACAAGGGGTGGAGGACGACGAGTGATCCCCCGAAGGGAAGCTCTTCGTCTCAAAAGGACTTGCTGTGCTCTTCGTTGGGTTGCTTCCAATGATCTTCTAGTTCTTGGTATTGGTTCACGAATTTCAGAAACTGAAAACTCGAACGATGGGAGTCTTGAAAAATCTGCTTGTCTGAAAGATAGGTTGGGGTCTATTCTTTGCCAGTGTTCGTTTAGAATATCGTGTACATCTGTAGATCTTCTTTGTGAAGGCAGCTGAGGCAGAGGTGTGTCAGAAGAAGGTCTATTTGGAGAGGATATATTTAGAGAAGGTCTATTTGGAGAAGGTATATTTGAAGAAGCTGGTGGGTTTGTTTGCTGGGAAGACAGATATTGAAATTGATTTCGAAATTGGACGTTTTGTCTATGGGCACTCTGTGAACGTCCCCTGTTACCTCTCTGATTTCGAGGTGTCTGTACCAGCGAGGTTCTAGGTCGTCTAGCAGGTAGCTTTGGGCTCGAATGTGCCCTCCGCCTTTTTGGAGCCATGTTTGTAATTGTTGCAAATGCGCATTTTGCAGCCATTTACTTTTAAACTTTATCGGCTTTAAACTTTGGAGCAGGGCTTTAATAAAAATGATAGCTCTTAAATCTTACACCTAACAAATCAAGAGATTATTTGTACAATAGCGTAATAAAGAGATATACGAATGCTATTTATTCAATCTCTTAAAACTAACTTACCATTTTCTAACTTCAAGTTCTTTTTAACAATCATAATGATCCGCTGTTTGTTTTCTTTATTTGAGTTTACTCTGCTTCTTAATCTCTCCAATAAGTCCTTGGTCGTTAATGGATTATCCTTTAGAATACCCAATACTTCAGATACCGTAACAAGTGTACCATCAGCACCTGCATCGTTTAAATCCATAGCTGAGTTAGGAACTGGAGATATGCTTTTTTCTTTAGTAGGAGAGTTTGGTTTATGTTTCTTAGGTGGTGGTGAAGATTCTGTGCTAATTGGTCTTTTACGTCCTCCAGGTAACCAGTCACCTTTAGGGAATCCTTCCAAGAATTTTGAAGGTGCTTTGATAACAACAAATCCATCTCCTACATTTGTGACAATAAACAGTCTCACAAGAGACCTTTGTCCAGCCAAAAGGTCATCTTCACCTGGCTCTTGTTTAATTTGAAATTCATCATCGCTATCATCACCACTTTCCAAATCTGATTTACTCAAGTAGGGATTCAACTTGTCATCATCATCACTATCATAAACACCACCTTCAGTTTTATTTAATACTTTTCTTAATTTCTTACCTTCTTTATCGATCTTTCTAGACTTTTCAGTCTCAAACAAATCATCAAGATCATCGTCATCTTCATTGGCTTCAGCATCTGAGCCTCCATCGAAATGCGAAGCCTTTAACATTTCCTTCTTCATTTTATGCTCTGCCAATTTATTTTCTTCTTCATCAGCATCCATAATAGGAGCTTCTTCATCATCAGCAAACTCTTCTTCAAAATCAATATCATCATGATCAGAATCTCTTTCATTGAACAGAGATGCTCCACTAACGGTTCTCAACTTATTGGAGCCTGAACTGTGAACCCTAGCTTGAGCTGGACCTTGACTATTATTTCTAAACCTATAATCTTTATCTTCCTTCTCTGACATATGTTTCATTAACCATCTAGGAACCGCTGATTTCTTCTCCATTTTAGCTTCAGCTTCTTCCAAAGTCAAAGTAGCATATTTATTCCTTGGATTGAACCGATAAACTTTTTCTGCTGGGATCATTTTAAACCCATCTTTATCAAATATAAATAATACATGAGATGCTTCACTTGCACCTGCTTCATAATTTCCAACGTAAACGTTTTTCCCATCATAATCTTCCATAACCCATGGATAATATTCCTCGTATCTCAACTTTCTCTTATCATCAGCCATTAAATTAATTTGTCTGGTCTTACGTTTGAACATATTTTTCTTAAAATTTCTAGCACCACCTTCTGGGGCAACTTGAGACAAATCCATTTCATTTGGATCCACTTTATTACCATTTGGGTCTTGATTTGTTTCCTCTTCCTCCTCATCACTTTCATCATCTACAGGTATCCCTGCAAGTCTTTGCTGTTTTCTTCTAGCCTTTTCTGTAGCTTTCTGTTGTTCTTCTCGTTTCTTGATATCTATATCTTTTCTGGATAAATGGAATTGGATATTCCGAGGATCTTTCCTATGAAGCCTAACTGGTTTAGTAAAATCTTTTAGAATATCAACATTATTTCGATTAGTAAACCTGGATATGTGATACCTCCTATCTTTAATATCATCTTCTGAATAACACTTCAAGGGGATATCTTGCCACCCTTGCTCGTTCTTCACCGGCAGCTTGGTGGGAGGTGTGGGAGTTGATGATGATGCTTTAATGGGCAGCTTTCCAGGCGTACTCATCAGGCAAGTTGTTAATGAAAAAAGTCGCGGATAATGTGAGAAATGGAGATGAATATAGTTGCGACATTTTGTTTAAGACATTGAGTTTTACGACACTTGATTCATTGACGTAAAACGCGACCGGTAACGGCATAATCTTCAATGTCTGTAGCAGTAGTTGATGAAGAGGACAAGTACCTCAATGAAATAAAGCTGGAAAAACCTCCTCCACCTAAATACGTGGGGTTTGTGGCTGGGATGTTCAGTGGAGTAATGAAAAATGCTGTGGGACATCCTTTTGATACTATCAAAGTAAGATTGCAAACTGCACCCAAGGGCCAATTTAAAGGTCCTATGGATTGTGTTTTACAAACCCTTAAAAAAGAAGGTTTAACTGGTTTCTATAAAGGTTTCACTCCTCCTTTGATAGGTTGGGTATTAATGGATTCAGTCATGTTAGGATCTCTTCATGCTTATAGAAGGTACGTTAAAGACTATATCTACCCTGAAGAAACCAAATTACCTTTATTAGGACATGTAATTGCTGGGCTTGGAAGTGGTCTTACAGTTTCATTTGTAGCTGCTCCCATCGAACAGTTTAAAGCTCGTCTTCAAGTACAGTACGATGCTAAATCAAAAATATACAATGGGCCAATAGATGTGGTGAAAAAATTGTATAAAACAAGTGGGATAAGAGGAATTTACAGTGGGTTACTCTCTACAATGATTTTCAGAACAAACTTTGTATTTTGGTGGGGATCGTACGAGTTGTTCACTCAGTACTTTGAAGCCAACACGAACTTATCTAAACCTTCAATAAATTTTTGGTCTGGTGGGTTGAGTGCAACAGTATTTTGGATATTTGCATACCCAGCTGATGTCGTCAAGCAAACAATCATGACTGATAGCCCTATTCGATCCGAGAAAAAGTTTCCTCGTTGGATAGATGCAGTGAAATACATTTATAGGGAATATGGATTTAAGGGATTTACTAAAGGATTTGGCCCATCAATTCTCAGATCGTTCCCAGCAAATGCTGCAGCTCTTGCAGCATTCGAAGCCGTCATGAGATTTATGCACTGATACATGCACTGATATATTTATATAGATTATTTATTTTCCCATGGCTTTGTCCTTTTTGCAGCTGTAGGTGTCGATTTTTGGTCTGATAAAACCGTATCTGGGATTTGTTTAATTCCTGGAACTGGCTTCCCTGAGACTATCAATTCTACGAGTTCCTGGTAATTTGAAGAATATGGTGGGTCACTCAGATCTGGTTGACCAGTTGGGGTTTGAGAATTGGGGTTTGATTGACTAGATTCACTTAACTGAGTTTGCTTTTCAACCGGAACATCGTCTTTGATCTCCTGGATCTTATTCGAACGTTTCCAAGCTTCGTAGTCGTCTAAATTAAGTATATTTCCCGTCTTATTGCAGTAAAAAAAACTCTTTGCTTGGTCGACCAATTGCTGCTTATCTAAAGCTGGAATCGATACAATTGATGGATCTTGCTCTTTTAAAGTAGCCAAATAATTATCCAAGATCTCCTTAATACCATCCTGAAACTCAGCGAATGAGTCCCAATCATAATTCTCATACTGCTGGTAAACTTGTTCCTGATTCATTTTTGTACTTCAAAAGCCAACTACTAAAACATGCGACATCTAAAAAACTAAATCCAAACGCGAATAACAACTAAAACCAACTTCATTCATTCTTTCATCATGAACATTCTGGTCACTGCTGTGGTGACAGGAGCCGTGATCTTACGGCTACTTTTCTTTGCCTATGGGCTTTATCAAGACGCAACCATGACTGTCAAATATACTGATATTGACTACCTTGTGTTTTCTGATGCTGCTAATTACGTGTATAATGGTTTAAGTCCTTATCAAAGAGAAACTTATCGTTATACGCCCCTTTTGGCGTGGATGCTTGTTCCAAACAGCTGGGGAGGAAACTGGTATCATTTTGGTAAGATTGTGTTTATGGTTTGTGATGTCATTACTGGGGTATTAATTATTAAGTTATTGAAATTAGTGACTCAAAAGCCTCTGAAAATCCTGATTCTTTCTGCTCTTTGGCTTTTGAATCCTATGGTCATCACCATCAGTACAAGAGGTAGTAGTGAAAGTGTTTTGACCGTGATAATCATGGCATTTATCTACTCGTTATTCAAAAAACAATTGACCAGATCTGCTATTTGGCTAGGTTTGGCCATCCACTTCAAAATATACCCAGTGATATATTTGCCAAGTGTAGTGCTTTTTTTGACTAAATTCAATAAGCCAATTGTTGATTTGCCTATTGCCAGATACGTAAATGTTACCAACTTAAAATATGGTTTGATCACAGTGGCAACACTTACAGCTCTTAATTTGGGTATGTATTATGTCTATGGCTATGAGTTCCTTTACCACTCGTACCTTTATCACTTTTCACGTTTGGATCATAGACATAATTTTTCAGTGTATAATGTGCTTTTATACTATAAACTGAGTATTGGAGATGAAGGTACAGGAATTTTGAATAGTATCGAACAATATGCATTTATCCCTCAATTGGCCATATCTGCAGTAATTCTTCCACTCAGGTTTAGTAGAAGAGATTTCATTTCTTGTTTATTTATGCAAACTTTTGCATTTGTAACTTTCAACAAGGTTATTACATCACAGTATTTTATTTGGTTCCTTATATTCCTCCCACACTACCTTGCCCTGTCTGGTCTTATTAAAAACTGGTTTAAAGGGTTAATTGTTTTAGGACTGTGGATAGTTACTCAGGGAATATGGCTTTATTTTGCATACCAGCTTGAATTCTTAGGATTAAATACTTTTGATAATGGCCTCCTTTTTGCCGCCTGTGCTTTCTTTGTGTGTAATTGTTGGATTCTTAGTGTTTTTATTGCAGATATTGACGCTATATAGATATTTACGTAGTAATGTATTTTTTGCAACAGATAAGCAACTGGCAAATAGCTTTGAAGGTTATCTAGAATTGACCTGTTTATATCGTTTATTCAAAGAAAAAGACCTGCTTGATAATGCTCTAACTGAGAACTTCAGCAACCTTTTAATGGACCTCAATAATACCGCTCTAATAGATTCTTGTTAGACACCATTCTTATATATCATAGATCTGCCGGTAATTTCCCTAAGCTCCTCCCTAATTTAATGCGATTGGGCCCAACACGGCCCTAAACCCGGTCGATGCCCTCTAGTGAAATATCGCACTTAATCTCACAAACTTTTCACGATGCCACCACTTGAATTATACTCACCAGAAGGGTTGAGGATTGATGGAAGGCGATGGAACGAACTTCGTAGGTTTGACTGTAAGATAAATACGCATCCCAACTCGTGTGATGGTAGTGCATACGTGGAACAGGGAAATTCAAAGATAATATGTATGGTGCAAGGACCTATGGAACCTAAATTAAGATCTCAAATTGATGTTGCAAAAGCAAATATTGAAGTAAATATAAATGTGAGCAACTTTGCAACTTTCCAGAGAAAGAAAAGAGGTAAGAACGAAAAGAGAATTGTTGAGTTGAGAACAGCTATTGAAAATACTTTACAACAAAGTATTATAAGTAAGTTATATCCTCGTACACTTATTCAAGTTAATATCCAAGTTTTAGCACAAGATGGAGGACTTTTGGCTGGAATTGCAAATGCCACCACTTTAGCACTCATTGATGCTGGGATTTCAATGTACGATTATGTCTCATCTATTTCAGCTGGATTATATGATCAGTATCCATTATTAGATTTAAACACATTAGAAGAAAATGACATGAGTTATGTGACAATTGGAGTTATTGGAAAGAGTGAAAAACTTGCAATGTTGATGTTGGAAAACAAAATGCCATTAGATAGGTTAGATAGTGTGCTAGGATTGGCAATTGCAGGTGCTCATCAAATCAGAGAGTTAATGGACGAAGAAGTTCGTCGTCATGGTGAGAAGCGTGCTGAGAATCAGTGAGCTTTTACAAAATTGAGCTTTTAGAAAAAAACTCTGTATAAATATAAAATGTACATTAGTATAAAAAAATAATTCTCAGATTTCACAGCCAAAAATAGGATTTGTGAAAATCACAACTGAACAAACAATGCGGCTGCAATTAGCCAAAACAAAGCCTATAAGCCTCTTTAAGAACTACAATTTAAAATAAGCCATTTCGTTTGAAATGTACTTGCAAACCCCAAACCCCCACAATTTTTCCTATTTTTGAACTTTTTTAATTGTTGTATTTACATTTTTCCAATTATATTCTTGTGTTTTTCTGTCTCAACTCAACCATTCAGGGTCTTCGGCTAGTAGCCGACTCGTAAATACTCTATAAGCCAAAATCCCACTTTCACTATAGCAAGAATTCCACTAAAATCTTTGAACCTCAATTGACCATCTCTAACAATAACCATTCCCTAACCCATTTCACTCTATCACAGGCCCACGCCCCTCACACACTACGGGCCCGCGCAAATGCGAACAAATTTCAAAAAGCCAGATCACCATCATGTCTTACAGAGGACCGCAAAATCAATTCAATAGTCAATTCAATCCAGGCAATGGACCCATTGGTGCTACTCCTATAGTCAACCAGGCCCCAGCATCTGGAGGATCAGCTTTGGATCAATTTGAGCAATTTTCAAAGAAAGTCGAAGATTTCATCGACGACTACTCCAAACCATTCAAACCATATGTGGTAAGTATTGGTAGATTTTTCATTGTGGCCACATTTTATGAAGATGCTCTTAGAATCTTCACCCAATGGAACGAACAAGTTTACTATCTCCATAATTATAAACGGATTTGGAAATGGTTAACTGTATTGTTTTTAATCACCAATATTATCTCAATGACAGTTGCATCAACTTTATTGATTTTACGTAAAAGAAATGAAGTTGCTACAGGGGTTTTAATTGCTGTGGTCATTTTCCAAGGACTCTTTTATGGATTGATTTTTGATGGTCAATTCATTTTAAGAAATCTTTCAGTTGTTGGTGGTTTGATTTTAGCATTTTCTGATTCATTGGTTAGAGATAAAAGACTGTTTAACGTACCAGGAATTCCAATGGTAAACAATCAAGATAATAAGAAATACTTTTTGTTAGCTGGTCGTTTATTATTGGTGTTTTTATTCTTAGGATTTGTATTTTCATCTTCTTGGTCATGGACAAGACTTTTGGTTATTTTAATTGGTTTCATTACTTGTGCTCTGATCATTGTTGGATATAAAACTAAGTTTGCTGCTTTCACCTTGACGGTGATGTTATTCGTTTACAATGTTTTTGCCAACCAATTTTGGAGATACGGTAGCCATGATTCATCAAGAGATTTCTTGAAATATGAATTTTTCCAAACCTTATCGATTGTCGGTGGATTGTTGATCATTGTAAATGCTGGGGCTGGTGAATTGAGTATTGATGAGAAGAAGAAGATTTATTAGGTGTATAGTAATTTACTGCTATAGTTGTTATTTGCTATTTCTCTTTATCACCAACAAATTGTATTTGATTAGTACAGGCTCTGTTCTCTGAAAGGATCTGAGTAATCCAAAATGAAGAAAAGTTACAGCTATACAAATCCCAAGTAGGATCTTAGTACTACCTGTACATAACTCTTACCCACAGTTGATCTTAGTCGTGCAGACTCGCGACTAAATCTCATCTCAATGAATGATAAACCACCCCAGTGTCCTATAGACCACAGCAGTGGATGGAGTTGGAGTCTGCTTCTATGGGCCAAGAAACCCCAAGACAAGTGTCCTATCCCATCACAAAAACAAGCAGTTCAAGATCTTATAGATCAGCCTAAATGTCCCGTTGACCATAACACTCGTAGTGATTGGTTGAACAAGGTTTCAGTTTCAACCACCACAAATACAACTGCTATTGAAACCACCGGGCCAGAAACGTGTACTTCTGATGACATCAAAGAACGTGATTTAAAGTCAAATGTGAATTTACCTACCGAACGTGAAATAAGTTCGATTCCACGGACATCTGCCAATGCAAATTGGGTATATCCCCTGGAAAAACAATTTTACGAGGCCATGGTTCGTAAGAAATGGAACCCTCAAGCAGACGATATGAAGACTGTTGTGCCCATCCATAACATGGTAAATGAAAGGACATGGAAGCATATTTTAGCATGGGAAAAGCCTTATTATGAAGAAAGTTTAAAGAAATGTGGAGGGATTAAACTCACGAGTTTCAAAGGGAACCCCAGCAAATTAACCCCAAGAGCATGGATTAAATCAAATGTTTTTGGACAGGATAAACCTTTTGATAGACACGATTGGGTGGTTGATAGATGTGGAGTGCAAATTGATTATGTGATTGATTTTTATGCCGGGAATGAAACACATCCAGATGTTTTCCTTGATGTACGGCCTAAGTTAAACACTTGGGAAGGAATAAAATTAAGGATTACCAAAGCTTTTGAGTAAATACATGTACATATGATATAATATAATGAACTTTTTTATTTATAATTTACTATATACGGAACTTTATACACTATTTTCTACCCATGAATTGACCACTTTGGCCCATTTTTTGCATATGGTCACCGACTTGAACATTTGTTTCAAAATATTTAGCAACACATCTGTCTAAGCATAAAGCTTCTTGTTTGTTGATGTCAGAATCAGCATATTGCTTGTTGATACATTTGGTATGACATTGTGAAACCAAGGCATTGAACATACCGGTGACCATGTCCAATTCAGCCTCAGCGGCTTGCAACTTTTGTTGTGATGATACTTGTGGTGCTCCTCCTAATCCGAACATGATGTGAAAATTTTTCAATTGCGTGCGAATCTGGGGACAAGTACTGGAGAATGATCTGGGAAAGAACATGGTTAGAGCTTAGAGATAGATACACATGTAGATATTAGAGTATTGCAGGTTCTAGAGAATTTTAGAGCATTGTAGGGGTTGGTGTATTGGCGTTTATTATGATCTGTTCTTTGTGATTTTTAGAGACCAAGTAGACAATGTCTTTATTCTATATGATTACATCTATAATGAAGGGAAAGTAATCTGGACATAAGATCCCAAAAGTGTCAGTTGCCCTGGAAATTTATCCTTCACCTCATGGTAGTCCTCTTGTTTTTCTGCCACAGGAGTTAATAATCCATGGCAAATAGTGATACTCTTTCCATCCAAAGACATGCCTGATCCGTGGAAGTAAAGATTACAGTTGCAGTGTTCTGTAGAATTTTCCAAAATCTCTAGGCCTTCCCGCAGCATACTGTGACGTAAATCGTAGTGATACTTGTAAAATCCCCATGTTTGGGTTTTGATATTGTACACCAAAAGTCTACAAATCTCTTTATTAGATGTAAACAACCTGAATCTTCCTAATCTTGAAACATCAAATTTATCACTGTGATATGGTTCAGGATCAAAGTTACGCAAATAGTGGTTAGTGAATCCTCCTACAAAGAAAACAAACTCGCTCCCTAACTTATTATAGTAGAGTGCTGTGTGATGAGAAGCACGTAATTCTGCTTCAATTAAATCAGGATGCTTAAGTTCTTTATCTTTTGTTAATTCACTGCTGCAATCATCTTCAAATGGCTGGATAGGTTTATCAAAGTAGTTGTATGCAAATGTAGTGGTTTCTTGAAATTTACCTGAATCGAAATAAAACATGTATAAGCTTGCAAAAGTATCTTTGTTTTCATTACATCCTCCATGGATGAGCCATGCCTTTTTATTATAAAATTCCTGTGGTAATTTGACTCTGATTATACGGCCACCGTTTCTACTGTTAGAAGTTTGAATCGATGTACTGCTGCTATCATCATCAAATATCGAGTGCGGAGACCACGGTCTGGCCACCAGGTTCCAGTCACATTGCAGTTCTGAATCATCAGTATTATCTACAAGAGCAGATGCAAAATAACCCCTTGGACTAGGAATTGAGTCAGGATCACCAAGAACAACTTTATAGATCAAAGCATCCTTTTGGATATTGTTTGAAAAGAACTCTCCTTCACATAGTAAATCTATCCGAAGGAAATCATTCGTAGCAACAAATTGCTTCATTCCGTCGATTTCTTTGAGCACAAATCCTCCAAATATAAATACACTGGTGAGTGCAGACCCAGGCTTAACAAAAGTATCTCCATAAAGATCGTGTGGGCTTTTCACAGTCACTCCTTGCTTTATGCAAGAATCACAGAGCTCGATGCCATCATCAGTGGTTTTGCACGTACAAGTGTCAGGCTCATCATCGATCAAAAGTTCATCGGTGATACTTACAGACTGCTTGCTGTCGTTTTTCAAAGTGGCTAGAATAGGTTTGGGAGAAACCATAGGCAGCTGTGGACTTGGACTTGCGGGTCTGCTCTTTACGCTTCCACTATTTGAACGATGTTGTTTCATCTGATTGGCATAAGAAGAAACCAAAGGTACGGGCTCGTGCTGAGGGCTCGTTTGCCTGGAGGGAATCACGTGGTGGATTCTGTCCATAGCTTTTGAAATCAGGCTCGTGCTTTTCTTTGAGTCTTTTGAGCTAGTACTTTTTGATTTCTTTGGTTTCGAAGATTCAGAACTCGAATTGGTGTTTGTCTTGTTGATGTGAACCTTGAAGTAGCTATGAGAGCTGGAGTTGGTGGGGGTTTGTGGTTCTGAGTTCAAGTGAAGTTTTGTGTTGATGACAGTTTTGGAAGTGGTGGGTTTAGGGTTCAAAATTGGGCTTGAAGCAGATTTGGTTTCAGTAGGAATGTAAGGACTCAAGTGGGAAGCATCGGTGAAATTTGGAGTTGGAACTCTGGAATTTGCAACCGAATCGTCTATTATGGTTTGTTCGTATTCGTTGGCTACAAGAGCATTCCCCACTCTACCAATTTCGAACTTATCGTCCGAGTACCTACTAAGATTGATCTTAGTGAAAGTCAAGGTTCGTATATCCAAAATATAACCGGCTTCATTGACTTCGATATCCTTTTCGATAATCCATCTGTCGAGTTCTGGTTTGTATTCGACTGAATTTATTTTAATTTTAAAGCCTCCATAGATGAATACATGGCGTGAAGTTAATTTGGCAAACGAGACCGCATTCAAGTCAGATGGTAAATTTGATACGAGAGGAGTCACGACGGTGGCCAAACCTCTCTGGGGGTTAAAGATGAGAAACTGGTCATTTTGTTCGAGGAAAGGGCTCGATAATATACTTCGATCCAAATGAGGAGGAAGAACTACTGGTAGGTGAACCGAAATTCTTGCGGGGTCTGTTGAATCAGGGATTCCGAAGTTGCTGAAACGACACAGCACATCGTTACGTAAACCTCCAAACACGTAGACTGTTTCGTTAGCCGAAATATGATTATGGTAGACAAACCCCGTCATATTAGTGGGCAGGGTATCGGCAATATTCAAGGAGATTTTGGGGATCGAAAAGTATCCGGCAAACGGATGTATATCTTCATCTGTTGAGTGCAAACACGCCATATTTTCATCATTTTCAGGGATATTTTCTGGGACTTCGGTGTATTCTTCTCTAGGGATAGAGCCATGTTCTAAAGGCAGATAAACCGACATGGGCTTGAAAAATGAGCCCATGCTGGCAGATACGTTGATTCTATTGATAAGCCTTTTGCTGGGGAAATATTTGAACGTTGCTATCGGTGGTTTTGGTGAATGATTCCAGTAGGGGGAAGAGTTTGCTGTGATGAAGTTGGAGTCATTGGAAGATATTTCAGCTGATCTTGCGGGAAATTTGGGGGCTGATGCCACTGGGGGTGGTGACGTGGTGATGCTGGGATCGTGCTGGGGGGTTGGATGTGTGGTTTGTTCGGTGATGTCTTCTGAGGTGGGCATTGATGAAGAAGTGCGCGATGTGGAGATCTAAAATGAGAATGGAGAAGAGTGTGGGTTGTGAGTGTAGATTGAGGAGTGGATTGAGGAGTGGATTGAGGAGTGGATTGAGGAGTGTAGATTAAGGGAAGATTAAGGAGTAGATTAAGGAGTATATTAAGGAGTATATTAAGGAGTATATTAAGGAGTAGATTAAGGAGTGTAGACGGAGAGGTTATGGAGTGAAAAGTGGTATCTGTAGAGAAAAATTTCATTACTTGTAGATCTAAATAAATTTGCAATGAAACTTCATATCTATTTTGAGACTTGTAATTATGCTGGTTATAAGGTGTAATAGTGCAGAGCTCTATCTAAACATTCGGACTCAACATATCACTCTTCACAAGTATGTTAATATCTTGCACAGACGCATGAATAAACTGTCTCACTTCAAGGGCTAACCACACCTTTATCATACTCAAAGAATTCTCATTCTTTAATATAGCTCTTCCCTCTTTCAGAACTCCCAATTCTCTTAACACAGGTAATGAACTGTTTGTTAGTATTGAACATCATAATCAAATATCATAGAATATACAAACCTTGCAAATAAGTCTAATTCAGGGTCTAATTGTCTTCCAATTCCTTCAAGAAGTAATATGGCAACAACAATACTTATAAAATCTCCTTCCATTCTAACATGGTGTTTCCGAACCATGGTTAATACTTGCTCAAGTAAATCTCCTATACTTAAGTTCCCTAATGCAAATGTCCGTTGCTTCATTCTATCCACAAGTTTTTCAACTTTGAATGCAAATAATTCGGTATCAATCGCCAGATCTGGGGTACGTGATCTCTCTATCATTAATTCTCCTGCTTTATACCCGTCAAATTCAGACAATGCTTTAAACAAATCTATAAAATTCACTCTATCAACATGGTTCAACTCCGTCACAATTCCTACATCAAGAAAACATATTTCTGCATGGTACCCATTATTGTAAAGTTCCTTAAGTTTGTCACACCATGCATTTTGGTCATCAGGAAGTTGAAGAAGTTCGTCGGTGATTTTGTTGGTTTCAGCCTCGTTGCTGCTCTTGATAATTTTATATTCTTTTTCGTGCTGATAAACTGTATTCTTGTAGAACTTGACCATCATATTCCCAGGATGCAAATCAGCATGAATAAAGTTATCAAGAATTAACATCTTTAAAAACGAATCAAGCCCCTTATCACTGATTTCTTTAGAAAGGTTCATTCCAAAGTTTTGGTGAACGGAAAGAATCTTTTCTAACGGAATCGCATGAAGAAACTCTTCAACTAAAACGTGTCTACTGGTGAACGATAAATATGGTTTGGGGAAATGGATATCAGGTTTATCCTTGAAATTGTATCTGAATTTAGCCAAGTTCAAAGCCTCGATTCTAAGATCCAATTGAAGTCTCATCAATATAGCAAACTGGTCGACTTCATCAGGTAATGAAAGCCATTCCATTGTAGGAATGACATTAATTATATTGGCAAAGAATTTCATGAGCTTTAAGTCTCTGTTAATTTTAATTTCAACATTCGGGTGAAGCACTTTTATGGCCACTCTTTGATTAGATTTGAGGGGATCATCAGTGACAATAAACTTGTCTATAATTGATTTGTACCTGCTCAGTTTTTCCGGGTTTTTCCTGAATTGAAGCTTCAGGGTGATTTTATCCTCATCTTCGTTAATAGACTCGATGAAATTCTGTCTCAACTTCGCCAAATATACCTGGGCAATTGCCCCTACCCCTATGGGGGTTTCACCAAACTCTTCAAAGATTTCGTCGAAATCGTGGTCTCCAAAACTCTTACTCACGATTTTCTTGGTGTCTCGGAAGCTGTGGGCTTTGGAATTTGAATGGAGATTGTTCAATTCGTCACACAATTCCTTGGGCAAAAGATCGGTTCTTGTTGCTGCCCATTGGCCCAATTTGATGAAAGAAGCACCTGCTAATTCGGCAGACCATCTAACATATCTAAACCACAATTTAGACCCTCCTTTGCCTTTCCCGTCGAAAAACGTTATCGGATAAGCTAGTATTAACGGGAGGAAAATGAAAGCTAGTTCGACAAATCTCGTGAATGTAATCATTGGGTCTATAATATAATCGTGAGTAGCAAACCTTAGATAGTACCAAATTTTGCGGAGAAAAGAGCCATTTAGCAAGGATTGTTTGTGTTTTTCATGTTCTTCATTAGCTTCGTGCTGGGATGCCAGGAAAAGTCCCATTTCAAAAGTTTCGGCTTCTGTATCGACTTTTAAGTCGTTATTGTTTATGATTGTAGATTTAGCATTATAGATTTGGATACATGCTAGACTTACAATTGAAAATTTGGCAATCTTGGAGCCTGAAACTCGGGGTTTGATGTGGAAGGTTTGTAGAGAGTTCCACCTTAAGTTTCGAGTCGAGTTGGTCCATTTGGGGCTGGTGAAGTGCCGGGCAAATAGTTTTGGTTGAAGCCTAAACATGATTGCTTGTGCGAAATTGATTGAGCATTTAATTTAGTAGTGAATAGTATTCGGAATTGAAGAATGATAGAACGAAATTGACTGAGGAGAGTAATGTGGAAAGGAATTGACTGAAGAAATTATTATGGAAAAGAATGGACTGAAGAAATAAAACTTAAAATTTTTAGATGTATTTTTTTCTCTGTTTGCAGCTCTATTAGTAGGATTAATGGGTTATTGTACGTAGAGTGATCAGGAATATTACTATTTACTATTTAGTAATGAATGGATTGCTATTTAGTAACAAATGGATTGCGATTTACAACTGAACGAAAACCATCTAAGAAGTAGAAGTACTTTTATAGAAATAAACTGATTATATACAACTAAATAAGATAACTCTAAATCAAACCTGTACTATTCTAAAATCAATGGATTTTAATATGATGAGATCTATCAACTCTGGTTCCTCTATTCTATCTTTCTATATCTATACTAACTCAAATGATCTCTCAAAATACTAACCCATAACGCAATACTTGCAGTCCCCTTCGGGTTCGTTCTGGGACCCCTTCTGGCCACAATCCCATCATGGGAATTCCAAGCATCAAGGAAAACCGGCACTTTGATCCAGTCAAGCTCGTTCAAGTTCTTTATGATATTCTTCTTAGTATCATCAATATCAAGCATACATTCTTTAGTAAATAACGGATAATCAGCATAGTCCTGTATGCTTAACTGATCAAAATGCTTTTGAATAGCTTCATCATGAAGCTTTGTATCGATCTCAAAAAGCTTCTTTTTCCTACTAAACATAAGATTTATGTGCTTGGTGGTGGTAAGGTTTTCGTTCATTGAACTGTACTCATCGCTGTCGTCTTCAGCCTTGAAGTTGAAAGTAGAATTATGAGTATTCTGTGGTCTGAGTGCCAATTCTTCCTCGTTCTGTTCCTGAGATTCCGGTTGTTCCTCTTCCTCTTCAACTCCATCTCCCATATACTTGTCTTCAACATAAAGCATTCTCTCCACGGCTCTTCCAGTGATATCAGAAGTATCCCCTTTAAAAGACTCGTGGTGCTTGAGCAGCTTTCTCTTGTTTCTCTGGTCTTTTCCGATTTGCAAATCTTGTTCGTTAATTGGCTTTGATCCATAAACACTATTCTGCACTCTGTCCCAAAGATTATGGAAATCGGGGTATGGCAAGACTCTGATTTTCGTCATACTATAGAGAGATGCAATTAAACTGACGGTGATAATAGTGGGTACCCAAAAAGGCAAAATTAAAATCGATCCGAGTATGATGATTGTGAACTTGTACAATTTGTTTTTTCTGGTAACACTGGTGTGTTCCTGTTCGTTGATGAATGATTTCTCATGGACACTTCGTTTCAAATCAACAATTTTTCCTTTAACGTAAACATCACCAATCTTCATACTGGGTAAATCTTTCAAGTATTTCACTTTAACAAGATTGAATTTTTCAAACGGAGAGTATTCGGTGATGAACGATGTGAAAAACGCAACTGTTCTGTCATTTTTGACATTGGCCAAAAGAATTCTTTTTTGAAATCTTTGAAGTGCCTTATAGTAACTGGAACTTGGATCTGCCATTTTGACAAGAAGCTGATCAGTATCAGCTACAAATAACTCTCTACCACTTTTACCGAATAAATACTTTCCGAAGTTGTTTGCAGTTTTGTCAAACAAGTTATTGTGGAAAAACTGAACTCCTACATGAGGTGTTGCAAAAGTAGTAAAGAAAATTGGATCAACGTGGTCAAAAAAATCGATCTCTTCAAGAATCCCAATTAAGTACCGGCTAATAAGTCCTCCTAAAGAATATCCTACCATGCTTAGTTCTGAAACCAAAAGCCCGTTTTTCTTTAGGGTTTCAATCTCATAAAACATTTCAAAGAGCACTCTTTCGGCACAGATTTTGATCCCGTCATAAGTTTTCCAGAATCTAAAACTAGAGGGCCGAAGAACAACAATCTTTTTATCCAGTTTTTTGGAAAGCAATTCCTTGATACATTTTTCTATGGTGATCATATGATTAGGCCCACCCCATAATCCGTGAACTAGCACGAAGAGATGGCACTGAGTTTCTGTAGTTGCTTCCGTAGTGGTTTCTGTATTTTGGGTAACAGTATTCGACATATTTGGCTAAAACGGGCGAAATGTGCTGGAAGTAACTTTCGATCCCGGCTGGTATAACGAGGAAAAGGTTTCCACTTTATTTATGGTATCGAGAGAAGTAGAAATTGGTAGCCGAATTCAGCTGATAATGATATGCGCGACGGGAGATAACGGATCTGATAGGAGATAGATAGATAGAGAAGTGGGGGTTGGAATGGGGTAATTGGCTTGTTCTTAAGTATATACTGGCTTGTTTTGCCTGACTGTGTATTTGGACAGAGCTCAATAGCTTTTGGGATTGAAAAAAGTGAAGTTGCAGAGTTGAAACACCTAAAGAAACCCAAGAGTGAAAAACTCATCGCGAAACAGAACTGGAAATTCAATGGCACTTTTCGGAACCGGAAACACAGCAGAACCTGACTTAAAAGCACAGATCCAGGGCCAAATCAGCCAGGAGTTGGCTGTGGCCAATGCCACTGAGTTGGTGAAAAAGGTGACCGAAAACTGCTTTGAAAAATGTGTTGAGATTCCTCAACCTTCGCTCACTGCCCAGCAATCATCTTGCGTTGACCAGTGCTTGCAAAAGTACATGAGATCGTGGAATGTGATTTCGAAAACTTATGTAGATAGAATCCAAAGAGAGGGCAAGTAACTGTACATACAAAATAAATAAGTTCTTTCTTAGTTATGTGTAGTCATAGTGGTCGTAGTGGATTTAATACTATCATATACTATTAAGTGTTAAACGGTGATAAACATTATTAAATATTGAATGGTAGTTGTACTGGTGTTGGTTGGTGATAAACACAACTTTTTTGAATCTGAAAAAATAAGTCTCCATTTAGTCTTTGGCAAGCTTTTCCTTGTTCTTCTTTTTAAGCTTGATGTTCTGGTACGTATTAAGCACAAAGTAGACAAGGTTGAAGAAAACCACCCACAATTCTGGCCTGAGCCATTTCTGGGCAATTACCAAGCAAATTGCATTGGTGGTGACTGAAGTCTTAAGAATTCTAGGGTAACTTTGACGTAACCCAGTAAGTATAATATTCTTTATTTTCTGCAATTCCTGAGATATAGTCAATTTGGGATCTCTATGGTAGTTATTGATTAAAGATACCCAAGCAGTAAAAACTCCGGCCAAAATTGGAGTAATTGTCGATAAACTGGCTAATAGTTGCAAAACTTTAAACTTGGTGGTTTTAGGTGCTTGAGCAAAGATTGCATTGAGTAAAGCATAAAGATTGTGAGATAATGGAGTTAAAATAAAAGATCCATATACTATCATTTTTGTAATTTTGGTATTCAATTTTAGCTCAAAAGAAGAGTAGTCTTTTGAGACAACCGAAGCGATGAGCTCATTGAGACCATTGAGAACACCCGAAGTTACCAGCTTGGTAAGCAATGGATAATTGGTGAGATAATGAAGGTATGTACTATTCAACGACATGGTTGTATTTTGGATCAGATATATGCGGAAATAACGCAGAAACCCGATAAGATCATGTGGATATCATGTGAGTAGATAAGAGTTGATGCGGATATTTTTACTGTAGTAGGAAATGATAATGAAAATTGGGTATCATAAAGGAATTGATTTTTGATGTATTGATCTTGGTAATTGAACTTGGGGGTATTTTAGAAGTGTTTTAGTGGTAAACGGGGTTATTTTGAAGAATTAGGACGAATATTTTTTACGTCTGATTAGTGTTTCATTCAAAGTTTATTCAGTTTGCGTTAGCTTATTGTTTTCCCCTCCAGTTAATTACACAATTGCTACTTTAACTCTATAACTTTATAGTTGTCAATTTGTGTTACCTTTCCAGATATTGAAATTATATACAGTAGTTTAGACTTTAAAGTTTTAACACCTTCTCCGCTTGATCTCATACTCAACTTTTAGCAGCCATTGGACTGACAATTCATTTTTTATTTGTATTATGTCTTACAAAGTATTTTGAGACTCTTGACTCTGAATACACTTCTTTGTACTAAATGTACGTCTCAATAAGACCTGCCAAATTTGGCAATTACTGTACTCTACTTCAACTTGACATGATTAAATCACTTTTTTTTCTTCTTTTTTTGTACATTGAAATTGGCCTAATATAACAGAGCACTTTCTTAAACACAGGGTTAAATATACAGAATCCACTGGAAGAACGCAAATCTCAAGTTGGTATTCGATTTTCAAAAGTGCTGAAATGGGAAACTTGGCTGCGAAAATATGCTTATGTTGAACATGCAATACGAATGCCCTATTCATCTTTTCCAGTGACCTAAATCTTTCAATCCATCTAGTGTGGCAGATTTTACACAGTCTAGGTAATTAATAAAACATTACTCGGCTATCCTAAAATTCTTAATGTTAGAACAATAATTGTAGATTCAGGGAATATTCTATACGCTAAAATGCCGATAATTTCCTTTGTTTTAAAAGAACTTTCCTAAACATACCGACCTTCTTTATGCTAGCATAACAAACAAAAGATATAAATAATCCTCCTTGGGGGTGGGTGTTCGGTTATTATGTCTGTTAAACATAAACTTCAAGATCAACAAACTTACGATCAAACCGTTAAAAAGACTTGCGTCGTTCATCTCAGAGAAATCTCTACTGCTGTCGAAGCTCTTGAAGCTCCCGGAAATTTTATGACCGTAGATCCCCAACTTTTCAACACCGGTGAATTAATTGCTTATCTCCCTCAGGATAGAGTGAAATTTATGAAACACTTGGGGTATAATATGGAACCTGTTTTCCTATTCAAAGCATATTTATCGTGGCCATTTAAAATTCAGACATCAAACACTGTCCTGTATCCCGTTCCTGATTATCAATTGCCTGTGGTTAATAGGATAGTGTATCCTGTTTTTAGTGAAGATTCAGGACCTAAATGCCTTGAGAACCATTTTTGCAAACTTCGTGATAATTTGGGATACTTTTTTGGCAATGAATATGAAAAATTCCATGATGATAGGATCCTTTTTTGGAGGCATCTAACAAGGGAGTACCTTTTCAATACTGAAAAAACATTGGTTGATTTCAATAATGGACGACCATCTTGTGAATATTGGTTGGAGAAGTATATTTATCAGCCATGCTTGAACATGCTTGAACTTATACATGATGATACCTTATGTCGAGTAGAAATACAAAACACATATATTGTGTACAAGAGTGCAGACAGAGTTCCTTTATTTGTGATGAGGTTTGTGGATGGTGATTTGTCTTTATTTTTGAATGAAGACGGACTGATAAAGTATTTCCCTCAACGTGAGTACTCATATTCTTCATTAGAACCAGAAGATTTCCCACCAATTCCGGTTGTCCCAGATCTTTCTGAAGAAGAAAAATCGTATAATTTCATTTTCAGTGATGCTGTTAATAATATGATCAAGTATAGAAAAAATTGGTGCTTAGTGAGTGATTTCAAGACAACCTTGTACTTAGAAATCGATACTCAAAGTGACCTTTGGAAGGAGTCTAAAAAGAATTTGAAACATGAAAAGAACAAATCTTTCAACCAATTTGCTAAAGTTCCTTTGAAATGCAGAGTTATAAGTATCAACGATACATCTTTGACTCTCCAAATGATTATTTTATCGTTGCTTCACGATGAAAGAGATAAGGATGTTTCGAGACAGGACGACTTCTCTGTCGAGAAGCCAAATACCTTTCTTGGAGAAAGAGAGTCTGATGATCTTACAAATAAGCTAGGAATCTATAATGCTTTTAACGGGTGTGACTACGACGACTTTTATGCAGAAACTTACGATAATAGTTGCAGAGACTCCCAGATTCTCAAAACTTTAGTACGTTTAAACTACACCAATTTGCAAGAAAGGTTTGGATTGGGACTGTTCATACAGCATGATTCTTGCAGTAGAAAATGTTTCGAAGAAGTTCAAGAAATAAACCGATACTGGCCAAAGTTTGCGTGTAATGTCAGCAAACTTGAGTATAAACTCATTCATGAAGGGATTAAGAGACTGTCACAAATCTTAGAATTTAGTGCTGAAAATCTTGGGGAGTATTTCCCAGACATGAACCTTCCCAAAACTTCCAGTGTTATTTTGAAAGTATATGATGAAACACAACTTTGTGAATTATCAAGAAGAATACAAGACTTGGGTTTAAACGAAACCGTTTTCGAAAACGCCACTTCAAAGTACTTAAATGAGTTGCTAGCTTACCAAAGAATATCAAAATGTGGATTCCAGCTTAATGTTCCTGAATTTTATGACTTTGGGCACATCGTGATGTGTGAAAAAGGCGTATTAAAGTATTCAGGGTTATTTATTGCCATGTCTTATATCGAGCCAGATATACAGAGTATCAGCGTGATTGACTGTGTGTATAAAACTAGAAACCATATCCTGTTGCTAAATAGTAGGGGGGTTGAACATAACCAAATAATGAATAAGAACCTTGTTTTATCTGAGAAGGATTTGTATCTCTTAGACTTTACATCAGCTAAAGTTTATGATGAAAATGGGAATATAGAAGAGCTGTCTTTTATGAAGGCGTTGGAAAACAAGTATGGAGATACTGAGACAAATGGGTGCAAAAAAGGGTCACGAGATCTTCAAGATTTCGGAGACTTTGCAAGATCCGTATACGGAGTGAATATTGAAGGTACCAAGTTGTTGGATTTGACAAAGGAAGTGAAAAGCCAAAAGGCTTATTAAAAATTTTGTAGCAATATGTATTAAGAGAATAAAAATATCATGTAAACATACAATTATCAAATATATTATCATAACTAAATATACATCAATCAAGATGACTGACTTCAGTCTTCTCGTTCCATTCAGGATTAGTAACGGCCATTCTCTTTTCATGTTCATACAAAGGCTCCATATCTGGAATGTCTCTTCTCAAGACGTATTTCTGGAAATTGTGTCCCAATTCCTTAGCTCTGTACCAAGCATGCTTTCTCAAAGAAACAGCAAACACATCGTCCAATTCTTCCAAGGTTAATCCCTTAGTTTCTGGTAAAAACAAAAGCACCAAGAAGAATCCTACAATATTCCAAGCAGCGTACCATCCAAAAGCACCTTGTGGAGTGAAAGCATTCTTTAATCTTGGCCAAGTAAAAGCTAAGATGAAGTTGAAGAACCAACATGTAGCAGTTGCAAAACCCATACCTAAATCTCTGATATATAATGGGAAAGCTTCAGCAGAGTAAGTAAAAGGAACTGGTCCTTCACCAGAAGAATAGACACAAGCATAGATGTAAATACCAAATGCGATCAACCCCACTCTACCGTTTTTGTTAGTATCCAAATCAATCCAGAAACCACACATGGTGATTAATAAGAACAAAGACATTAATGGGAAAGTAACAAGTAAAAGGTTTCTTCTACCAAAAGTATCAATGGTATAGAAAGCAGGAATGGCAAATAAGAAATTGATCATACCAAAACCCCAAGAGGCTAATAAAGCTTCTCTATCACCCAAACCAGATTCTTTAAATATAGAAGAAGAATAATAAGCAATAACATTAATACCACAAAATTGTTGCATAAACATAACAATCCAAGCACCTAAAGCACCATTTCTGTTTCTTCTAATGGTAAACATTTCGACCATTCTCTTCCAAGTTGGAATACCAACATAAGAGTGTTCTTCACTCAATAATACGTATTGGTAAAAACAATCTCTAGCAGCAGCAATTTCTTCATGTCTCAAGTCACACAATGAAGCAAAAGCATCTTTATGTCTACCTTTACCCATTAACCATCTTGGAGATTCAGGAACAAATGGGATTTGAAACAACACAATAATAGCTGGAATACAAGCACTTCCCAACATAAGTCTCCAATTCAAACCATAGTGAATTCCATGATCAGAAATGGTATAGAAAGCAAGAGAAGCAACGTAACCAAACATAATACCCACAGCTGTGAAAAATTGCCATAACATAACTAAAGCACCTCTGATATGTCTTGGAGTACATTCAGCAGCATAAGCAGGAACAGTAGCAGATTTAATACCAACACCAAATCCCAAAAAGAATCTAGCAATAAACAAATGGTACCAGTTATTAATGAAACCTTGCCAAATACAAGTGACAGCAGAGATGAGACAAGTCCAGAAAATAACCCATTTTCTTCCTAATCTTTTGTTAAAAAAATCACTTAACCAACATGCAATAACAGAGGCACAAAGATAAGGAGCACCATTAATTAACCCTTCAAGTAAATCAGCATTTTTCATATCATAGACACCTAATCTTTCTGGATAATAAATAGTAGCACCATTAATAACAGATTCATCCATACCTTGAACAGCAGCAGCCATAGATCCTAAAGCAATCACGTGAATTAATCTCATAGGAATATGCCATTTTTTAGTAGCTTCAGTGTTTAATCCAATTTTTTCATCTTCTGTCAAAAATGGCATCGAATTAAACTCAGCTGGCATTCTTGCTAAAGCAGCAGCACGTCCAAATAAATCAGGATCTAAATCATGTTTACTAGCATAATTTCTACCCATTTGCATAACTTGTTTTTCAGAATATTGACTTAAAATATTCCCTCTTTCACCATTTCCTGGTTCAGCTAATTTGCTGTGGATACTTTCTAAGTCATCCGGATTTTTTTGTTTTTCCGAAGATGCAGACGAAGAGTGGTCAAGCAATTGCTGGTCGTGGGCCTGCTCTTTAACGGGAGCTTCCGACTCAAGTTGAGGATTTTGATCAGGCTTTTCAGAGCTCATGGTTAATGATATCTAGGGGGAACTGCAGCTATTTATACTTTCATGAGCCAGAATCTGGAGTAAATTGTGTACCAAGAGCCCGCGGTCTGGTATTTTATACAAAGGCGGGTAAAAGCGTCATGGGAGGGGGTAGGAAAATGGGGTAGGGTATGGTTAGATCACTTAAAGATCCGGGGTTTGTTTTATAATTTAATTTCGAGGGTTAGTGGGGCACTAGTTAATTATATGGTGCTTAATTATGATGAATCAAGTGTTAATTTGGAGTTCATTTCATCCCTGGTTTGAATGTACAACTTGCTGTTTACGTTTCAGCATCTTGCTTTTCTCGTGAGACCTTGAAAATTCTGTCACATTTGCTGTTTTTCCCCCGAATTTATTTTTGACAGGTGTACGATTTTAAAAGGTTTCTCCTCGCTGGATTTGTTTATGCGTCAGCCCGTCCTAAATGGAATCGCTTTTTTGCAGCCAAACTTCATTTATCCTTCTCATCACCTGTTAAGTCTCGTATCTCCTTATCTTAACAATAACCAATTTGTTTGACGTTAGCTGTCAAATTAAGAAATTAGACGTCGCCAAGAGTGCCAAGAGTGGCTGTAGTCGCGATAGTGCTGGGCAAAGCGCTAAAATTAGTTTATCTTCGGTAATAGTGCTATCTTGGTTCTGAAAACACTCATGGATGAAGAAGTGACTTGATGGAATATTTTGTACATTTTTCGGGGCAATCAAAGCGATTTAAATTCCTAATCTTCTATTCTCACTGGTAATTTGAACCGCGATAATGCATATACTTCGGTCTATTTAGCAGTGATATCCGTGATAGAGCCGCATATTTTTAGAGTGTTTAATGCTCTGATATATTATACGACCAGCTCGTGTATTTTCTTGGTGTCATATTAATAATTCTTTGTCTCAAACTTTGAGACATTGAACAAGTTGTATTTAACTTACTTTTGTTTGAATTAAAAATATTGAGCTTCATGCGCTAACAATTACTTCAGTATTGTCTCTCTCTCTAATAAATGGATAATTCAGAGTGAATTTGTCTCTTTCTATCCCATTTTTCACGGTTAAATGGATGTAATTTTATGGACAACGGAAAGACAGTCCGCACTCGTTGAAAAATATAGATTTAGTTATACTTTAAGAGCCACAAAATTTTGCATTCTTCATTTTAAGGTACATCTTACAGTTCGAATTTTCCTTGGTGAAAAAGCCAAGCATTTTATTGTGTGGCAATTTCTAAGCAATTTATGAAAGGTGAACAGTAAGTTCTACACAATAATTAGTCTGAATTACATAAAATTAATCTTTACATACCATATTACACTATTCAACATGACTTGCCTCAGTCTTCTCGTTCCATTCAGGATTAGTTACAGCCATTCTCTTTTGGTGTTCATATAATGGCTCCAAAGGTGGTAGACTCCTTCTCAAGATACCCTTTTGAATGACATTTTGATTGAATTCTCTCAATCTGTACCACGAGTGCTTTCTTAAAGAAACACTGAAAACTTCATCCAATTCTTCCAAAGTTAAGCCCTTAGTTTCAGGTAAGAATAAAAGAACCAAGAAGAACCCTACGATATTCCAGGCAGCATAGAATCCGAAAGCACCTTGTGGAGTGAAGGCATTTTGCAATCTTGGCCAAGTGAAAGCTAAAATAAAATTGAAGAACCAACATGTAGCAGTTGCAAAACCCATACCTAAATCTCTGATATATAATGGGAAAGCTTCAGCAGAATAGGTGAAAGGAACTGGACCTTCACCAGAAGAATAGATACAGGC
Organism: Yamadazyma ubonensis; assembly: GCA_030572075.1. Classification (NCBI taxonomy): domain Eukaryota; kingdom Fungi; phylum Ascomycota; class Pichiomycetes; order Serinales; family Debaryomycetaceae; genus Yamadazyma; species Yamadazyma ubonensis. The sequence continues at coordinate 502,227 of JAJLZG010000006.1, read as the reverse complement.
ATAAACGTAAATACCAAAAGCCACAAGACCCGTTCTACCACCTGGATTGGTGTCTAAGTCAATCCAGAACCCACACATGGTGACCAACAAGAACAAAGACATTAATGGGAAAGTAACAAGTAAAAGGTTTCTTCTACCGAAAGTATCAATGGTGTAGAAAGCTGGAATGGCGAACAAAAAGTTGATCATACCAAATCCCCAGGATGCAATCAATGCTTCTCTGGTACCCAAACCTGATTCCACGAAAATGGAAGAAGAATAATAAGCAATAACATTAATACCACAGAACTGTTGCATAAACATAACAATCCAAGCACCCAAGGCACCGTTTCTGTTTCTTCTGATGGTAAACATTTCCCAAAGTTTCTTAACAAAAGAAACACCAATGTAACTTCCTTCTTCTTGTAATAACACATATTGGTAGAAACAATCTCTAGCAGCTGCTATTCTTTCGTGACGCAACTTGACTAAAGACTCGAAGGCGTCTCTGTGTCTGTCCTTACCCATTAACCATCTAGGAGATTCTGGGACGAAAGGTACTTGCACAAGAACAATGAATGCAGGAATCCCTGCACTTCCTAACATAAGTCTCCAATTCAAACCATAGGCAATTCCTCTATCAGGAACAGTGTAAAACGCAAGAGAAGCAACATAACCAAACATAATACCCACAGCTGTGAAAAATTGCCATAACATAACTAAAGCACCTCTGATATGTCTTGGAGTACATTCAGCAGCGTATGGGGGAACAGTAGCAGATTTAATACCAACACCAAATCCCATACAGAATCTAGCAATAAATAAATGATACCAATTGTTAATAAACCCTTGCCAAACACAAGTAACACCAGAAACAAGACAGGTCCAGAAAATAACCCATTTTCTACCCAACTTTCTGTTCCAGAAATCGGAGGTCCAACAGGCAATACAAGAGGCTGCAAGATATGGAGCACCGTTAATTAAACCTTCGACCAAGTCAGAATTCTTCATGTCAGAAACTCCCAACCTATCGGGATAGTAAATAGTAGCACCATTGATCACACTCTGGTCCATACCTTGAACGGCAGCGGCCATCGACCCCAAAGCAATAACTTGAAACAATTTGTTTGGAACATGCCATTTCTTAGTAGCTTCTTTATTGAGACCTTCTTTTTCTTCTTCAGTTAAAAATGACATTGAGTTAAACTCAGCTGGCATTCTTGCTAAAGCAGCAGCTCTTGCAAACAAGTCAGGATCTAAATCGTGCTTACTAGCATAATTTCTACCCATTTGCATAACTTGCTTTTCGGAATATTGACTCAAGATGTTACCTCTTTCTCCATTACCTGCTTCGGCTAATTTACTATGAATACTCTCTAATTCTTCAGGGATTTTACTTTTTTCTTCGACTGATACTGAAGATGAATTGCTATCAAACAATCCATCTTGAGCAAGTTTAGAATCTACCGGTTCTTTCTTGTCTTGACTCATGAGGTTTGGCATTTATTGTGGGATTTGGGGGATATTTATATTACGGGATAAACACAATGTGGAGATTCTAAATTTCTTGACTAGATAAAGCTTTGCAAAGGGATATGGTGTTTCCTGTTACAAAAGGTTTTTGTTGCGGTTATTCTGGCGGTTTGACTGAGAAAACTTTAATAGTAAAGAGGGGCGCTGGCGTGGAGGCTCTTGGTCAATTCCGGGGAACCTGGGGTATGGGTCTAGGTGCAGCATTGGTGCGGCCCCTTGCTATGCTTTGGCGCGGCAATAGCACGGCAATAGTGCGGCAATTCTGCCAGCATGATACGATAATAAGTCGCGTCTACCTTCAGCAAATCCGACTATTCCGGATTAGGAAAGACATACTGAGAGACTATTTTGATTCCGAGGGTAGATTGGGGTAGGTGCTCGGCACACGATCGGGGAAATAGCTGGGGAATCGACCTTTATGTCCTGTATATAAACCATTTTCAAAAAATTGTAGTATCTACCGGCTAATTCCTGTATTCTAACCAAGTATGACGTATGCGAGTGGCACGGTCTTCCGGTTGCGCCAGGTTTAATTTAGCTAAACTGGGCAACCTTTCCTGCTTCAGACCTGGGTATTCATGCAGGTGCACCTTACATTGGTTACAGTTTTACATTCAAAGTACTTAATTAAAGTCTGGATCTCACACATTATCTACCACATTATCGACCGGGTCTCGGGCACAATTCTAAGATAGAATTTCCGATATATATTAACCAGTAATCCTTTATTGGATAATTAAAACTAAACATTAATCCTTCAAGCAGAGTTTAGTAAATGTAGCAACTTTGGATCTACCGCAGTTTTTCCTTGCTAATTGTTATCAGACATGAAGAGAGGCGGGATGATTTGATTTGAAACACCTTTGCTAGTTCGGATTACGGCATGGTTTGATAAATAATATTAACTTGGCTCCGTAAGACTCTCCGAATACAATATTTGAAACAAATCTTTCACAAAAAATCATATATGTAATTGAAGATTTATCCGAGAATTTCCACTAAGGCGCGTGAGATACAAAAACTCCTGCAGGTGCCTTTTTAAACTTACAGGATTTCCAGTTTTAGCGGGGACGGGGTCTGTGGTGGAAGCCCGCTGCTTCCTTAACACCTCTTGGCACCACGGCTGTTGCGGCTTAAATACACGCCCTTAGTATGCGTAATTACATCATAACTTGGGGTTAATGGTTGATTTCTCCGAGAATCCTTCGTTCATAATAATATCTTACCAGTTCTTGCTTCTAATGCGAAGCCCTGAACTTAGGATGCGATCTTCTTCCCACAGTTGTGGGCGGGGCTTATAATATGGTTGAGTATTATGAACTGAATTTATCATTACGCAAACTTTATCATCCCAAATCGGATACAATAACCCCTTCAACGTATCCATTGTAGCATATTCTACGCAACCTTGAAATCCTCCTTTTAGTATCGATCTGCGTTGTCTTAATTCCGATCTGCGTTCTCACAATTCCGATGGCAAACATGAACAACTGCTATTTTAATTGCTATGATAAACCAGTTAACAGTCATGCATTCAGTTATTTGTTGTCTTAGCTGAAGATCTTGAACGGGGTTGTAAAACCCTATTTAACACCTGCATTTAATAAAAAAACAATAACCCGATTCTATGTCAAAAACCTTATGCTTTCGGGCTATATGGAATTTCGTAGATGCAATGACTTTATAACAATAACGTAACCTCAACTCCACATTTCTCCACTAAAATATTACAGGCACGTCTAGCTGCCCAAGCATCTGTTACGTATTGATTGGAGGAAAACGTTACAAACCCAGATTTAATTGAAAGCATCTAGAATGGTACATTGTTTGAATTAGCCGAAGATTACTTGACTACGAAATTTATAAAATTGTTCTTGATTCACTTGTTGATTGATATTCTTTGAGTATTAGCATTTCTTTATTCTTTATTCTTATTTTTAAGTCTCAAATGAAACAGATTGCTATGATTGGCCGTGACACATAGTCTGCGGAAATCGGTTATAATTGAATCTAAGCATTGATTCTTTCATTGTGATCACAGAAGTCCATCAAAAATGGTCCGTCAAAAGAGTTCGAGCTATTGATAAGTTTACTTAATGATCTTGTTAATTATTAGCCACTCACTAGCCACAAGCGCAATCGGTTGCGGAAAAATTATTCGGATAAGCAGTTTGGTTGAATTGCATTGAGTTTTCCAGATCAAGGTATTATAGATTGTATTATAGATAAATTTGAGTTTGTTGGTTTTGACACTTCGCTGGGAGTGCTCAACTATGATCTTTAGAGTATTTACTTTATTTCTCTTTATTAGTAGTCTGCCACTACTTAAAAGCTATTCTCTAAACCATTCTTGTTCTTGGATTCGTACTCTTCATTGAACTGTGCTCTTGAAACTTCTCCCTTTAAGCTATTTTACATTCTCCGATTACTCCTCTTGATCTCACCATTCCACTCCTCCTTGGTCCTGGTCCATACCACTGCTACACTTCTATTTTCTTTATCCACTAATCTAACAACTAAACTCATCTACAACTTAGATCTACATCTACAGCCAAAATATATTACTATCTTAAAAAGTCTCTCAAGTAAGAACCCATCTTATTAGCTCCATCCTCTAATGCATCCTTCAATACATCCAAATCTTGATTAGCATTCCCAGTAAATCTGCTAGCAAATTCTCTGGCAGCACTTTCTAACTCACCAAGGTTACCACTAGTAGAACGGCCTCTTTGTTGGTTAGCTTCTTCATCTTCACCGAAATAAGATGAACTACTAATAGATTGAGCATTTGAAAAATTCAGTAACTTTTCTTGAGCTTCCTTCTTAGCTTGTTCGTCATAACGAGGACCTCTTCCAAAAAATTCATCAGAAGAAATGGCCTTCTGTTGACCAAACTTGGAGCTGACTTCTCCGGTATATTTGACTTCCTTATACTGCTTTTTATCACTTTGAAGAGCGTTATTACCTGCAGTCATACCAAATCCTAATCTTTGAAATTGCTGAGTAGTTTCCTTGATAGGAGCAGGATTAATTTTTTCTTTTTCCTTCTTGGTACTTCCCAAAGACAACCCACTTGTTCTTTCCACTTTTGGAGCAGTAGTTTCAGTTTCTTCAACCACGTCTTCAGGCTTATAACCTAATTTCTTAGCTTCTTCGGCCTCTAAGTTTGCCTTTCTTTCAAGCTCTTCAAAATCAATATCTTCACCCTTATCCTTATTGATTCTCTTGTTTTGTAAACGAGAACTACGTGGCCCATTCTTTGATAAAAGACTAGTTTTAACTGCATTTTTACTGTTACCAGTAATGGCAGAACGGGCTACACGTGTCCGGGCAACTGGCTTTCTGGAAGCAGTTAAATCATCAGTCAGAGCAGCAGGGGTATTAGCACCTGAATTTAATGGACTTGGAGTCAGAGCAATAGGTTTACTCCAATTACTGAAAAAATCATCACCATTAGTTCCGTTAGTTCCAGCACTTCCAGCACTTTCATTCCCACTTTCTTCAGCATCATCAATATCTTCAAGAGTGACAATATCCGGATGTTTTTCAGCATCTTCTAAAGCCCTTGATTTCAATTTATCCTTATATTTTTTAGCTACAGGTGAACCATATTTGCTTGCAGCTTCTACTGACTTGTTCAAAAATTGATTTCCTCCATTCTTCATGAAAAACGATTTGGCAGCTTCGTTTCCCCCAAACTTAAAGTTTCTTAACTGAATTCTTTGCCACGAATCTAAATTCAGTGATTTAACAAATGATATGTGAACACCAAGGTTTCTATGAACAGACGAGCATTCAAGACATAGTAAGACTCCAAAAGGTACAGAAGTCCATGTAGGGTTTCTGTTGGAGCAATCAAAACACACCTGGTTTGAAGGGTGCTGTCTAAGACGAGAAAACACTGCTTCTGCCTCTTGCTTGCTTGCAAACGAATCGCTCATAGTTGTTTTTTCACACCGCGATTTGATTTGTTTCGCGAGTAGGATGAAATTATTTGGCATTTTTAGCTATACTCTTAAACTTTTATTCTACTTTTACTCTACTCTCATTCCCTTATTCTCAATCCACTCTTATGCTAAATCTACTCTATTCTATATCCACTCTTATTCTACTTTTACTCTTATTCTACTTTTACTTCTGAATCCACTCTTATTCTAAATCCACTCTTGTTCTACTTTTACTCTTATTCTGAGTCCACTCTTATTCTATTCTTACTCTTATTCTATTCTAACTCTTTTACTACTCCCATTTTGAATCTACTCCCATTCTCTACTTCACTACTCAATTTTACTTCTTCATTAACTATGTACACGATAATGTATTAATGGAATGGACGACTACCCCCTCTGGCAAACTCCAACACCTTCCACCCGTCCGTAACCTCGTTTCCAAACTCCTCAGGCACTCTCGTCAATACTAAGGCATACGTACTCAACTGAATGTTATCTTCAGTACCTGCACTCACCTTTCCACTCTTGACATTACGGTAAAGATGAATCTCTTGTGCACGACAACTCACAACAATAACTGGTACATCACTTGGTTGTAAAATCTTGCAAGTAACAATCTCTACTCCTCTGATATCCAAAATCTTTGAGTCAGAAAATACTCCTTGCTGAACAAACTGTTTGTTAGTAGCTTTCCAAACATTAAATGGAGCTTCACTTAACCAACTCTTTAAAATTTCTTCATCGTTTTTCACGTATGCATCTAACAACTCAGGAACAATGTAATTGGTTAAAGTCTTTTGAAAATCAGTCAATCTGAAATTTGGATCCATAAGCTTGAATTGTTTAACCACCTTAGCTTGTTCGGTCTCAGCAAAAAATCCAGTAACTTTTTCAATAATCGTACGGATCAATGAAATCAATCCGTTTTCACTCTCATCCCATTTTTCTCTTAAAATTACTATTCCTTTTCCTAATGGGTTCTTAAGCTTGAACTCTTCCCATTTTTCACCCACTGAAGGTCCAGTAACTTTGTGTTCAGTAGCCACTAATTGAGTATTTTCATTATCTTCATCAGCTACTGGTCTCCATACTTTTCCACTCTTTAACCGTTCTTGTAACTCTTTTTTACGTAACTTTTCACGTTGTTCTTTGGTTAAAAATCCTCCATATGCAGTAGATGCTCCATCATCAATAACTTCAGATACATCCTTATAAACTTGAGTTTTTCTTACCGGCTCAAATGCCTTGTCGGCAGCCAGAGCACCGGTCTTAACGGTTTTTCTGAGTCCTTTACCAACATCAGATTCCCATGCTTTGTAGGCAGCATCACCAATATTTTCAGCAGCTTTACTAGCAATTTTACCAGCAGCAGAACTTCCTTGTTGAGCTTTATCGTATGCTTCTTTTGCCTTCTTGAATGTATCACTTTCTCCTAATCTTCCTGTCTCATCTTGTAAAGCTTTGATATTTTCTTTTAATTCATTGGATTTTTTCACTTCTGACTTGAAGGTGTCAAAGAAAACCTTTAAAGGAGACTGAGGGCGCCCTTCGTCAAAAAGGAATGATGAGGAATTGAACTGTCTAATCCCTAAAGACCTATTTACATATATGGAAGACTGAACCTTAGTAGATCCAAGTCTTTTTACTGACGTTCTAAGCATTATATCACTGAAAGATTTTTCACTTCGCACAAATAAATTCGTGACGAAATGTCGTCTCTGGATTTTTCTGCGACATATTCGAGAACTTTGGTTGTTCATATTCATTTCTTATTAACTTCTATGAAATCGATCGTATAACTTCCAAATATGTGCGGCTCCTACTGCCAATAATCCACAGAATCCAATAATCTCAACTCGGTTTAAAAATTTGTCTTGTCTATTTTTTATTTCCAACGCTTTCGAGTATGGAATATCGTCTCTAAATGATATCATTGAATATAATGGAATCCAAGTAAAAAGTTTACTGTTAATGTATTTGCCCAAAAAGTAGTCAATTTTTTTACGAAGTAAATAGCTTCTTTGTGTCACTTTACTGGCCATTTCATGGTAATTTTCCATGGCTAAGTAGCAAATTGTATCTAAATCTTTCTTTCTAGCCTCTGAATACTTTTCAAACGCAGAAGATAAATCTTCTTGTTCCTCAAGAATATCAAGCAACACTGAAATATCTTCAAGTCCACAATTTAATCCCTGTCCGTAGAATGGTACCATAGCATGAGCTGCATCTCCAACTAAAAGAGCACGCTTGTTAGGAGAATGATAAGGATAAGCAGAAACTTGTACTAAAGGACCTCTTGGGTATTCATTGTACGCTTTAACCAATTGTTCTTCTCCCAAAAGCTTATAAGCATCAGGGAATTGAGTTCTGAACAATTCCAAAAACCCATCACTGTTTTCAATTCCTTCTATCACAGACCATGGACTGAAAAAAGTTGATGTGAACAGACCATCAGTATTTGCTAAAGCAATAAGCATAAAATCATTTCTAGGCCAAATATGAAGATGATTAGGGTCAATTAAAAATTCACCCTTTTCACCAGCAGGAATATAAAGCTCAAGATATTGCATATCAATATAGTTTTGGCTCATGTTCATTCTCATACTTTTTTGCAATTGGTATCTGAACTGACTGTATGCACCATCACTTCCAATAATGTAATCGAACTCAAACAATTTCTGTTCGCCATTCACATCAAAGTAGAGTTTGGGGCCCTGTTTGTTTTCAAGAGAAACAAGCTTGTGGTTGAACAAAATACGGATTCCCTTTTGTTTGACTTCATTTATCAATAGCTTGTTCAATAACCCTCTATCGATAGAATTATTATATTCACCAAAAAGCCCGTACAACTGAGATTCTTGTTTTGTTCCCAGAGTATCGTGAATCATACGTCCCACTAATGGCACGGTGGACTCCATGATTCTGGCAGTCATTTCTGAATCAACTTTGTTCATCGCATTAATACCTCTGTTACTTAAACTAAGATTAATAGACCTTAAATTCTTCATTTCAGGTTCATCTTTTGGATCATTTCTAAGCTCAAATAATGTAACATGATAACCTTTGGCTTCAAGAGCAAGAGCGGCTACACACCCTACAATCCCAGCTCCAACAATACCTACACCTTGCTGCATCGATTTTTTTATCTCCTGATCGCGGCTGCGAAATAAAATAGAAAATGGAAAATGATGGTACCATATTTATTAAATCATCGTTTATTAATCATAATTACGTTAAGGTATCTACACGTACTTCGAAAGCTTTTCACTCTTTTTGGCAACACTGGCTTTAACGGCTTCAATTTGTGCTTCAAGCTCGTTGTTACCATCTTCAAACTCTTTGTTGGCCTTGATGGTATTGTCGAGATTCTCTTTCAAAGTCAACTTATCAAACCTCGTCTTCAAATTTGTATATTGTTCAGTGAGTTGATTTTTTCTTGCCTCTTCAGCCTCGATGTTTTTCAGATACTCTTCAAACTGTTGCTGGATTTCAGTATGGGTTATTCTTAAATTGTTAATCTCTTCTTTGAGCAGAGTGATTTTTGTGTTTAATTCCTCATTAATTTCCTGACAGTTCAAAAGCTCATAGTTATTGTTGTTAAGAGAATTAACATGTACGAGATAAAACTCGTTTTCGTACTTGATGATTTCTGGCTCATAATCTTGAGCAGCTTGGAAAGTCTCGGATGATACGGATTCAAATATCATAGCCCCATTCAAGTAATCCAAGAGATCATTGTTTTCAAGTCCAAGAATCTCCTCTTGTGCAGCTTCAAAAATGTGAACAAAGAATCGTATTAACCATGAAAACCCTTCGAAAACAATAAAATCTAGTATCTGTATGGCCTGTTCTTTTTCTGCATCTTCTAAGATCGAATCGACTCTTTTCTTGATTATACCACGAATATCTATACCTTGTTTCGTGATGTGTACAAAAACATCAGGTACAAGATCTTCAAGGGCCCTCAGAATTCCATAGTGGATTTCTTTCATACTTGTGTGAGACAATAACTTGTTGAACTTCAAGAGAAGATACAAGAGTTCTTGTTCTTCAATTCCGGGCACATTGCTTAAAAGCTGGGCCACCTTTATCAGAGCTCTGACACTTTTCTCCTTATCACTAGCACTAGTAAGTTCGTTATCATTTCCTTTATTTGCAGCAGGTGCAATTACTTCACTAACATAATAATTAAACACTTTAACTGCTCTAGCAGCACGTTCGTCTAGGTCTGAGTCTATTTCTTCGTTCAAAGGTGACCCCGAATGAATACTCTTATTCAAGAGATTGTTGTATTTTTCTTGGGTAAGCTGGTACTTTACTTTAAAGACTTTCAAATATAATATTCCCCTAATCTCAGAAGGAACTCCTTCAATAAGGGCATCAACTAGATTCTTATCATTGGCAAATTCAACAATCTGTTTCTCGCTGGAAGTCAAAAACTGGTTCCAAAATCCTCCAACTGCATGCTCTTCTATTACAGTACCAATTTTCTTCAGGATCGCTTCTTCACTCAAACTGTGCACAGCAAACACGTCTGAGATTTCGTTCATCTGGGGCAATCCGTAGCTTTCAAATTGACGACGAATAAGAAGTGAAGATACTGGATCTGGGGGTATTGAATTTGAATTTGTGCCCATAGATATGTTTAATCCCCCAAGCTTTCCATTAAGACCAATTGTATCATCAGGGGTCTCATTGTGTCCTTCATTCCCGTGTTCACGTGGTGGAAGGGCGGGAGCACTGGCCGTGTTGTCTCGTGGAGGAAGTTCTGGCTGTCCGTTCATGTTTAGATCTTTCTTACTCGCGCAGTGATTTTTGTTTTGAACGCACGATTGGAAATAAGTTTTGGGGTGTTGGTTTAGAATATATGGATATATTGGGGGTGAAAATGATACTTTTGTGTTCAGAATTGCTTCTTCTGTTATCCATGAAATTTTTGTGGATTTTTATTTTTTTAAGTATTCCGAACTTTTTTGGTAGGAAACGGGCTTTTAGGTTTAGTTTAAAACATATGATGTTTTAGTGAAAAGAGTACTTTTGTGCTTAGTACATATTCCTCTATTTTCCTGCTCTTTTTGTATATTTTGATTTTAAGTTTTCCACTCTTTAGAACTTTTGGTCTCTTAAATAGCTTGTTATAAACACCGAACACGAAATCAATCTGTTCTCTTGTTACGTTTTCTACATCCCCAATCCGTAATATCCTTGGTATATTTAATGCTATAAACTATATTAGTTTTATGTGAGCCGTGGCTTTTTGGCGGCGTGCTCTTCGTCTGAAGTATTTTGGGTCCCGAACCCTCTTTGGGCAACTTGCGTGCTGTGTGGTGTTTTGGCTGGCCAAGATTGGGACCGTGCATGATCTGGGTGTGGTCTCATTTCTTCCTGTAATCTTTGCTCTTGTCTCATTTGAATTTGCCTAAAAAAATGCTTCTTTTGGGACTCTGACAATTGGAGCTGACCGAGGCTCTCTTGTATAGGGTCCTGTCCGTTATTTCCGGTTGGGCTCTGGATTTTGGTTGGGTTGTGTCCATGATTCTCCTGTGTTTGATACTTTACTGGTACCGACCCATGGGCTTCATATCTTTGAGCTGGCCCTTCTTGGGGTTGAATAGGAACATTCCAACTTCTACCAAGAATTGCCTGGCTTGGAAGATCTTGAACTCTTGTTACTCGATTATATTGAAGTTGCAGTATAGAGTTCAAATTTGAACCTTTTTGCTCGGGGCTAGGTTTTCTGTCGACTGGACCAGTTAGAAAAGACTCAGGTTTCCATTCAGAAACGCCTTTGGGTACAAAAAAGGAGGAAGAAGCTGTCATATCATGTCCTATTCTCGTTGGAGTTGATTTAAGGGGTTTGTTTGTTTCCTCAGAAGGATTGATTGACCTAGTAATTTCCAGGAAACTAGGAATAGCCTGAAATTTCTTAGGTGCTTCATGCACTGATCCATTATCTGATACATTTACAGTTTCATTCACAGTGGTTTTCACAGTTCCATTGACTTGTTTCATAATCCCGTTGTCATTTAAAATACTTACTTCTGCTGTGGAAAAACTTTTAGATTCATCAAGTGAGACTGGAGTATCGTGCTTTTCTTTTGGACTAGGAGAAAACTGATAAAGAGGACCTGCATTAGCAGTTTCCTTCTTAGTCACTCTCTTTTTCTTTTCAGGAGTCTTTTTAGCTTCAGGAGTCTTTCTGTTCTCCGTGAGCCCTTTTCTGGACGTTCTGGGTCTCTTAGTTGGAGACTCATTACTGGACACTTCAACTCCATTTGGTTTTGGTGATTCTTCTTTCCTTTCAATCTTCTGTTTTTTTGAGGTTTTATTTTTCAGCCGGCCCCTCTTTATTTCACTCTTGACTTCTGAAACAACTACATCGTCACTTGAAGCGGGAACACCTTTCGGTTGCTTCAGGGCTTGGAAAGTACCATATGAGCTTTTCCGTTTATATTTAACTCGAGGATTGACACCATAATCAAGATCATCTTTCGCTTCTGGTTCTTCGTCTGTTTCTTCCTCTGTTTCTTCCTCTGCCCATGCTTCAACCCCTGCTTCTGGTACATACTCAGGATCCTTAATTGCTTGTTTCTGTTTGGCTCTTAACCTGGTCACTCTATCAGATATACTTTCGGGGAGATCACTAGATTCGTTTACAAGATGGATTTCCCGAATCTCTTCAATTCCACTAAAATCTTCTCTTTTTCGAGTTGAATCTCCTTTGAGTGATTTAGTGCTATGCACACTTCCTTCATCACTTTCGTCATACTTTGATCCCACTGAAATCCTGGTATCTCTGTCCCTTAGTTCCAAAACACTATGCCCCTGGCTCTTATTTTGGACATTTATAGACTGGGGAGTAACTGAACTCTGTGAATCGGTTTCTTCGTCAATAATCGTTTCATGTTTATCCTTCTTCTGGGTATTCTGCTCTGAGCTATGAACTTTTTCAGAAACACTCTCGATCTTCTCATGATCAGACGTAACTGAGGGCTGGCTATCGATAACCTGAGGTTCTATTTTGTCTTCCTTATAATACTCCTTACTAATTACAAATGGAATTACTTTCTTTTCCTCTTTAATCTCGCTCTTTACTTCTGAGTTATTTTTCTCTGTAACTCCCTCGTTGATTTCCTTTACAGGTTCAGAAGATATCTTGAACGGTTGATTTCTGGGCCTGTTTTTTTCTGGCTGATCAAACGACTTTTTGAACTCACGCCAAAGTCTGGCCAATTGACTCATGTTATGATGAAACCTCATGTTGTTGATGTCCCTCTTGAACTTGTGGATCTCCAGAAGTTGATTCTCTGTAAACTTAGTGTTTTTTTCAGGGAACATCTTGTTTAGTATCAAAGCAGTCTCTTGGCTTATATCTGAAGAAAATCTTGGGTTTTGAAGAGTCTCATTCTCCAAAGTGACAAAATGTTTTGTCTTAGATAATTCATTAAGATCATGAAGTTCTTGAGATTCAGGTGCTTTCCACACAGGCTTGATATTATTTACAAGGCGGCTAATTTCGGCGTCTGCATCAGAAACTCTAAATTTATCATTTTCTTCAGAATCTTTGGGCTCACTTTCAGGACCTACACTACTACTATTAGACATGCTTTCGGTACTCTTCAAGTTCAAACCATTTCCAAAAGTGACAAAGAACTTATTCTGGCCTCTTCCTCTTGTTTTGCAGCGTTCAAATCTTACGGTATTAAGCTGTTTCACTTCCATAACTTCAATGTCGTCCTCGTCAGAGGCTTCTTCTTTAACCAGATTTACAGAGGGAGAAGCCGAAATCGTATTCGAAGAATTAGGGTTTTCAGTGCCTCCCATCTCTGTTGAATTTTGATCCTTTTGCTCTGTGAATTCCTCTTTGTTAGTTGTATCCTGCTCTTTTTTCACTTTATCATCAAGAGGGGTCAGAGACCTGGAGCTTTTAGGGACATTTTCACTATGGAGTTTGAGCAAAAGATCAATTAATTCTCGTCTTACAGTTGACCTCTCAGACCCATCAAAAAATTCTGTGCTTAGCAATGTTTTAAGGAAAACATTATCCCATATTCTCAAACATTCTTCCCTTTCATTCATTAATTTCCGAATATTGTAAATCACATGAATGCCACAATCGTTAAAATTGTTCTGCTTGGGAACTCTAGCGTTCCGGAAAATAATGTCACTATGTTTGATTTCAATACCGTATTTTGATTTGCAATATGAACTTAAGAATGACTTGAATGGGAAATGAATAGCAGAATGCTTTTGCCCCAAAGAGTCAAATACAAATATGTTAATCTTATCTCTGTACCTTTTGAAATTTGGCATTCCCTCATAGCTCGGAGAAGCAACTTCATCTACATCTTCAATTTTATTATGATTTCTAGCCCGGTTCAAAAATTCAGGAAGTCCCAAAATCACACAACCGTACCAATGAAGTTTTTCATTAATTGGGATAATGATTGTGTTATAGCTGAAAAGGTCGATCTTGCTGAGCCAACGTTTAACATTATTATAATAATCAATTTCAGTTTTTTCCACCAAATTAGTAGGATTCTGTGTAAGCTTTAAAAAGAAGAACGAATTGAATGCATATACATTTTCTCTCTCGACTTTCCCCAGTTTAATTGCCTGGTCAATTTCATATTCGATAAAGAAATCAATAATATTATCGTTGACCCAATCATTATTGTAAAGAGTCTTGAAATCAGAAAATGTAATCATAAATGGTGATCCATCACTAAAAGTGTACAGTAAAGGAGGCTCAAAGGGCGCCGGAGTTTCAAGAATTTGCACTTCGTTATCAGTATCAGTTCTCAGTTTACTTCGCCTGGTACGACGTCGTCCAATATCAGAAGGCACCAAAAGTTCAGGTGATAATGCAGCTGCCAGTCGAGTTACATGAGAGGGAATTGGTGCTTTTTCATAAGCCTTTTCGGGAGGTATTGGGTCAAATGTAGGAACATTACGGTATTCTTTATCACCTTCAATTCCTAGGCGAGAACGCTCAAGGGCTTGTTCTCTACGCTTGATTAGAATTTTTTCCTGATGCTCCATTTCTGAAGGTCCACATGTCAGGAGTTTTGTTTTAAACGTGTTTCGAAGAAACTTGTAGAATCTGTTGTTGGGGGTCAGATGTCGTATCGATAAAAATCCTGTTTTGTCGTCTTTAAACTGAATCAAAATTCCGTCTCTACTTTTGCTGGACATGATTTTTTCAACATTTGAAAGCATATTTACCACATACCCGTCCAACACTTTGGTGGATGTGGTGATGTAAAAATACCTGTTCCCAGGAGATATATTCAAATGAACTTCTTGGTCTCCCACATCGATCATCCTACCATTTAATCCATACTTTGTGAGTAGAACCATATTAAGAGGCTGCTCTTCCAGTACACAATCTCGTAGATTTAGAATAGACCCCTGGACATCTCGTACGGTTTTTTGCTGAAATCTGTCACAAAATGGTTCTCTAGTTCGGAAAGTATATTGAAAGGACGAGGGTATATGAATGGGGACTGAGTTAAGGTAACCTCGATGAGTTTCCTTATTCAAGTCTGATGCATTTTTAGAATCCAGAATTCCACTTTTTTCAGAACTTTCTGGTTGTTCTGTTATTTTAAGCCCATTCATTTCCTTGTGAACCGCATCAACTTTTGATTCCTTTAATTCCAAATCTTGGGGCTTGCGTGTAGAGTTCACAGCTTGAGGTAGTAGACTATTTCTGGGAGAATATGTATTGGAGTTCCGTGATCTATATTGGGGTCGATTATAGATCGACAGAAGGTGTTTCCCGTCGTAGGTTTCGTCTAGCCTGTTCATAGTTTGGCTAGTGCGATGTAAATTGTGGTTAGTGCGAATGCTGGGCTAAGGAGGAAATGGACTAAAATTCAATACGATTTTTGGCAATGATTTGTTGGCAAATGGCATTTTCTATATATATTAGCTAAGAAGTGTTTCAAGATTGACTCTATAGTTTGTGGTTTGGGTGTGATTGGTTGGTACTATAATCGATATTATTACTGGCATCTCATCTTTTGATCTATGTTTAAGAATCCCCGTACGACACACTAACGGTACCATTAACTTTTGGTCCATTTCTCTAACTTTTACATTGCTTGTATCAATATTTGTCCCATCAAGCCAGTCTATGGAAAATTCACTTAAAGTTTCCCCATCACAGTTTATCTCAAAAGAGCATTCTCTATTTTCATGTACAGGAATCACCAGAAACCAAAAACTATTTAGATCCATATTGAGTCCGTATCCTAGATATTTTGTATATGCTTCTTTCAAAGTCCAAAATTGGTTGAATAGCAAATACCTTTTTTGCAAATCGGTCTCATTCCTCAATTGTTGCAATTCTCGTGCATCAAAAATTCCTTCAAAATCCGTTAGATAACTAGAGGGAATATTCTGTCTAGCATGCGAAAGATCAATTCCAATGGGGTTCTGTGATATCACAATGCTTACTATATCATTAGAAGAGCTCATATTGAACTGGATATCAAAATCTTCAACACACGGTTTCCCAAATTCATTTGAACTAAAGTTAATGGCCGTAAATGGCTCTCTCTTTAGCGTATGATTAATGGCGTATATACAGAGAAGCGCGCCCGCTAACTTACGGGTTGCAGTATGACGATTTAAACCTCGATACGAAAGTCTCTGTTTTACAGGAAGGTTTCGTAAGCACGTCTCGAAATTATATTCATCTTTAAACCACGTATATAATTCAGGTGAAATATAAGTTGCATAAACCCTGATAAAAGTTTCACGATTCGACATTTAGAAATTTCACATTGATTTTCTCATTCTCACTTTTCTCAATTATTCATTCCCCATAGAGCAACTGTTCATTATGGATCAAGTTACTAATCTTTTGTCCCAAATCGATTCCGTATGTAAAAATCAAACCATTTTCTAGGATTCTATTCCATTGACTTCAATTGATTGATTCCAATAATCAAAATCCAATAAACTAACCGTCTAGAAAACTTCCCACGTCGGAGTCTTAGGCCACTTTGAACAGCAATCTGGTTTACCAAGATCTTATGCAGTTCTTGCTGTTGTAGCTGTTTACTTTGTTTTGATCTTTTTAAACCTCGGAGGAGTTGGTCAATTGTTAAGTAACATTGCTGGTTTTGTTGTTCCTGGTTACTACTCTCTTGTAGCTTTAGATACTCCAGGTACTGACGATGATAGCTTATTATTAACTTACTGGGTTGTTTTTGCTTTCTTAAACGTCATTGAATTCTGGTCTAAAGCCATTTTATACTGGATTCCATTCTACTGGTTATTCAAGACCATTTTCTTACTTTATATTGGTATTCCTGCTTTTGGTGGTGCTGTTGGCGTTTACAACAATTTGATCAAACCAATCTCCGATAAGATCATTTCTACTGGTGGAGGAGTTGCTGATGAAATTAATGAAGCTGCTAGTGGTGTTTCTACCGGTGTTGATTTATAGTTTATATAAATATATATCAATAAACCTATCTAAATTTAAAGAGTCTTTTCAAGACTGTAATCAAACATATGCTCTACTGGTTCCCCATTTAATTTATAATTGAATTTGATTCTGAACTTAATCTTGCTTCCTGCTTTTCCTACCAATTTGATATTTTGTATGATAATATCACTTGGGTTTACTAGGTTTACCTGGTTGTTAGTTGAAATTGTTAACTTTTGGGTTTTAGGAACAGCAATAAGAAGTTGGAAGTCACTAATACTATTCAGTGAACGCAGAGTAATACGTGATTCTATTTGTGCTTGTCCATCTCCGATGGTTTTAGGTAAAAACTTGATATCAATGTACCCATCAGCATATACTTCAAGCTCTTCAGCGGCTATAGTAGGTGTAGGTTTAGGTACTGGAGCATCAAATAAATCAAGAATATCATTGTGAGAAGATTTTGCTGCTGGTGTCAGTTTTGTATCGCTGAAAATATCAGAGAGCAAATCGTTCTTCACCACAACTTCGGGTTTAGGTGAATCTCCATCGTTGAAATCAAGTAAATCATTTTCAATTCCTCCTCTTTCCAGATTATTTTTTATGGTAGAATTAGGTCTCTTAGTAGTGGTTTCATTCAATGTCAACATTTCCTTCTTTTTGAGTTTAGGTGCAGGCATCTTTGACAATAATCCTTTCTTCAACTTCGAATCTTGTGATAAAATTTGTAAGTATTCAATAGCTCTCACTTGAATTTCTAAATTCGAACTAGTGCTGTGTTCTTCCAATGCTAGTTTAATCTCGTTCAACGAGCTGTTGCTGCTAAACTTACTGGATAATTTAACCAACGAATTCAATACATAATTAGTTAACTGATTGATTTCGCTAAGCGAGTAATTTGAGTTGTTCAAAACAAGCTTGAAGTATTCCAAGGTTTTTTGCTCATTCAAAACACCTCCTTCAATAGGTTCGTTGTTGATCAATTCAAAATATTCACCCAAACACCAAATTGTGGTGAGGGCAAGACCCAATTTGTTTCTGTTCAAATTATCATTTTCAAAGTTCAAATTGAACATTTTGAGTAAAACATGTTTCTTCATGTCAGCCAGGTTAAGACGGATAATCAAACTCAAAATGGTAGAAATGTAGTCTATTTGAATGTGGTTATCAGAATAATTTAAAATCTTGATCAAGTTATCAAACTTCCAATTATCATTAGGACTAAGTCTTTCAATAGATAAAATCAATTGGGATATAATGTAAGGCTTCAAGTCATTGTCATCAGTAGTCTTAAGATAGTTGATAATTTCTTTGAGTAGAATACGAATATTTGACTCGTTCAAAATGGCAAACGACAATTCCAACGATCTTCTACGAATAGAGATGTCACCATCTGCCAAACAACTAACAATTATGGATCTGTGTCTTTGAACAGCATTTGGTTCGATATTCACAACCGTCAATAAGGTGTTTAAAGCAACGTATCTGGTATTATTATCTTTGGTAGTCAAAAACTTTCCGAGTAAGTTAATACCCAAGATCTTCAATGATTTATCTGAATCAATAGCAAAGATGGTTTTAATACACTCGTATAAAACTGCATGGTTAACATTTTTGCCAATTTCAATATTGGAACATATTTGTGTCAAGGTGTCATTTAAAAGTTCTAAATTACGAGCTGGAAAATCGGGGGCATCTGTCAATACCCTTAAAGTAGAGATCAAATTGACGATTAAAAATGGATCATTGATCCCCAAAACATCATAATCTGGATTATAACCTGAACCGATCAATCTTTTCAAGTGAGAAATTAACGTGGTATAAGTTTTTGGAATATTGAATCTGTGCCTTTCATCATCACCAATATTATAGTAAGCACTTTGAATTAATTTCAATGCTCCTAATAAAACTCCTGGCAGTTTTTCGGATATTAACT
This sequence comes from Yamadazyma ubonensis, assembly GCA_030572075.1. Classification (NCBI taxonomy): domain Eukaryota; kingdom Fungi; phylum Ascomycota; class Pichiomycetes; order Serinales; family Debaryomycetaceae; genus Yamadazyma; species Yamadazyma ubonensis. Next base: position 483,389 of record JAJLZG010000006.1, on the reverse strand, counting down.
GAGGAATGAATCTTATAAAAAATTCAACCACGTCCGGATTTTTATCCATTAATTTAGATGCTACAATGCATGCTTTTTTCTTTATATAAGCACTGTTTGATTCAATTAATTTCTCGACGTTTTGATATAAATCTCTTGATAATTCAACCGATGCAATGTTTCCTAAACAACATAATGCTTGAGCTACCACGTAGTGATTAGGGTGATTCATATCGTTATCCAAAGAGTTGGTCAATAACGTTAAAACTTCCTGGTTTTCATCTAACAATAACATTGTTGCAAGATATCCTAGTCTTTTATCTATGAATTTTGGAGAAGCAAGTAATTTGATACATTCTACTTGACCAAAATGGGTTTTCTCGCCAATAATATAAAGGTATAACAACTTTGAGATATTAACTCTTCTTGTATTTTGATCTAAGTTGGAATCTTTAAATGATGTCCTGATGGCTGCACTTTCTTTCCGAACCACATTCCGTTCATCGGCAATGGTCTTTGCCTTTCTAACAGCTTTGATAAACGACTTCAAAGAGGCCATGGCTGATTTATGTTTTTGTTTCGTCGCGAATTTATTTCAGATCTGAGATGATACAGGCAACTAGTAAAGTTATAATAGAGACGACCAAAGGTGCCATAGAGATTGAACTTTATGCTAAAGAAGTGGGTTTGGTGAAATCTTTCTTAGAGAAATGTTTAAATGAAGATTTAAATGGCAAAATATTAACTCATGATGATAATACCTTTATTTGCAGCTGTGAGGTTGATAATTTTAAGGTAATTAATCATAATCGTATAAGGCTAGAAAAGGGCAGTGTTGGGTTAACTAAAGACAATTTAGTGATTATACTAAGTGAGACAATTCAAGTGCCCCATCTAACAATCATAGGCCACATTGTAGGTAACAGTGTGTACAATCTTGCCAAAGTTAAAGATAGCGAGTTTGACACTAAAGTTACAGAAGTGCGTGTACCTGTAAAGTACTTTGAAGATTTAGAAGTTCAACAGAAGCCAAAAAAGTCCGAAGAAAAAGAAGATAAGAAACCCAAAAAAGACAAGAAAAGGAAAAAGGTTAAGCTTGATTATGGAGATGAGGAGGATGATGGGTTCAAAATGAAAAGTATTTATGATGTTGAAAAAAACCAAAAAGAGGCAGAGCATGAACCAGAGCATGAACCAGAAAAAGATTCAGGTACGGTTGCAACCATTGATCAGCAAGAAAACGTGCACATAAACCTCGGTAAAGACCCTTTAAAGTCAAATTATTCAAAATCACCAAGTGCCAGGCTGGATGAAAGTGAAAATTTAAGTGAAAATTTAAAAATTGCTGCAAAACGCCTGGAAGCTGCGAAAAAAGCATGTGCTTCGGAAACATCCAAGAATACATCACCAAAACAAGAAACCACCGAGTTAAAGAAATTGGAAGTTTCACAAGAATATCCATCAACTTTAAATACCGAAAGACAAACTAGGTTCCATGGAAACGAAGCTAAAAAATTTAGTGAATCCACAGTGGAGCCAAATTCGGGGTTGCGAACTAAAAAAAATCCTACTGATGCAAACAAACTGAAATTTTCAAATAATATTGATTCATTCATTGATATACCAATGGATACTATCCGGGAACATCACTATAAGTTACATAAGTAACTAATTATCATTTAGTATATCTAAACTTGCTTCCAATAAAGAATCTGGGGAAGCTCGTGCGCGAAGAATTTCACGCTTCTCCATCTTGCCCAACAATTCTCAATTTCCCACATCTGCCAGGTACCCGAAACATTTAAATACCGCCTTATAGACTTAGTAGTGATTTTAGCACTTAAAGATACTTGAATTTTTGATTAATTAAGAAAAAGGGACCTGATTATCACTAATGTACTCGAATCCATATTTTGACGTTAATATCCTTGATAATGCATTGACTGAACCTGATATCCCACTTACTATCCCATTACCCCATAAAATTACGGAATCTACAAAATCTTTTGTAGATTTACCAAACAATTCTCCAGTAATCAAAAATTGGAGTATTTTCCTTAATTTTGTTGATTTTTTCTTTGCAACCAACCTTAAAAAAGTTTATGCAACTAATGAATATTACTATTCTGTCAATAAGCAAAGCCCTACATTTATCAAGGGTTTGCAAAATTTCATGGATGATAAGTTAGAAAACAAGGATAAATACTTAGATGAATTGATTTATAAATTAATCGACCAAGAATTGAACCTCAATTTGATTTCTTCAAAGCAATTACCTGAAAGGTTCAAAGAAGTTAAGGATTTTATGATCAAATACTACAAACTTGAAAATGAAAAAAATTTCCCTACATATTCACATTCTCCAAATTTCATTAGAGTATGTTACTTAACAGTCATCAACGTTTTACGTAAAATGTTCCCTGATGGAATTTGGTGTAATAATTTGGAATTTTCAAATTTGTACCAGCAATACATCAAAGACCCACTTTCGGTAATTTACTTACCATGTCATAAATCTCATGTTGACTATATTATTTTACACATTGTTACTATTCGTTTCCAATTGGCTACTCCTGCGGTTATTGCTGGAGACAATTTGAATGTTGCTATCTTTGGTGGGATTTTAAAGAAATTGGGAGCAATTTTTATCAAACGTTCTTTCAATAATGAATTATACACTGAGAGAAACTTGTCTAATTTATTAGAATACCTTATTTTGGGAAATGTTAATATTGAAGTCTTTATTGAAGGAACCAGATCTAGAGATGGAAAGTTGCTCTTACCAAAGTACGGGATTTTGAAAATGTTACAGCAAATTTATGAAAATACCAATAAAGACATGTATTTACAGCCCACTAGTATTGCTTATGAACGTATTTATGAGACGGATGGTTACTTAAAAGAATTAATTGGTAAGGACAAAAAACAAGAAAGTTTTGTCGGTATCATCAAAAACGGTGTCACTAATTTGGTAAGTACTCCACCAGAATTCAACATTGACAAAATAATCGATAACAAGTTAAAATATGATAATACAGAAATGAAATTGAACGGAAAGATTTTCCTTAAGTTAGGAGAAAGATTCAAACTTTCATCTTGTGAAGGTAATTTGAAGCGTATGGGATTCAGGGTTCTACATGAAGTTAACAGGATTAATTATTTACCTGAAGTGGCCGTAGTAGGTACCATTCTCCAAATTTATCTTTATCTTAACCCAAATGTTAAGAGAGTTCCAATTCAAGAAGTATTCAAGTTTTGGCCTGTTGTTCTTGAACAATTAAGATCTGAGGTTGATCCTGGCAACGAAAGTAATATAAACTTACTTAATTATTTGCAGAGCTTGAAAGGTGAAGAAATCATTCGTAATGTCAAGTACCAAATCATCAAATTCTTCAAATTCATCAGGGTTGACACCAGAACTGATGAAATTGAATTTGTTAATTCCATCGAGTTATTATACTACAAGAACTTAACTATTCATTTGTTGATCACCAAATCCATTGCTGCTTTCACTTTGTTGCATGCAACCAAACACACATATGCACATTTAGAAAAAGTCAATCACATCATTAAAACACTTTTAAAGAGTGAATTCTTATTTGATCACAATCCTAAGGAAAGAGATGAATTCCAATTTATAGTTGATGACATGAAACAAACCGGAAAGATTGATGAAGAATTGAATGTAGTAGATAAACCACACTTGGAACTATTAGCTTCATTGGTTTACCCATTCATCAAATCCTACATGATTTGTGCCAAAAATATAATTGAATTAATGGAACCCCACAAATTAATTAGCGAGGAGACATTGATTAAAGATCAATTAGATGATTTCCCTGATACGAAGAAATTATTGAAATTGATTCAAAAGAATAGCAAACAATTGGACTTTGAAAGTACCAATAAGCAATATTTATTGAGTTGCTTGTACTATTTAAATCATCTCAATGTGATTAAAATCTTTAAGAATAAGGCCAAAACTAGAGCATACGTTAAAATTGAAAATGAAAAGAATTTAGATTTATTGACCAAATTTTTTGGAAATTTATTTGACCACGAAAAAAATTCATTAGATATGGACTATTTAGTAGATGTCATTGAAAAGAGGAGTGCTAGAGGTGTCAAGTTGTGAGCATGTTAGATTAATTGTAATAAAATATAATACATAGTTTTTAGTAGTTTTAGCATTATCAATTACGAATTTTCCTGCACCCAAATTACAAAGATCGCAAAAAGAAAGTTTAGCAGAAATTATAAACCCTACATCTAAGCCAATCGGTATGCAAGATAAAGCAGTTCCGGACCGCCAAAACATCTGGGATGTTTGAAAATAATCTTCCAAGCTCAATAATAAACCTAACTTTAGGATTTCTAATTGAAGCACGTCAAGGATTCTTATCTCACATAAATTGCCTAACGTCGCTTGTTAGCTACACGATAATTGCTTCCAATTTTTTAACCAAAATGAGCGCATTTTTATGACACGAAAAACCTCATTGTCGCAATTTCACTTACAGTTATCTCGCAAATCAAGTGGTCTGCTGGTTAATTATTGTGTGGAATGTTTCTGTTTCGGTAAGATACTCAAAAAACCCCGGAGAAATTCTCTCTCTAACTTAAACCAGACTCATTTGCATCTTTCAAGCAGCCCTAAGCAATTAAATATATATGCAATAGTAAAACTAATTTAACCTTCGTAGAATGTCAGCCGTTTCCAGTTGCAACTTATACGTTGTAATACCATAAACTTCAGCAATGCTTGGCTGATTCGTACAATTGCTGCACGCTTAAGGTACACGGCTGAGAATATTGGACGAAAAAAGAAAAAATAGGGGCATCTCAGTAAATTTTCAACATATCAAATATTTTAATAGTAGCGTATTGAAACAAATTAATAACCAGAACTCTCAAATGTATACATCACATATCTAATCAAGGATAAATGACCTGTAAGTTTTACCTGTATTCTACGCACACCCTGATCTTTTAGCTCTCAATGACGAGGCGCATTGAAATAGGAGAACTCGCGCTTTAATAAAAAAACAACCGTTTATATATCTTGTGATTCCCCCATATAACACTCCTTAATGAGAAAAGAATTAAAGTACCTTATAGGTGCACACGTTGTTTTAGTACTCTATCTAGTGTGGTACCTTTTTGATCTTATTACCCTTCTTCATGATGACTCCTTCCCTGATGCCCTTTTAGACGTTGAATTAAACCCCACCGAAGGGACCATGAAACCTTTAATCATCCCTAAAATCATTCACCAAACTTATAAACACAATGATATTCCTGAAGAGTGGAAACCGGGTCAAAAAGCTTGTATTGATTTACATCCTGATTATCAATACATTCTTTGGACTGACGAAATGGCAAGAGATTTCATCGCTGAATATTTCCCTTGGTTCTTAAAAACTTGGGATGATTATAAGTATCCAATCCAAAGAGCTGATGCTATAAGATATTTTGCTTTAGTTCATCATGGAGGTGTCTATATTGATTTGGATGATGGTTGTAAGAGACGTTTAGATCCACTTTTAACGGTTTCAGGTTTTGTAAGAAAAACTATTCCAACCGGTATCTCAAATGATGTAATGGGTGCAGTTCCAAATCATCCTTTCTTTTTAAAGGTTATTGACAATTTGAAAAAATATCAAAAGAATTGGTTAGTGCCTTATATCACTATCATGTACTCAACTGGACCTTTATTCCTTTCAGTTATGTGGAAACAATATAAAAGATGGGGAGTTCCAGAAGCTGGGAAAATCAGAATTTTGATGCCAAAAGATTATAAAGCACGTTTGACCCTGTTTTTCACAATAAGCAAAGGTAATTCATGGCATTTAACCGATGCTAAATTCATAAAAGAATTAGCTAACCATATTGCTTTGGCTGTTTTCGCAGGATTCTGTTTGGTGATGGTAGTCTTATTACTTGAATATTGGATTTACTGCTTACTCATTTCAAGTGGTAAATGGAAGAACAAGTTAACTAAATGGTTCCATCTGAAACGTTTAACAAGAAAAAGAAAAGACAGTAATTTAACCACATATAAAGAACAGGTATAAAACGTTCCTGAATTACCCACTAGATTCCCTCGTTTATAAAGCATAGTGTAAAATAGATAATGCATGACGATCAATTTAAAAGTTTACGTTTATATTAACTATTCTCTACCTCCAACACTTTGAAGAAGTCCTAAGTTCTTCCTTTCGAATTCTTCTTTCTCTTTTTTCTCTACTGTATCTTTTATAAATTGTGTTAATTCTATGGCATAGTGATAACATTTATCACATAATTTAACCAATTCTATGCTGTCTATTGGAATACCACCTAATTTGGTCAACTGAATGATCTCTCTGTTACTGTTCATAGATACTACCAATGAACTATCTCTGATTAATTCTTCTTTCATAGTGGCATCGAATATCGATATTTCATAATTGGTATCACTCTTTAAATTATCTTCCAGCTCTAATGGATTAAAAAACAGAATGGTTAATGTGATTGGAATATGCAATATGCTCAAGCTTATAGGTGGCTTTTCATCAAGGTTATATATCTTTACATTACCATTAGTTTCTAAAGTATAACTAGGTAATTTAAAATTAATTAAACTGATTATACTTCCAAAACAACACAGATCAATAAGATTACCATCATAATTGATGACATTCAAATCCACTTTGATAAGCCATACCTTTTCTCCGGTCCTTATACATAAACTTTCTAAATCAAGGGCATTTGATTTTCTGATACTTTTTTCAATGATTCTATTAATTAACACCTCATCTACTGTTCTTTCGTCAAATTTGATGGATGACATAGGAGAAAGTTCATTGTTTATCACTAATAATCCTTCATTAGGTCTGTCTTCAAAAGGTTTAACAATTTCACTCGATGTCTTTATAATCACTTTAGTCTGACCCCAACTTAACTCTACGTATCCATTATCACCTAGCACAACTTCCGGTTTTCTTATTTCTTCAAGTTTTCTTCCATCCAATCTCTCGCCTTGTTTGAGAGATTCAAGTATGAATTTCTGCTCATTAATGCTCACTTCATTAGTCTTCATGCTGCTATCTAGAAAGTTAGTTTGCAGTAATTCGCGAAAATTTTTCATCACCAATTGGGTGCCTTCAGAATATGTACACCAAATTACTTACCAAATCAACTGTTGCTAATGCTACCAAACAAATGAGACCATTGGTGGCTTCCAGATTCATCAACAATGTCACTACCCTCAATTTTTTCCAAAGAGAAAGGTTACCTACAAACACTGTGGTAAGATTTGTACCGCAGCAAACAGCATGGATTGTTGAAAGAATGGGTAAATTTCACAGAATCTTAAGCCCAGGAATGGCAATTCTCTTTCCTTTCCTTGATAAGATTTCGTATGTTCAATCTCTCAAAGAACTGGCTATTGAAATTCCTACTCAAAATGCTATCACTGCTGATAACGTGAGCTTGGAATTAGATGGAATCTTATATATTAAAGTGATAGATGCTTATAAGGCAAGTTATGGAGTTGAAGATTTTAAATTTGCAATCTCCCAATTAGCCCAAACTACCATGAGATCCGAAATTGGTTCATTGACTTTGGACTCAGTTTTGAAAGAACGTCAAACCTTGAATGTCAATATTAATAAAGTAATAAATGATGCCTCTGAAGATTGGGGGGTCAAATGTTTGAGATATGAAATTAGGGATATTCATCCACCTTCTAATGTTTTAGAAGCAATGCATAGACAAGTTAGTGCTGAAAGATCTAAGAGAGCTGAAATTTTGGAATCGGAAGGTATTAGACAACTGAGAATTAATATTGCAGAAGGTGAAAAGCAAAGTCAAATCTTGAAATCTGAAGCTCAAAAACAAGAACAAATCAATAGGGCAGATGCCATGTCAAAATCTTTAGCTTTAATTTCTGATACCATCAAAGCTAATGAACACGGTAAAGATGCTATCAATTTACAAGTTGCTCAAGATTATATCCGTCAATTCGGTAACTTGGCTAAGGAAACTAACACCGTCATTTTACCAAGTAATATGAGTGATATTGGTCTGTTTATGGTAAGTGGTATGAAGATTTTTGATCAACTTAATCAGAAAGCTGAGGGATCTGAACCCAAAGAAATCAAAGAATCTAAAGATTCCAAACCTACTGTTAATGAAACTGTCGACCCTGAGGTCAAGAAGTAAATATGGAAATGTTAATGATGTGGATAGTATGTACATTGTCTGTAAATAGGGTATGTAGTTATCCAGTATGATCTATTGAAGTCTATTTCTTTTTAAAAAATGCATCCAATGCACCCTTGCCTTTTTCCACTTTTGGTGCTGCCTTTTTAGCCTTTCCCTTAATAGGTTTTGATGATTTGTTTTTTGCTGCACCATTCTTCGTTTGTTCTTTAGCCTGAGTAGCCATGTTTTTGGCTACTAGTCTAGATTGAATACTTTTTTTGTGATCATTAAGAGCAGTGAAATCATAGAGTTCGAGCTTGAAGCTTAAATATGATTGTACCAAATCATTAGCCAAGTTCAATAACTCCTGGTCAAGTATCCCCATTGGTATCTCCAGTTCACTATCAACATATAAGTTCAATTTTATCTGTGTAAGAAGCTTTGAGTCTGACAAATGGGTCTTAACTTTTTCAACCTTTTCTTTTACAAACGCCTCGATTTTTTCCTGGTTTATTTTATAAAATGACTCGCCATTCTCGTGAAGTGTTTCACATATATCACCTAAAGCCAGTATCACTAACTGTTCAGGTACTAGATTCAACCAATCGTGGTCATCTTGAATATTTTCCAAAGTTATGAATGAGGTTTGGGAAGCCTTTTGTAACGTTGAAATAAGAAGGTATGCAATATTGAATTCAGTCGCAACTATGATCTCACCAGATTCATTTATAAGTCCATCTTCTTCACCTTCAAATATTATCGATCTGGGATTTTGTTCCAACAGCTTGAGTTCGTAAACTGTTGAACTTGTGACCACATATTTGGATTTTTGAGAGAGATCCAGAAAGTCAGGGAGTGTTACTATGTTATAGGTCTTATCAGCTCCTTTAGGGAGTAAAACGGTCCGTAAGGTTCTCTCCATCGAACGCGTAAAGAAATCGCGGAAGGCTGCAAAATTGAATAAATATTCTATTAACAAATAAATAACTACTGACCTACTAAGGAATGAATGACATTTCGAATGTCACCTATACTGGCAAAAATAACCATAATTGTTCCGAAAATAGTGAAACTCAAACTACTCATACTAGCAGCTCTTGGGTCTGTGTTTAACAAGTGGGCAGTGGCTATAGCCCCACAATTGATACCTAAACTTACCCCTCTAGTAACGTAATCTTCTGTTTTAACTCTAAGTAACTTGAAAAACGTATCACCTATCATCACTCCACAAATTCCAGAAAGAATCGTACAAACAGCCATCAAAGAAACTGATCCTTCGAGTGAATCAATCAATGGAGTTCCTAAAGCTAAGGTAACTGATCTTCCAATAAACCCAATAGATCTTTGGGCATTGATTCCTATGTTATAGCATATTAATGGATATAAGAAGAATGTCAACACTATACTCATAAGAATGGGTACCATTATCCAGAAATTCTTGATAAAATCCTTTCTGTGAGTGAACATAGGCAAACTTAATGAAACAATAGAAATGTCCATCAAAGAACTCAAAAAGTCACCAGCTCCAGGCCAGATAGGGTATTTAGTAATTGAGTTCTGTGGATCTTTGTTTAATTCTCCATTATCAAAGAGATAAGCATGACTGAATAAATTGAGGTAATTTTTCCCTGTTTTATAGTATCTCAAATCATCCAAAAATCCTTTTGGTTTTCCATGGTAGATCAACGATGAAATGAAGCAAATGAATAGGATCAGAAAAGTTGATACAAGAATTGGGTGTGCAAACTTTTTTAGCACAGGCCACTTCATTGGGATCAAAAGTGCAAGATAGTATGATAATATGGTTATGCTCAAATGAAAAGGTAAAAAAATATGATACGAAGTATAAAATAACGGGATGGATGCAATAAACAATAATGAGTAAAGGAACCAATCAATGTATTTTGTGATAAAGATAGTGATATCTTTGGCCACTGGATCCAAGTGCCTATAAGCTTCTAAATCACTATCGTTATCATCATCACTTGATCCTGATCCTGATCCTGATCCAGCAGATTCTCTCGGGGTTAACTCAAAAGGTGCCAGTTTTACCAGCATCCGTGATGGAAGCACTGCTTCAACACCAAAACTGTCTTTGGTAATCATACTAGCAGTCGTACTGTTGTGCTTTACATGGCTTCGTTCGGGTCTGGTAACAAATGGATTATCTATATCCATTAATTCGATATTTTCTACTTCATGAGTGTTACCAGTCACAGGTTCTGTTTGAACTTGTCTCAAGTCAGAAACATCATTCATACTTGTAAATGGAGTCAGCTTGGGACTAAGATCAACATCTTTAACTGCTTCTTTTCTAGTGAGATTCATAAGAATCTTGAGCAATTGAATAGAATAAATATTCACAAGCATTAATGCCAGCCACCCAATAGCAAATACAGCAGCTATTTTCATCACTTCAATAATAGTTATAGGTTTACTTAAAGGAAGAATAATGAAAGAAGGGATGAAAAAAACATTAATCCATTTCAAGCTGAAATTCATAGATGGCTCTACCACTCGAAGATAAAACGATAATGACTTGTCAAACAAAGCATTAAATCTTCCCAAATAGCTGAGAATGCATAATATAGCCAAGTTAATTAACATGCCCATTACCGAAGCAGGGAATTTAATTTTAAGCACTTGAAGTATGAATTGGTTAAGTCCATAAAGAATCGTGAACTCAATAAGTATGCCTATAGGAACAAGAAAGTACGAGTTTAGTAGGTGAGTTTTCAGATAGTATAACCCATAGGCTATCCCTTGTAGGGACAGACGGACTTTCGAGTTCATAAACTGTAATGTTGGAACAACTGAAAGAGTCATTTCCCTGTGATCGGGTGAGAGGACTGGAGTGCGGCTCTGTCAAAACTTGAAATGACTGGCTAATTTGTGGGGTTAAGGTGTTTGGCAATATGGCCAAGTAATGATTATAGTTATAGGATTTGTTTGTATTTAAGTTGATGTATGTTGTGGACTTTTACTGTATTTGCATTTAGGTTGTATTTTGTCTAGTGTAATATTCATTTCTCAGCTATCTCCGAGGTGTGAAATTCCATAAGCATTGATTTAGCTAGCAAGAAAATAACCTGGCAAGAAAAAAGAAAGGAAACAAGGAAACATAAACCAACAACCCATATGGAATGGCTAGTCTTCTCCCTTCTCTACATTACTCTACATTACCATGCGATTTATTCTACTACTTAATTTATTTACTCTCCTGTTCAATGATATGTCTATGCTTTTCTTGTGCATATCTCAAACCACAGTATCCACAAGAAGCAGCCCTAGGCTGATCTAAATTAATAAATACTTTTGGGTGACCTTGTACGGTGGTACCTTTATTACCATCACATACAGCAACGTTACCTTCATGATGAGTCAAGTATCTGACAGGTTGCTTACTTATCAACTCCATGGCAGAATATGCTCTTGGTTGTTCTGCAAGGTCTTTTTGAATAAATCTATAAGCAAACTTGGTAAAGATATTGAGTCTTGATTCTTGAGATTGAGACCATGTTTCAGATCTGTTTGGAGATTGTTGGGCAGCAGCATTCTGTTCCAACTCTTGTTTAGTTAAGCCTGTGACAGACTTGAATCTTGTGCTAGATTTGTTGTGGATAATGGCTCTTCTTAACATTATTAACCTAGTTGTATTATATTTAATCAGATTCAATTGGCTGAGAATTTTTCGCGACAAAATTTGTGTTAACAAATTTATCAAATTCGCGATGCAAAAAAAACTACGGATAATTTCAAAATACTTCATAGCTTAAGATACTTTATAACCTATCTAACTAAATGTGTTATAACCAAAACACATGCCTAAATTATAGTGCCCTTACAAAATGCTACATTTTCTCTTCTTTTGATGAACGCTTTCTTTAATCTTCAAAGAAGCTCTGGTTGCAGCTTCAAAAACTTCTCTAACACCTTCACCAGTTCTAGCAGAACATTCTAAATAATTTGCAGCACCAATCTTTTGAGCAACACTTTGACCTTCAGATGTTGAAACTGGTTGTTGTTGTTGTTGTCTCAATAATTCAATAGTTTGACCATCATTTCTTAAATCCAGTTTACAACCAGCTAAAATAATTGGAACTCCTTGACAGAAATGTAAAACTTCAGAAATCCATTTTTCTAAAACGTTATCCAAAGAATCTGGACTATCAATAGAGAAACAAATTAAAATTACATTAGAATCTGGGTAAGATAATGGTCTTAATCTATCATAATCTTCTTGTCCAGCGGTATCCCATAAAGCTAATTCAACTTTTCTACCATCAACTTCAACATCGGCAACGTAATTTTCAAAAACAGTTGGAACGTATACTTCTGGGAAAGTTCCCTTGGAGAAAACAATCAATAAACAGGTTTTACCACAGGCACCATCACCGACAATCACCAACTTTCTTCTAAAGGTTTGAGAAGTACTAGCCATCCTATTTGTTAGTAATTATAATTTGAAATTTTTAGGATATTTGTAGTTGAGCGCCTAAATATTTTGGCCGATTTGATCGCATGGCCGCCGACAATGTTATCAACCGATCAAAGAAAAATCACGGTAATTATCAATTTAAATTGATATATAATTGTTATCATGAGTTCTAGGAATATCATCATACTAATAATCAATCAATCTATCATTAAAATGCTTACCCCCCTGCTGGTTGATTTCACCTGAAACACCGCCATTCTCGTTGATTTCTCGAATCAGTGCGATCTGACTAAAACATGTGCAAACTTAGCAGTAAAAATACCAAATTCAGTTCTGTACTTATGAGCATTCAATAGTACACGTCCATGCCATTCAAATCATGTAAAAAACTCAACATCCACCTTTTAATCAAATTAATACATACTTTTCTTCACTTGTTTGTTTCTTAAGTTTTTTTCTCCCTTGCGGTTTTTGAATTTGTGCGCCTGCGGCGTGCCTTCACCAGTAGGCTGGTTTTTGATCAGAAGACACAATCGTTTTGGGGGGAAATTTAAGGTACTGTTTAGACTATAATTCTGTATTAGTAAATTGCCTCCTTGATCTCTCAAATATATTCTTTTGGTTTCTTCTGATCATCTTTCTTCTCTCATCTTTCATCTCTTTTCACCCGCCTTATCTAGGGGTCGTTTTCGCATCCATTAGACGACGCCGATTGTCAAGACGCGAGACTGGTGAACGTGTACGGCTTTAAAGAATACGAGTAGGCTTACATGTCGTGTCACACGAGACTTTATTGTTTCGTGAATGAAACTTTCGAAGTTTAATCGTCTATTATTTATTTCTATTTAGGCATATCTTAATTATCTGACCCTGAATTTTGCCTTTTCTCTTCGTTCTCAGCCTCACTTCCTAAGTCATGCTCTTCATCATCCTCTTTTTCATCATCATCTTCTTCTTCTTCTTCTTCTTCTTCTTCTTCTTCTTCTTCTTCTTCTTCTTCTCCTTCTTCTTCTTCTTCTTCGTTTTCTCTCTTCTTCTTTCCTCCACGCTGTCTAACTTTACCGGTCAACTTTCTTTGTGGTAATACTCCGTTAAATGCCTTCCCCCAATCTTTATTTTCGAACCACTTTCCACAAATATCATACACGTGACTGGTGGCTAGCACTTGTCTACCACTGATTTCAATGTACTTACCAATAGGTAATTTACCCACTTTTATACCCAACTTTTTGGCTTTTTCAACACATAAATTCTTATGTCTGTTCTTATCCACAATACCTCCAATGATATATGTGGTTCCTTCTTGTAACTCTTCAATCACTTCTTCCGTATCTGCTGTGAAATAAACGAAATTTTCTGGTCCTCTTTCTTCAATAATATCTTTGATACTTTTTTCATTGAATTCAATATCCTTCCATAATTTATATTGGGGGATTCTATCTTCAAACTGTTTTTTTAATCTCTTGTCCAAAGGACTGACTTCAAGTCCAAGGTTATATTTACACACTCTCATACAACTGTACATTCTGGAAATTTGATTAGATAAGGACTTGATCTCTCTGTCAGACATTAACTCATCGAATTCACAATCGACCAAACAATTCACCCCGGTACTGATTTGTTGATCTGGTCTAAGCTTTCCTGGTTTCTTTTCTTCAACTCCTTCCTCTCTCCTTTTGGCTTTATTCACTTTTCGCTTTTCTCTGCGATGCTCTCTGTATTCATCTTTGGTGTCTTCGATTCTTTGCTGTCTCAATAATTTCTTAAATTGGTTTTTGGAAAGTCCCAAATCCCTTCTCTTCACCTCATTATCTTGCTTTTCCTTCAACTTTTGTTGCCTCTCTTCCTCAGTTAGTTCCAACTGTCTTTTCATGTCGATGAATTTTTTTCACCGCGACTGGCTGCAAAATAGTAAATAGAAGGAATTGTCATTATTTAATATTTAATATTAATCACTAAAATTCGAACATAGAATCCAATGGCATATTTGCAAACATAGAGTCTAATGGCATATTAGCGAATACATCATTTATATCAGCATTAAAATCCCCTACTCCTTCCTGTACAGGAGACCCTGATGAAGTAGGATTTGGTGCATCGTTTGGCTTTAGTTTATCTTTATTAGTCAATACCTGGAGCCAAATCTTGTCTATCTGAGCAGAATCTACAAAGTCTAAATTGAATGATGGAGTATTTGTGTCTGTCTCAGTAACAGGCTCTGAAGAGTTTGAGCTTCTTGGTCCAGCAAGTGGTGTTCCTGGTGAATTCATTTTCTTTTCGTTGGGTTTTGGGATTTCCATTTGTTCACCCTTGGAATCCATGGTATCCAGTTTTGTACCATTGTATGTTGAGAAAACATCTGGATTGAATAAAACCTTTGAATTTTTGCCAAGTTTGGTTAAGGTGGTTTCACATATACTTATAATTTCTTTAATACGGTCGGTGCTCAAAGGTGCGCAACCAAACGAATGTGAAACGCCGATGTTTGATTGATAGAATTCATTAGAAGTGATGGTTTTGAGTAAATGTGTATGACCCTTGGTGATTCTCCAAGCATAGTAGTACCTGTCACTAATTTTGGAAATAACAGCGATTGAAAGTTCCAAACAACGAGTCAATGCAGAAGAAGCTTGACACACAGACATATAGCTTTCCCTATAAGCCACGTCATTATCTAACTTATGTTGATGATCTGGATCACTGGCCTTATTCTTTATTGAAAAATTACATCTAATGATGACAGCCATGAAAACCTGATTAGATTTGTGAATGAGTTGTTCAAAATATGGGTTCAAAACCAAATCAAACTTGACACTTCCGATGAATTCCAAAAAATGTTCCATGACCTCACCGACGAGTATTGATAATGTCTTTCTTAAGTAGAAAAATGCTAGACTCTGATCTTTGTCCTCATAGTAAAGAAAGATGTAGAAAAATACCATAATGTAAAATGTTCTAACAGAAATATAAAATTTGGTATTGAGTACCCTTGTCAAATCTTGATATTTACCAGGTGGTGGGTTCAAACAATCATCGAGAGTTCCATACTCCTTATACATGATTTCCTCCAAATCTGATAAATGTCTGCACAAGTCTGACATTTTTGCTCTTCCTTCCACATTAACCACCATATTCACAATGTTACGAACTTGAAAGTTCATAACTGCCAGAGAATATAATGTCTCTGTAACGAATTTATCCAACTCCTCGTCTCTCAAACACTCTTCTCCCTTCCTATAAAAAGGTACTTTTGTATCATATGTTCCCCTAGATATATGAAGGGGCTGTCCAAACATAGTACTCATGTGAATATCATTCAAAACCAAATAGTGCCATATTCTTCTTGCTACATTATTAGCTGGGCTTGGATTTGGTATGTTGGCAAGGAAGTCTGGTTCTCTGTTAAAACCTGAACTGACTGCAATCTTAATGAGTAAAGCTAATGTGCCACTGGAGGCACCTCCATCGGCACCATCACCATCTTCTGGGGCGTATCTATGGTATAATCTCATATATAATGCCAATGTTAATGTGGGTATGCTTGGCTGACGAAATAAATTGAATTGGTCTAAACACTGTTGAGCTATATCAATAATATTGAGACTTATGGGATTTGATAACAAATACTCATAAGTTTCAACTTCCTCGGGTGTCCCAGTTTCATGTAACTTCTGCTTGTTCAAATCATTCCTGTTGGTGAATAAAGACATATATGAAAACCTAAGCAAGATTAACAAAGTTCCAATATATGCCAAATCCTGTCTCTTTTCAATATTTATCTCTTTGATTTTTTCATCTTCGTATCCTTCTTTACCAATGAGTTTTTCAATCTCTGCTCTAAAGTGATCTTCTTCCAAGAATGGCATTAATGCATACATATCCAGGAAGAATACCTTGATGAGGTTCCATACTACTTTCTGCTTAGGCATGAAAACTTGGATTTTGTCAATGAGTCTTAATTCATTCCCAAGTTTATCATCAATAAAGGATAAACCGAGAGGTAAAGTAGATTTCTCCTGAGATTCTTCAAGTTTCTTTTCTATTCTGTCTTTCACCAACTTGTAGTAAGGAACCAAATCCACTACTCCTTCTGGCTCAAGCATCCTTTTTTGAAATACGTTTTCGTTCAAAGCTATATTGTCACCTGTAGTGCTACTTGCTAAAAGAGATGTAGTTTCAGTATTCACATCGAATGTCTTGTTAAAGAAAATAGCCGCTCCTGCATTTCCTTCTTTTACTTTCATTGTGTGATCCCAAAGAATCCTTAAAGCTTTATCCTTCTGCATCATTGAAGCCCATGAAAGAGGACCAAATGCAATTCTTCTACTATCAGATTTCAAAATAACCGAGCTGTAACTTTCATAGAAGTTGATGGTATCGTGAGGTTTTGAGTAAGGATTTATACCATTATAATCGGTGAACTTTGGAGTAGGAATGTCTTTATCAGGAGCACTAAACCCATCACGAAGTCCTCTAGAAAATGAAGTATTTTTTGAAACATTAGGAGATTCTCCTTTAAAACTTCTTCCGTAACCTCTTGGTGTATCTGAGTGTTTTGAATACAAGGACTGTGTATGACTTTCTGGACTCGTATTTGATTGGGTTCCATTCTTATCAATGTCTGCAAAAAAAGGTGATAAGCCCTCTCCGTTGTTCAAATTCAGTTGCAAGCCTGGAATCTGTTCTTTTGGATTCCCTCGAGTATACGAACTTTCCTCACTCGGTATATCTTTGTTAACATATCTTGCAGGGTAAGGAGGTATGGCACCATTCATTAAAGATGGATAATACAGGGTGTTTGCTTGGAAATTGGCGTCAGGTGGGGGTTTAAATCCAGTTTGTTGCATGAAACTGCTTTCAATCGTTTTCAATCTTGCCTTCAATAAGTTTAGTTCCTGAACGGTAGAATTGTCTGTAAGTTGAGTTGGAGGATAAGAATCAGAAGTGGGTATAAAAATTGCATTACCATTCTTCAGCCCAATTTTCAGTCCATTTGATTTGGCTTGAGATTTGGGTGAATCTTCAAACTTGAGGGGCTGTCTTACACTATCAAAGTACGGTGTTTTGCTGGAATTTTTGCTTGCCTTAAGTGCATCTTCATCATAACGGCATTCATTGGGTTTTTGGGCTTTTACACATTGATCACAGGGTTGACCTCTATCACACTTAACTTTTCTCTTCTTACAATAACTACAGACCAATATTGTCCTTTTTTTCCTAGGAGGTTCTGATCCTTTATCAGGTGCCATGATTGGAAGATAACGAATTTTCGCGAGTGGGTGCAAATCTCATCTCTTGCAACCGGAAATCATGGAGATAAGGTGCTAAATTAAATGAGAGTATTATCAGATGGAAGTTCTGACTTATTTTGGTTTTTCCAAGACTATTAAAAAGTTATATTGTTTAATAAGATGTAAATAATGTAGAAAACAGAAAAAAGGGTATTGTTGTATCCTATATCCCAACAAAATAAATATGATGTGTATTTTTATATACTAGTATTTTTTTGGGTTTCATTAGGCAACGTCATCTATAGCACCATAAGTGTGGCTTATTTCTTCTGTTTCCTCGTTGTAAATGAAAAATTGAACAAAGATTGTAAAATCCAAAGCCAAAGTTCCTAAACTTCCAGCTAACCAACTCAGGTTAATTACAAGATAACTCCAACTAACGTCAATACTTAAGATGGAGATAACGTAGGTAAGATTACCTAGGCATGCAAATAAGAAAAACATAAAGCTAATACCTTCACAACTCTTACGTTTGTAATTAAGTAAGATCTGAGGTACTCTAGATCCCAAATAGAATGCAGCACAAAGCCAACCAAAAAACTGGGCTAATGGGTCGAATACAAGCTTTGGCTCTTCTGGGTGTTTATACTTGTAATAATTTTTAACATATGAGATATACCATCCAATTAATCCCGAAGAAATGACTAAAGTAACGAGAAGGAGTTTGAAGAAAAAGTTCTTGACAGATGAAATCTGTTCCTTTTGACCACTTTCAGCTATTTCGTCTTCATCATCTTCTCCGGATAATACATGTTCGATGATATCACCATCGAAAGGGTTTGCAGGCGATAAATGGATAGGATCAGTCTTATTAAGGTGATCATAGTTAAGACATTGCCACAATAAGACCACATCAGCTAGCGTATAGTATATAGCCAAGATAATCATAGTGGGTAAAACACCTTGAAGAACAGATCCCAAGACATTGAACAAGTCACCTATTAACCATAGTATAATGAAGAGAAGTGACAATCCTTCACTGGATTTTCTGGTAAAATTTTCGTAGATTTGGGGAACAAAAACGATCACCCAACATGCAATAGAAATACTGCCTGTGATACCACTCACTGCTTGGGCATTAAGAATTATTGGAGGTGGAGGCATAGTCTTTTGCTAAAAAATAAACTAGCTTTTTCGATAATCTACTGCGATGTGTCGTGTGCCGGTCATTGCAAATCTGGGGAATAGGAGATTTGTTATTTCTAAAGATAGTAAATCACTTTTTTAACAAAGAGGATATTGGTCTTTTGGGGCTACTTGGTCATTTGATGAAAGATTATTACTTTTTATTAAATCATAGCTGCTAATATTTTACTCATCTCATCACCTAACGCTGCGAGGTGTGACTCAAAAAATTGACAAATGCCTTACTTACAATTTCGCATACAAAGACCCTTCTTGGTACAATTGGTCAAAAATATCTTTGAATTTTTTAATAGCTTGGTTTCTTTGCAACTTGAAGGTTGGAGTCAAGACGTCTGCTAACAACTCGTGACCCACGTAAATGTTTTGCAATCTCTCAAATCTATTTAAATTGACATTAGCATTAATGCGATTCAATATCTCTAACTTTTCCTCTTTAGTATTAGCATTTCTGCCATCTTTAAGACATAAAACCCCAACAAGAAATGACTCGGTGGGTCTTCCGTAGATACATACAGAAGCTATCTCAGGATTGGAGCTCACGTATGCATTTTCTAATTGCTCTGGTGAAACATATTCACCTTGACTCATTTTGAAGAAATTTTTCACTCTATCTACAATGGTGATTTCTCCCTTGCCCCCTATTTTTGCTACATCTCCTGTATGATACCATCCATCTTTCAATACTTGCTCTGTTCCAACAGGGTCACTGTAATATTTTGTGAAAACAGGTGCTCCCAGAATCAAAAGCTCGTTTCCCTCTCCTAGCTTATACTTTGCACACAAAGAAATAATTCCACTTGATCCAACATTTGAATCGAATTCTGCGGTGGATGAAAGTGCACCAAATGTTTCAGTGGCCCCATAAAGTTGACGTACACCTACTCCTAGAGTGGATCTTAAATATTCAAGTGTTTCAGGATTAGCTGGTGCAGCTGCTGTATTAATCCAAATGAGACTATCAAACCCAAACTTTCGTTTAAGCTTTTTGTATGGTCCATAGTTATCTGCTTCTGAAGTTCTACTACATCCATGGAATGCATGTTGCATAGCACGTTTTTGTTCGATTAATTGATCAAGCTTAAAGTCTTCTAAACGTGAAATGTAGCTAGACACTTCAGCACGAAGCTTGTTCAATACACGCGGGACTAGCGACACATAGTGGGGCTTATAAAGTTTGAGATTTTTCACCAATGTCAAAATAGGGTCGTCTTCAATTTCAGGAAAACACAACATATACCCTGTAGATAAAGCATAGGAACTCGTTTGTCTTTCATAGATATGAGCTAAAGGCAAATATACAAGGGTTCGGCCATGTTCAGTTTTCGCAGTAATTGATGCGAGAAATGCATTTGCAGCCACGGCCTGTGTGTGCTGCAACACGACACCTTTAGGGCGAGAAGTTGTACCACTGGTAAAGGAGATTGTATAAATAGTTTCAGGCTTAGGGGGCATTATAGCACGACGATATTTGCGGCCGGCTGTGATAAGATCAGAAAGACTACAAATTTCTAATTTTAATTCATCGTCGTGATAACGGGCAACTGGATCCATCAGTACCAAACAAGCAAGTCCCGGTGCATGACCTTCACGTTTCAACTCGATTAGCTTTTTGAGTTTATCACCAGAGCATACAACAATTGGACTATCAGTAATGGTGAGAATATGTGCAGCTGTTTCTGAAGGAAGCGTATCGTATAAAGCAGTAGTAGTGATACTATAAGCAGTACAAGCCAAATCAGTCAATATCCACTCGTAACGATTTGGGGCATATATAGACAATACAAACGAGTGGTTGTCGCCATTGTAAGTAGTCCACAGATCAAGATGCCCTTTAAGTTTATTCCCATAACGGCAATTCTCTAAAATGTGAATAATACCTGATCCAATATACTGTTGAAGCCGGGAAACTTGTCCGTACGTAAGACTGGTATATCTGGAAGGGCGGATGTTTGCAATGGTCCCATTGTCGCGATATGCTAAGCATGGCTGATTTCTAAAGCTTTTTGAAGCCGTAACGAAAAGTTCATGATAAGTGTTAAGACGTGGGTGCAAATTGGTGTAGGGAGACGTAGAAAAAGAATTGATGTATGAGCCATCAGATTGCCTGATTGCGTTAATGTTTGCCCCACTGATAGGAACATTTGAAAGAACATCTACCGTGTTCACGTCTGGGAAAACCGACATAGGGGTGAGTGTGGGGATAAAATATTTTGGTTGAAGAATTTTGAGACCAAATGTCATTGTGCAGGATTTGAAAGTTATCCTTAGGGAAGCTTGTAAATGTATATGGTTGAGCTCCACCACTGTTAAAACCTTCAAGAATACTGTGGGGTATGTTATAAGAGTAGTATTAGATGTACATGTTTTTTTAGGGTTTTTTTTTATTTTGGTTATTTTTAAGTTTTTGTCATTTTCACAAAACATAAAATTATATCTTTCTGTATCATGTTTGATTTACCTGACCTATTACTGAGCAGAGTTCGATCATATTATTTAACAAAAATTGAATACAATACGATCATTATTCTTTGGATTTTCGTAAATTCTTTATGCTATAGACCCTAAATAACCCAGGCTATCTTCTCTTTCTTTCAAGACACTTATTAATGTGTTGTGCAAAACGACCACCACTGATATTACGCCCACAGTTTTCACAAGTGAAATATTTATTAGTATCACTGGTTTTCAACTTGGTACGATCTTTGTTGAAAATATCGGTGGTACTTTTATGCTCCGGGATTAAGACATCGACGCCTGCATCGACAACTGCCTCTGTAGATCGGTAATAAGCTACCTTAGCAAGCGCCTCGCTCTTTATCACATGAAACATCATGTCTTCGAAGATCGAGTTCGCCTAACAGTTAGTAAAACTAGGTCATTTTACTCATTATAACACATACTAAGCTTTCTACCGTGATTTGCATTACAGTGGTTGAAATGTAATTCGCGATGGAAATCAATTTCTCTGGTTCTGATTTTCTCACGCAGCTCATCTTGATATGGATAGTGATGATGAAACTTTGGCAGAGATTGTCGTTGATGAAGCAGATGAGGTTCAGGATTACGGGTTTTTAGACTCAAAATTACCTCGAAATGGTGAAAAAGAATTTGAGCCTGACGGGTCCGAAGCTCAGTCTCAAAGGATTGAAGGCTCTATCAATCGAATGTACCAAGTGCTCCTGAAACCAATCTTGGTTCACGAAAAGCAAGCTGTTGAAGCTATATATATACCTCTGCGTAATGAAAGTCTTGTACTTGCAATCAAAGGAAATTACTTTAGGGATATAGGTATAAATATTCTGTGGGGTACTAAAAATGCAGTGGTGTTAAATCTTATAGAAACGCTATATTTATTGGAAAGAGGCTCTCTTGTACTTTATTTGGCAAATGATAAATTCATGGGCTACTTAGAGGGCTTGATAAACCTGTTCAGTTTCCATGATTTAATTCCTATTAATTTACAGTATTTCTATTCACTTTTAACACTGGATGAAATAGAAAAATACCAGGTATTTACATATTTGAAACGTTTGGGTTATTTGGTCCAGGAATACCGTCCTGTATATTTACAGGAACCAATTGAACGTCCTAAGAGCTGGTACTGGCGTTGGTTTGAGCCGGAAAAGTGGTGTACTAAAGGATTAGGTCTTAATCTCAATACCACCCATTACCAGTCATATACACAGATTTTACAAAAATTGTGTCAATTGGTCTCATCTAGTGATCCATACGATAGCTTAAAGGACGAAACAAATACGAACTTGGTTATTGATTTCAATGTTTGGAAGCCACGCAGAGCATTCAGCAAAAAAAATATCCCTATGCCTGATTTCCAAATCTGTGTAACTTCCAAATTCCCTCTGCTTCAAGAAATACAGGGTCTTTTTAACCAGCTTAACCATAATGTGGAAGATGTGGATTATACCT
This sequence comes from Yamadazyma ubonensis, assembly GCA_030572075.1. NCBI lineage: Eukaryota > Fungi > Ascomycota > Pichiomycetes > Serinales > Debaryomycetaceae > Yamadazyma > Yamadazyma ubonensis. The sequence continues at coordinate 460,421 of JAJLZG010000006.1, read as the reverse complement.
TACTTGACCAAAGAACTAGAGACACTAAGCTTAAATATGGAACTGGAAGGAGCGTTATATTGGCTACAGTAGATAATGGGGTTAACCTTGTAACACTTGCAGAAACCAGTTTCAAATTGAAGGGCAAGGGGAAAATAGCAGGAATCATCCATTAGATCAATTTTAATAGTTATGACTAAACGAATCATGAATAAATTCAGCATCTATAAACTTGTGTAGAGAACCTAAAGGATATGTTTGTAAATTAATTGCACACAGTGCGTTATGGTACATCTATATATACAGATTTTCAAGCTAGCATGGACAAGCTGGCATTGAGGTATTTTAATCTAGTAATGACTTTAAAATGTTTCTTCCTTCATCACATTTTAGGGCTGTAAGTTGGAGCTTTGCAGGTGGCCAGAATCTTGAACGACTGGAATTTTAAATTCGGGATTATTCGGCTTCCTGGGTGGGTTTGAGGATGGGATATTACCATTAGAATCGTCTTTAGTTGATTCATTACCCTTAGGTTTTCCACTTTTGTTATTTGAGTTCTTCTTTGATTTTCTGTTACTGGGCTTCTTTATTTTATCGCCTTTATTTTGCTTATCACTGTTTTTTATGTCACCAGCACTGTCCTTGTTAGGCTTGTTCAGTTCCTTCAGTTCTTTGTCTTTGTCTTTGCCCTTACCCTTTCCTTTGCCCTTGTTACTTCCCTTTCCTTTACCATCCTTTTCCTTTTGATTCTTCGGCTCACCATTCCGTTCTTTGTTGCCTTTATTGGTCTTATCATTATTGGTCTTTTCTTTAACACTCCCCGTATCCTGTTCTCCACCTGTACCCTTTTCAAACTGTTTTGGTTTCTTTCCACTTGCATCTTTGGATTTCGTAATGGGCTTTTCCTGTGCTGCATTCTTCGTAGGCTTTTCTTCCTTTTTCTTTTTCTTTGATTTCCTCTTCGGATTTCTCAGTTTGGTGATTTTCTTAAGCTCTTCACTTAAGCTGAATTCATCTGGACTTCCTGCTTCAAACAATTTTTTGAATTTCAAGAATATCGGATCATTTTCTAGTAGCAGTGTTTTATCACCATTGCTTGACTTTTCTCCCATACTTTGATTCAAACTGCTCATAATTTGAGGAACAACAGCATCATTATTCACATCAACGAACGGCTTTCCTTCAATTGCTTCACCAAATTTTGTTGCTTCGTCATTAGATTTAAAGTACAAACAGCATCTAGAATACGTAGGCCCTTCGAATGGATTCCTTGGTTCATTTCCTTGAACGTAGTACGACAGTTGATAGGTTTGATCTGAATACTGTACGAGCTGGTTCTCAAACTCTTGCCGCGTGAGCGTTGGAGGAAGCAACCTGATTGTCACTTTCCTCTTATATTTCATGATGAAAAGTTTCGCATTGAGATTTACCAAACATTTATTCAACGTTAGAGAAGGATATGATACAGTCTATACTTGAAGGCATAATTACAATTCTATTTCAACTCAATTTATAGTTCAAACCAAAGTTTTGGAAAGAGGATGACTTCAGCAAATTAGACTTCTAGCTGAAATTGATCTTGTTTTTCAATTTAGATTTCTTTACGAAGCATAGTATTGTAGGTTTTTGATCTGATCATGAAGAAAGGAACCACACATTGTTTGAGTTTACATAGGTCTGAATGTTCCAAAAATAAGTAGTCCAAGTTTCGATAACGCTTCTTACATAAACTTCAACTTCGCAGATTCGCAGTTCGTCCCGAACACCATGAACCAGTTAATCCAAGAGATACGGAGGACTTCATCTCTACCTCTCCAACAACAGGGAAACGTTTTCGAGGAAATACTATGTGTGGACCCACAGATTAATAGAAGAATCCAAGCGATCTATACCGAGTCTTATCCGTCAATGAAAGTAGTAGATGAGATGGTTGAAAAAGCTAACTTATTCAATGGAGATTGGCTTGCGTTCAATGAATTGGTCATCAGTTTCATAAAGCTTTCCAACCAGATCAATGTGAATTCACTTCTTGAACTGTTCGACTTATATGGTAAGTTTTTAGAAGACCTTTCCACTGCATTTTCTCATAGTTCTAAAGGCTGGATACTATCGAATTTAGTCAAACTGAGCATCAATTATATTCATCCTATAGCCGGCAAATTGGATGCCCAACTATACTACAAGGAGTATTGCACACGTCCAAGACTTTCGTGGCTTGCTTCTGTATTATTGAAAATCTTTAACAATATCAGGTCTCAAACAAACGAAGAAAATATGCAAAAGGCTAAGATTATCATTTTTATAGGTTCAAAGCTATGCCTGGTTTACTTTAAAATAGGGAATCCTCTATTATGCAGAAATGTTTTCAGTAACATTAATAACTTGGGCTTGAGTGCAAGTAGCTACAGCAAGAATGAAGTGTTGAGTTATCGGTTTTATCTTTCCAAATTCTACTTAATCAAAGACCAATTAATAGATCTGTATCAAAATTTGGTGTGGTGTCTCTTGAATAGTCCACGCGTACCCAATCATCCTAATATCATAAAGATCTTAAAGGTATTAGTACCAGTGAGTATATTGGTTGGTAAAAGACCAAATTTTAAATTTATCAGAGAGACTTACTTGAATAATAGCTACCCTCCTTTCATTATGACATACAAAAAATTAGATTTGGCTATATCAAAGGGAAATTTTGCGGGTTTCCAACAAGTTGTAACTGGAAAGAAAGAATCTCTCCGGGATTTGGGCTTGTACATAACAATAGAGAACAAAGCTCAAATACTTATTTTCAGGAACCTTTTTAAAAAAATATGGAACATGCTTGATCACCCATTAAAGCTCGAGTATGATCTACTTATTGCCGGACTCAAAGTTTCAGGGTTCAATACCACGATAGATGATTTAATTATAGAGAACTTACTAGTATCTTTAATTGACCAGAATCTCCTTAAAGGAAAGATATTCCCACGTCTCAGGGTAATATCTTTAGCACGTACGGATGTTTTCCCTCCTGTTGATCAAATTGGTTTCATAAGATTTGGTAATGGTGACGAAACCAAGTTGAATAGTAACGATTCATGGCTTGATAAGTGAAGTTTATTTTGTTGAAAAATATATAGAATTCTAGTCAATAAATTCCCCTAATGCTGATCATGAACATGTCCAATAACTTATTCAAAGGCACGCATTTTTAGATACAATAGAGGTATATGACAGCTATTTTAGTGATCTTATAGATTTCCTGAATATTTTTATTATCTATTTACTTCTGTATATTTTTTTTTGTTTTTTGTTATTTTGTTCTTTATTTTGTTCTTCTTCTTTTAGCCTTGCTTTTTCTAGCTTTCTTTATCTCTTTGAAGCTTCTCTTTCGAATTTTTGGTTCATCAAGCTTTTCATCATTTGCAGTAGTTGGAGTAGTTTTTGTTTCTTTTCTTGTGCCCTTTTTGCCTTTGTGTTTAGCCGCTTTGGCTTTTGCTTTAATTTCTTCTTGGGCTTGTGGCTTTGCAATACTGGCGAATATTTCTTTCTCGGACTCTTCTTCCCTTGGTTTTTCTTTGTCCTCTTCCAGTTTTTTTCCCTCTTTAGCCAGTACGTTTTTAAGTTGGGAGAAGAATTGCTCATTATACTCCTTTCTGATTTCGTCTGCATCCTCTATTGGTTGTGGGCTGTAGATCATTGGAGGAGGGGGTAAGAAGATTGGTGGTAAGGGGATCGGTGGGAGAGATGGTGGTAAGTAGAATGGTAATGGTGGTGGAAATGGTGGGAAAAGTCCAGGAGGTGGTAAAATGCCAAAAGGTGGCATACCTAAAAAGGGAGGTACAAAACCAAATGGAATAGGGTCCAAAGGGCCCATACCCATTGGTGGTACGCTAAAATTAGTGTTGAAGGTAGTAGTTGAAGTCATTATCGAGTGATATATTTGTGGACAGATTAAGGGAATTTTCTACCCTCTTTATAGATTCTTTATTTTGAAATACAGGAAATAATAAGAAAGAGAACAATTTTCTGCAGATCGAGATTATTCGTTATGCTGTTTTTAGGAAGGAACAAATTCTATTTAGCTTGAAAGATAACAGAAGGAAACATCCAGAACCCTTTTTTTCATTTCATTTTATCAGAGTTTGTTCAAGAAGAAAAGAATAATAAAATGAGTGTGTGCTTAAAGGGAAAATTCAGTAAAATTTTACGAGATAGTTTTTACGAGATAGTGGTCAATGACAACTAATCAAAACTAGAAGGGTGAAACAAAGAACTCATTTTGGCATAACGAGTTTTCACCAGAGTCTTAGAGTTTTGTTTACAGCATATAGGTCTTTGTCGATATTCTTCACAAAGACTTGGAGGGGCGCCCAAAAGAAGAGAAACACAAACATTTTATCTTAAAGAAAGCAGAATTATTATATTTCTTTGATATAAAAGTCTAGGTTATTTGTATTTAGATCTAAGCTTTCTGTTTGCCCTCTGTACACTCACAAAATTCCCCAACTTCAAAAACAAAATGGCGAGTTGGCTGCGAAAAAGTCAAATGCAGGAAGAAAGAACTATGAGATTAGGAAACTCCAATAAGCAGAATAAAAACTCAATTTTTGATCCCCATACAGAATTAATATGAGATTTTAGTATACATTCCAGCATAAAATTGCCAAAAAGCGCCTGAGAGTTGGTCTATAATTAGGGGTGGTCTCCTCCAGAATTCCTCTTTTTTTTAAACTCACAAATGTCTTACAACTCATATATTTTACTAAGCTCTTACTCCGCCCCAACTGATTTCGAGATTAATTTACTTCAAAAGAAGAAAGAGATCTTGGAGATGGAATTGGCTGCTGCAAATTTGCAGTTGTCTATTGCAAAGGCGAAGAAAGAATTTGTACAAATTCACGAAATTACTACTACTACTATCACTACCAAAACCACTATTTCTTCTTCTACTCCTACAACCACCCCTTCTACCACCACTAACAATGACTGTATTACTATGGCTGTACAAAACAAAAAACTCGATCTCGAGGTCCACAAAACACCCAAACTAGTAATTCCAGACATTTCTCTCAAGCTTACTATTCCTAGAACAATCACACCAAAAGTGATCCAAGGAGCTACCTTAGAAAGTAGTAATAGCAATGCTTTGGTTGTCAAGGATAAAAACATAGCCTTGCAACTTCACACTGAACAAGTAAATATCTCACTTAATTCTTATATTGAGTCTCAAAAGGGTTCATGGCTCAAGTTCTTTTACTTCGTTACTTTCTTGAGAGTATTAAAAAAACAGCGGACTAATAAGAAGAAGAGATACCATGGGTCAAGAAAAATTTTTGTGAACAAAGAAGCTGAAAACGAAGAAGCAACACCTTTACAGACTGGGAAAAACTACTCTCCCGAGCTTGAAAGATGGAGAAACAAAAAAAGGAACGATTCTGGACAGCCTTGGACTAGAAAGAGACCAGGAATGAAAAGATGCTAAAGCTCTACAGCCCCACAAAACAGAAAAAAACTTTGAAAAACAAAAAAATCGTAAAATATAAAAAACACAAAAAAAACTACAGAGAGTAAATAGTGAATACAAAATTCTAGCAAAACAATCATCAGCAGCCACTATTTGAATATGTAGCATTCTTTATATACTCTAATAGCCCAATACAAGAGAACATCACGGGGTAAAGTAACGCTGCTCATGAGGATTGCAAGGCAAGTAATAATAGTTCCTGGGATTTAAAAGGTTCTTAAAACAACCGTTTTAGCACTCGTACGTTTTTGAAGAAGAATTATCACCTTCTTTTCACAGTTTTGAGAGAAGCTTATCTCCATCGATATTAAATGCCTACCCAATACTATGCAGTCCTATCTCGCACTCATTTTCAAGTTCCGGTCTAGCAGAACTGGAGATCAATCTTGTGAGGGTTTGGACAGATGGATCAGCGTGCAAGCAAGAATGAGCGAATGCATGAAAAGAACATGCAGCTCATGCGTAGTGGTGTGGTTGGAATGCTTAAGGGAACTTTAGGAGGGATGCTAACCGGTTACGCATGGTTGTACAAGAACAGACATAATCTGCAACATATAAGAGCACCATTAAGATTTGCTTATGTTCTCTGTTGGGCAGTTGGTGGAATAATGTTAAGTACTGAGTATGCTAAAGATAAAATTCTCAAAGAGATAGCCTTAGAGGAAGAAATTAAACGTGAGATGTACTTACAGAATAAAAGATGATGATTAATGATATATAGAGGATAGCATTGAAGAGTGGATGATGAACGATTTATTAGGTCAGTGATGATCTTTTCAACTGGTCTTGAATACATATAAATATAAATATAAATATAAATTACGTATAAAAAGCTTCTTCGTGGAATTTAAGACCATTCTCTAAAGCCCACAACCTAACGTTATTAACAAGACCTTTAGGCCCTGCTGATATAACCCATACCCTTGAAGCATCTGCTTCACTGACATTGTTACGTGGTAAGTCTTTACAACATACCAAGTCCCCTGAGCCGGTATTTACCGGCCCACTACACTGAGTAAATCCTTCATGAAGACACCAATTGTAGTAACGATAATTCAATTTGGGCCTTCCCTTATAAATCTTGTTCCTTATATGGAGTCTGTCGATTGTCTCATTGTATTTTTCAACATAAGAACGAGTAATATCATTGAGACTTTTCACCTTTGGAATGAAGTGCTCATTAGTACCAGAAGAAGTGGTTGTTTTAACTGAAGGTGTTGGAGAGAGCTCTGTCAAAGGACTACTTGTATTTTCAATTTCATCAACATCTGGTTCTGATTCCGATGCTTCACTTTCCCTACAACAATCTTCATCTTCCAGAATTGATTCTTCTTCTACCACAGAAATATCCACATTTTCATCCTCAATTCTGCTATTGGGCTCTTCAATGAGTCTACTTGTCTCACTTTCAGGATCAAGAGCCGAAACTGAACTGATTGATGTACTAAATGTACCATAACTCTTGGTACTTTTCATATCGTTGAGAGTTTCAGAACCTGTAACGAAAATCTCAAAATCATCACCATGGACATAACCATCAAAGTAACGAAGAATACCGATATCCCTGAAATCTTTGATAACCCAAACGATTTTAACAGGAATACCGTGATAGTTCATTACACGAAGAATGGGAAGAGCAAACGAAATAGCGGAACCTCCAATAACAATTAAAACTCTTTTCGTGTCTATGGTAAGCTTCGAAATCAGAAACTTAGGCAGTTTGTTGTGGATGAAAAGTAAGTTTGCATCATATGAGCCAGTAACCAAATACCTTATATCAAGGAATTTGAACGAGCCCTTTCTTATGATGAGCTTTTGATTGAAGTCAGTTGGCAAAGAAACTAACGTATAAGGATGGTAATTAGGAATGATAGTCTTGAACCAACGTTTCCAAATGTTTTCTGAATAGTTCGTAAGTCTGAGATGTGAACCTGGGGTTAATGATTGTTTACGAAGTAAATGACGAGGGAATTCAATATACATGAGATTGGGTGATACGTTTGTGATTTTGAAATCACCCGGCTGAGATGTGCTGGTCATCCTGATTCTATTGACAATCTGATATGCCAAAAGACCCACGTTCAAAACGGTCAAGCCCGTCATTTTGACAGGTCTAACATGGATTTGTAATGTCAAAACGATAACCCATGTGAACACATAATGGATCCAATAAAAGAGCTTATAATGCAGATTTCTCAACTTACTAAAGGAAGTTATTAAGATTAAGAAGAAGCCTCCAAGAGCTGCCCACCCATAGAGGTTTTCTGTTTTGAGAGCCTTAATCCAAGTTCCTTTGAACTGGAAAAACCCAAGGTATAATGCGGTGTGTACCACTGACTGGAATATGATGAATCTACTTAACCACTTGTGAATTGGGATTAAAGCAAGATAAAGTGTATGTGGTAATGGGCTAGGACGAAGGGTTAAAAACAAAACTGTTGGAAGCGAATTTGCAGCAATACGGCCCAATCTTTTGGCGAGAAAGATCAAATCACCATTATGCAATTCACTTAATGATAGTGAGCTTAATACCACAAACCAAAATGCCAATTGGACCAATGTGGATATTCGGTAATATATTCCAAATATGAGTCCCCTTGCAAACTGGGAAAAACGGCCCTGGCCCGTTATTCGATTATAGCACCATTTAAGTACCTTGAATTTATTATGGAAGTAGTAACCATGCTTGATGAGGGTATTTGCAAATGCAAGACCAGCAAGAAAAATCGCTAGAACAATCAATGTCCATGTCCCATATCGATTGGTGGTATCCTGTCGCGAGTCGACATAGTCCGGCGACTTGCCCACCGGATAATGAAACCAAAATGATTCCATGATGAGTAGTAAAGCGATGACAAACTTGGCGCGGCTTTGTTCGCGGCTCTTGCTGCAAAATCTGAGCCGGTTGGATAGATGGCATTACACAGTTTTGCAGAACAAATTAGTAGAAGTTTTTGACGTTGGTATTTTTCAGTTTCTTGGAGCCTGAACTGGTTTGTCTTGAATTACTCAGTTTTGAATTATACGTTTTGGTATTATTGTTGTATGATTTATTAGAACTGCCTTGGTTGTACTTCTTCCTCTGTGATTGACTTCCTTGATTTGAGTTATTTGGCTGAGTATATGAGTTGTATCCGTTATTGTAGTTTTGGTTATTGTAATTCTGGTTATTGTAGTTTTGGTTATTGTAGTTTTGGTTATTGTAGTTTTGGTTATTGTAGTTTTGGTTATTGTAGTTTTGGTTATTGTAGTTTTGGTTGCTGTAACCGTTATTTGAATTATATCCGTTATTATAAGTTCCATTGTAAGAATCATAAGCTAATCCAGGTCTGTTAGCTTTCATTCTCTTATAAGCAATATTATCATAACCACCTTGAAATCCACTTCCTTGATAATTACCTGAACTAGCAGGTCTTTTGCTTGGTTTTTGAGGTAAATTTCCCTTGGAAGAAGGTTTCTGTGGAAGTTTGGTATCATAGATGCTATCAAAATAAGTCTTCCTTAATTCACTGGGTAAATTACTTCCACTAAATGCACTGCCTGCTATATTCGGTATTCTGGAGTTTCTTGGCTCTTTACATTCATCACCATAATGTCCTTTACTTCCACAGTTATAACAATACATTGTGGGTAGTTCAGTTGCAACCAGACCTTTCTTCAAAAGGTACAGTCTCCAGATATTAGGACAGTTATCATCATTATGGTTGAACAAATCGCAGTGTCTGCAATATTGTTTTTTACGAACTTTATTAGTACAGTCAATAGCCTTGTGACCTTTAAGCCCACATCTGGCACAAACCATGGTGGTAGGACATTGGGTTTCATAATGGTCTCCAACAACACCGCATTTATGGCACACAACCGTCTTACATTTTGCTCTCATATGACCACGCTTGTGGCAATTTGCACAGAGAGGACCAAGATTCTGACTACTGTTTATAGTTTTTCCTGAAGATGGGTCTAATACCCCAAAATATCTTCCACTCCCACGAAGTTCAATAAGTTCCTCTGGATTACTGTTGACTTGGTCAAAGGAAAGGGAGTGAATTTTATCATTTGGTTCTTTTGTTTCTTTGGTGGACACGGTTTCTTTCTCTACCACGTCGGATGCTGTTTCCGCTACGGAGCTGGGCACATTCATGGGGGTAGTTGATTGTTCTGTTTCTATGCTCATCACTGATAATTTTTTGACGCGATGCGATAGCATGGGTCTGTGCGAATGGTTTAACTTTCGAAGGTTTACTTGAGAGTACAGTTATGACTGTGAAATTTGTATATTTTGTGTATTCTGTATACTTTTGTACGTTTTTGTATGTTTTTGAATGCTTTTGTGCTTTTGTGCTTTTGTATACTTTTGCACTTTTGCACTTTTGCACTTTTGTACACTTTTGAGGTAGTTTAGAGGTAGCTTTTATTGTATGGTTTACTACCTTTAATCGGAATAATATAGATCGCATATTGATAGTATTTTCTATTGGCAGCAGAACTTCGTCAAGAGGTGCATACAAAGGATATCACTAGAATTTATGTAATACCTCAGTTGTGAAAACGTGTGGAAGCATTGTTAAATATTAGATGCTTTTCAGAGAATTACACCCAAGATTACTCCCAAAAATTGCACCCAAAAATTAAACCCAGCTACAACTAAATGCCAAAGAGCATGACAAACAATGTCCTGCAATTACAAGACCAAAGCTATTTCTTAGTACTAAACGACAACCACCAGTCCAATTTTAGATCAAACTTCTGGATGCAAATCCTTTATACAGTCGCATTCATCAATTATGAAACATTGTTGCACTAAATCGCAGCACCACTGCCACGATAAGCGCGCCTAGAACGTAATAGAACAGCACATCTGAGCCTAGTTGGCAAGCTATTGTTTGCCAAACACAGCAAGTACATTAATTTGCTATTTTACCGTCACAATAAATTTTCAACAGCTATTTTTGCCCCATTTTCTGTCCCATTTATGTCCCACTTATGTCCCATTATTAAGATTCTAGATTCGATTCGGGGTTACCCAAATCTTGAATTCCTTTTATCAACTTAGGTTTATTTTCTCACCTGATCCGATCTCATCTCTACATTCACAGTCGATACAATCAAGACCCTTTTAATTTGATCTTCCAAAATCTTCGTTGCTCGTATCAACCAATCGCTTAAGTTTCGCCCACAAGGCGTCTCCTCGTAAACTACCCGGTAATAAACACCCGCAGTCCTTTACCACCAGGCGTTAAAGTTCAACTTTTTCAGCTAATCCCCCGCCCCCTCACGCGATTTGCACCCGCACTATAAATATAAATACCTTCTGTTCCGCCTGTTCTCCTATATGTTTGAAAGAGAAGAAATTCTACCCTCTAGCAATCCCAAATCTCCATTTTACCTTAATCTTCCTTCTCAGGATTCTCGTCCTGTTGATGAACTTGTTCATTTCTTTAAAGCTTATAAACAACTCATCAAGAATCTACTTCACTATTTTAAAGAGATAGCATTAGTTAAGGAATTCGAGAGCAATTTACACCATCAACTTTTGATATCATATACGAGTCATGTATCTCGTAATTCCACTAATTCACCACCTGCATCTGCTGCCACCACTCCTAGTGAAAGTAAACGTCCCGTGTTATTTAAATCAAAGAGTAGCTCGAATCACTCTTTCTTGAAAGTTAATGGCACTCCTACTTCAACTTCAGCAAGTGAATACTCAAACGGAACAACCCACACAATCAATTCCGCTATAACGTCACATCACAACTCCCTTTATCAGCAAAATTTGAGAGCTCACAAAGAACTTGGATCAAAGCTAATTCCGAAACTTGAAAAGTTACTTAAGAACCTTTCTACCAAAATCAAGGAAATAAGAAGCAGCTTAAAAAATGACGGTTTCATAAACGACCTGATTTTGAAAGAGATAAGTAAAACCGGAGCTCTTCTTAAAACGTATGTACTGGCCGTGGAAACCTTCAACACCAGTAATAACTTATATGATTCCGACGACGAAGAAGAGCAGTCATCACCATCCCAGGAAGATCCCTTTTTGGTGAAGCTCAGGCTCAATTACCAAATCAAGAACCAATTGGTTAAAGAAAATTACCTTTTTGCAGCCTTTGTCAATCTCCAAAATATTAGTAAGGAATTACTCGTTTATGTTATAAAGGACTTATCCCAAGTATTGGATAGATTTGATAAATTGAATATGGGCAAGTTGATATTCAACATCAAGCTCAATGCTACAGAAGAATGGGACTCCTTTATTGCCAACAATCCTAATTTCATTAACGTTTCTGTATCATCCAATGTCAACCCCAAAAGAGAGGCTCGTCACCTTAAAAGCATACATCTTCCATATGCAAACTCAGTTCACAATAGATGTATCAGATTGGGAGTTATGTATAAGAAAAGTAAGGTACTTAAAAATTACAACCGATTTTACTACCTTTTGACATGCAATTTCTTACACGAATTTAAGATTGAAAACAACAGTACTCTGCCAAATACTGATAGATCAAAAAAGCTTGCAGGATTTATTGACCACAATGACATTCCAGTCAAATCATACAAGCTTAACAATTATAGAATAGCCGTCAAAAATCCTAAAAGCTTTAAATTTAACTTGGTAAAAGTAAGCAGTGGGAAACAAACAAGCTTTAAATGTAGTACAGAACCAGACTTTTCAAACTGGGTCACTGATCTCACAGATTTGCTTCAATTCGAAGCCGATAATCTTGCCCGTTTCAAATTTGTGGAGCAGAAACTTAATGCTCGTAATGAAATGAGCATATCATTACCGTCATTGAAACCACCTTCTCCTGATTCTACAACTACAGCTCAAGTTGAAACCGTGAAGCATTCTAACGATTCAAATAACTCGAATAGTGCTCCCAGCTTATCCCGTCTTGCAGGTTCCACCACAAATCAAGCATCCCTTCAAGGAATATTCACTCCTAATGTTCGGACACCCTCGAGTTCAGGTTCTGATAGAAATCCCTTTGACCAGCTGTTCAATGGATTTGCATCACCACATTCTAACGAAAACTCCAACCCGACCCTGCCTGGTCTTTCTCACCCAGTTACCAATTCTAGCAGTACCCAAAATACTGCTGCTTCTCATGAAAATTACCTTAAGCTTCAACAGGAATTCCTCAAACAACAACTGGAATTAATCGACTTAAAACTTCAGCATGCTCAAGAAACTCAACCACAACAGCCCCAGATTCAAGTACATCTGCCTCCATCTCAGCATCCTGATCCTGTAGAACCCACTGTATCCAATAACCATAATATTGGTGATAGTCCTGGATCAGCCCTTAATTTAGCTAATCTTGGTCTTAACTTCAAGAATGCATCTCCTCGTGTTATTGGAAGTGGAACCCAGTTACATGGACTCAATCCACACCATGTTCGTAGTGGGCTGAATACCAGTTTGGTTTCTTTGGACAGTGTTCACTCTACTCATGGATCCCATCTCAATACATTTTTACAACAAAATGAGAGTTTGGTGCCCCAATTCTTTGTTACTGATGAAGATGATAAAAAAGATGAAAACAGAGACGAGAAATAATTGTGGTATATCATCAATAAATATTTGCATTTAGTAGTATGAACTTTTGTAGCCGTTTGAAATTCAGTGTCAACAGGTATAATTTTATATTAGCTAGGCATGTTCCCATACCATACTTGTGGTAATTTTCTATCAAGAGGTATACTATACATTACTTCAGTAGGAGTTCCTGAATTGACTAATCCCATGTGAACTTTGAGATCGCGATGTTTGCAGCCATTTTCAATGCTTACGTAGTGTAGTATTTTGGAATAATATCATGCAGGCAGTTTCCAAAAGCGCAGCCCTAGTACTTGTATATAAAAACCCAGTTAGCAGTCATAAATTCAAGGTTTTTAAAAAGGTTAATGGTCACCAAAGCCTAGTACAGCCTCTCACACAATTTTAAGGTACCAAGATCCTTTGATCTGAAACACAAAATGCTTGGCAACTGACAAAGAAGTAAATAACATACCAGCATTAACAGTTAAAATTTAAAAATACACTCTTTAAACTCTCTATTTCATTCAAAGCCATTGTGAAATTGTTGTGGCTGTTGCCCTGTCTCGTGTGGGCACCGTGGTAAAATCTCGCACTGCCAGATACCGAGCAAGCAAGCTCGCGCGTTGCTCATCACGAAATATAATTACATCTAACTCCCATCATTGATAAACCAAAATGAGTTATTCAACAGGAATTAAAAAGAATGAAAGTGCAATTGAGTCAGATCATGATCTTACTGACTCAGAAATCCCACACCCACCAATAAGAAGATCTTCATCCCTTTTTTCGCTTTCTTCAAATCAGGAACCTCTTCCTCGTCCAGAAAAGCACGAGTACACTGCTTTTATTGAGGATAAGAGACATTTTTCGTTAATACGTAATCTCCATATGGCTGATTTTATAACTTTGCTCAATGGGTTTTCTGGTTTCTATTCCATAATTTCATGCCTTAGATATGCTTTGACAGATGATAAAAAGTATGTTCAAAGAGCACACTTTTTCATTCTATTAGGTCTTTTTTTCGACTTTTTCGATGGAAGAGTTGCTAGATTGAGAAATAAGAGTAGTTTAATGGGTCAAGAATTGGATTCATTGGCTGATTTAATCAGTTTTTCGGTTTCTCCTGCCACCATTGCTTTCGCTATTGGTTTTAGATCTACTGTTGATGTATTAATTTTAACCTTCTGGGTCTTATGTGGTTTGACCAGATTAGCTAGATTTAACATATCAACTAATAATATCCCTAAAGATGAATCTGGAAAGCTGAAATATTTTGAAGGTTTGCCTGTACCCACAAATCTTTTATGGGTAGCTTTCATGGCTTATTTGGTATATTCTGATAAGATTTTGGATAACTTGCCAGGTCCAAATCTCTTAGAGGGTACTTTCTTAGAATTTCACTTAGTTAGTGTACTTTTCTTTGTACAAGGTTGTGGAGAAATATCAAAGAGTTTACACATTCCAAAGCCATGAAATCATTTCACGTTGCTCTATATAACTATTAATATAAAATTCATCATGATATCCGTTTATTCATAAATCTTTTACTTTCTCTTGTCTATTAGTTACCTTTTCGTAATATTCGGTGGGGAAATTCTTTGGATCTAAAATTCCAAGATCTTTAGGGTTCAAGTTAAGTCTATAATTACGTTGACTAAGATCATTCAAACGACACGTTTCCCATATTACACCATGTAATTGTTGAAACTGAAGTGTCCTGGCCCAATAAGAATATTTTGTGCTTTCTCTCGCCAGAGTTTGATCAATTCCTATAGCTTTGAGATCTGAAAGAAATTTAGCAATTAGGTCATTGATCTCTGATGATTCAGTTTCTACTCTTTTGACCAATGTTGCTACTTTGACTTGATTTTCAGTTTGCCCAAGCTGGGCAAATTTCTTATCTATATTCTTAACAGAATTTAGTACTCCAGTTAACCTTTTAAACATAAATGCTCTTCTCTCTGCAGACCGAGTTTTCGCAATTTCGCACCGTTGTTTCCAATTTGTTTCCAATTTCGCACCGGTTGGTAAAGATAAAAAATTTTCAATCA
Source organism: Yamadazyma ubonensis (assembly GCA_030572075.1). Lineage (NCBI taxonomy): Eukaryota > Fungi > Ascomycota > Pichiomycetes > Serinales > Debaryomycetaceae > Yamadazyma > Yamadazyma ubonensis. The sequence goes on along the minus strand of JAJLZG010000006.1, from coordinate 445,339 downwards.
CCTAATACTCTTAACGATGTTCAGGACGGTACTTAAACTGACTTTAAGTCGTTCTGTGGCAGTAGCCCGTGATGGATACGTACTTTCCGGAAAATATGCTTCGTTAAACATGAGATCTTTCTCTACTGGTCAATCTTTGTTGCAAAAGAAAGACCAGAAACAAGAAAAGGTATTAACTGACGACCTTTTAGCCAAAGCTGGATTTGAAGAAGAACCATCAAAGAATGAAAATTCCCAAGAAGGTGAAGCAGATGCCGAAGCCTCTGAAGGGTCAGGTAAGAGAAGAAGAAGAAGAGTCCAAACTTCTAAAGATAAGCAAAGAGAAAGAGCTGCAAATTGGTTTTATATTTCTTCTTTAGTTGGTGCTGGTTTAGGATTAGGTTATATGAGTAGAAACTGGGATAATGAAGAAGAGCAAACCAAATTAAAGGCAGAAAACATTGGGAATGGTTATAGTCCAGAATTAATGTACAATAGAATGACTACTAGATTGGGCTCATTATTCACATTTTTCAGTGACCCAGTTTTTGAAAATTTGTTACCACCACCAGCCCCTGAACCATACAGAAGACCATTGACTTTGGTATTAACATTGGATGACTTATTAATTCACTCTGATTGGGACACCAAAAATGGTTGGAGAACTGGTAAGAGACCTGGTTTGGATTATTTCTTAGGATACCTTTCCCAATATTATGAGATTGTCATTTTTGGATCTAATTCCCAAATGTTTAGTGATAAAACTGTTGCCAAATTGGATCCATATCATGCTTACATTTCTTATGCTTTATTCAGAGAAGCTTGTCGTTACAAAGACGGTAAATTAGTCAAGGACTTATCATTGTTAAACCGTGATTTATCTAAGGTTATTTTAGTTGATGTTAACGAAGAAAGTTGGAGCATGCAACCAGAAAATGCTATTCCAATGGAACCATGGACTGGTAAACCTGATGACAACTTAATTAAATTGATCCCATTCTTAGAATTTTTGGCCACTCAAAATATCAAAGATGTAAGACCAGTTTTGAACTCTTTCAATGATAAGACCAAATTGGTTGAAGAATTTCAAGAAAGAGAAAATAAGTTGAGAAAGCAATGGGAAGAAGATAACAAACATCTCTTCACCAACAGACCTAACGCAGGTAATTTCTTAGCCAAATTAATGGGATTACCAACGTCGTCGATTAATAAGGAACCAAAGATGCCCTTAGATATCATTAGGGAACATGGTCAATTGCAATACCAACACTTCCAAAAGTACTTGCAAGAAAATGCACAAAAATTCATGGAAGAAGAACAAAAATTAAAGGATGAATTTGGTAAAATGACATTGAACAAGATGATCACAGAAGGTGCTCCAACTCAAGAGGATATTGCCAAATTCCAAAGTGAAAGAGCTGCTGAAGGTGAATCAAAGAAGTAGTAACGAGTTTGTATATAGCTAATGCACTGGAGAGATTAAATATAAATCCTGTAGATGGTCCCGAGTGTGTGAATACAAAAAAAAAATTTAGTTCCTTACATCCTTGAATCAAAGTTAAAAACTGTATCTAATCAATTTCAATTTCAGAATCCCGCGGAGCTGAAGTTAACATTAAGTCACCAAATCACCAAATTGAATGATAGAAACAACCTTTGAATAATTCAAGTCAATAAATCAGAATCACATTAAACCCCATTCAAGAATTTCTTTTGCATCTCCTCTCAAAACAGAATTCTTATTATTGTATCCCTTCCGATACCCGAGACGGGCGCGCTCTAATTGGCTGTACTGATGAAAAAGATAAAAATTTTCATACCCTCACTTCGATTATTAACTTTCTTCTTATTTGCTCATTAGCAGGCAAGAAAATCCCTGCTTAAATATTCTTCTTTATGAAACCTGCAATTGCCCCAAGACATCAAGTGAGGCCTGTTATGCGTTCTGACGCTCCCAGTCCAATTGCAATCTCACCACCTGTGGCCGTCAAGGTTCGTACCCCAAATGCTGCAAGTCCTCCAAGTACTGGTGCAAGTACAAGTATTATGACCCTGAAAGAATGGGTACTCCCACCTCGGCCAAAACCAGGTAGAAAACCTAGTGTTGATACACCTGCATCCAAAAGAAAAGCTCAAAATAGAGCTGCCCAAAGAGCTTTTAGAGAACGTAGAGCTACCCGAGTTCAAGAATTAGAGGCTAAACTTTTAGAAGTTGAAAAGGAAAGAGATGTTAAAGAAATGGGTCTTATAAATACCATTAACAAATTAAAATTAGAAAATCAACATCTTGCCAAACATCTTGAAACGATTAAGAATGATATGGCTATATTACGGGGACTGGGTCGTCGTGCTGGTAGTCATGGTATAAATGGTTCTGGAGGAGGTTTAAGTAACTCACAAACCGCAGCTACTCTGCCAGCAGTTGCTCTGACTCTGCCTACTAATCTGATCTATTCAGTTCAACAAATTAGCCCAGCTCCTTCAGCAGCAGCAGATTCTCCGCCTAATTGGCTGGCTTCGTTCAAGCGCCAGGCGCGCACCAAGCCTGCCCGTATTAATGAACAACAGCATGAAGATTTTGATTGTGGTGTATGTATGAAGGATGATTGTTTATGTGAAAGTGTTGGAATTAAAGAAAAACCTTCTTTAGAAGAAACTTTATCTTCTTTTAAACCAATGCAAGCTGTTTCATTAAAGAGACGTCCTACATCTCAGGAAGTTGATTTTACTGCTAAATTCACTAAAAAACCTATGCCTGCATTTAGAAAACAAAGTGAACCAAAATTTGATGAAAGTTCTCCAGTTGATAATTGTGGTTTTTGCTCAGATGATACACCTTGTGTTTGTAGAGAAGCTGCTAAAGAAGCTGCTCGTCTTAATGATAGTTTAAATCAGGGCCAAAATTCAGAAGTTAAAGTAGAAGCTGATCAAGAAGATAATGATGTCGACGATAGTGATGGTTTCGATGACCAAACTCTTCCACCAATTCAAATTTCATCTACTTTCCGTAAAGTTTCATTACCAGTAATGCATCCAGGTCCTTCTGTGGGTATTAGAGATATTACCAACTTAACTCCCGGTGCTGTTCCTACTGTAATGACCCCTACGATAGGTACTCCAACAAGTACAAATCACACTGGGATTCTAGGTGATAAACCAGAAGGAGGTTGTACAGGAAATCCAGGAGCATGTACGCAATGTCAAACTGATCCAATGCTGACACTTTTCTGTACAACTGTTGCTAATAAGGCTAAGGAACTGAATGAAAGAGAAGGTCTGAGATCTCGTAGTCTGAGTGCTATTTCTCCAAAGGAATTACCTTCTCTCCCTCCATCAGCACCAACTACAGTAAATCCTTCTACTCCTTCAGGAGAAGACACGGGTCCTTCAACACCCGCAGCTTATACTCCAGGAGGGTCAATGTTCATTCCATGTGCAGATGCTTATAAGACGCTTTCTAGACACAAAAAATTCAACTCAGTTGATTTTAGCCAATTGGTTGGCAAACTTACCACGCGAGGCATGCAGGTCGAGGTCCAAAGTGTGGCAAATGTTTTAAGGGAACTCGACCGTAGGGTCTATAATTAGGTTTATATGGTTATAACGAGGAGTAATTGGGTATTTTTTTTGGCTACACATCTTAAACTTTTTTTTGCAACTCTATTCATTTTCGTGCGCATAAACTTTTTGAACCTCATCCCAGATGTTGAATCAACTAAGGCGATCTAGGGTACCCGTCCGTTGGTTTAAATATACTAGTCGTATATATCATGACAAGAAGGTTTCTCCAGAAGAGTTATCATCCGCTTTAAAGAACAGATTTCGTTTAAATAAGTTTGATCTTGAAACTGCAGAGTTTGATCAAGACGCAGAATCTTCTAAACTTACTGATATAGCTCCAGATCAAACTCTTGATGATGCCCTACCACAGGATGCTTCCAGATACTTGACTGAAAAGCGTCTCAAAGAGATGGTGGCCAAACAGCAAATGTTTCATTTCAAAATACATGCCCGTGATCCCATCCAGCAGATTGTTCCTCCTAAAGTAGAGAATGTTCCTCGTTTAGCTGAAAGTTTACAAGCTGTTTTACTGAAAAATGGTCCTCAATACTTTGAAATGTCCAAAACAGATTCCCTGGGTTTGGGTGATGCCAAACAGGTTTTTGGTAATGTTGATAATGGATTTGTGAGTCCTTCAAAAGATAAATCACTTCTTGAATTGAGTAAGCAGGTGAAGGCATCTTACTATTCATCCACTTCTTCCATGACTGCAACTCTTTTCCAGTTTTACTTGTTGTTGAATAATTTTAATCTTGAAAAACCCCATGAACAAAGATTCAAGTTTGGTAACTTCACTAAAATGGTAAGAAATATGCCATCTAGTTTTGTTGTGTCCAAAAAAGATGATGTTGGAGATATCTATTCCGTTGAAATCGATAAATCCTGTAGCATTGACCAATACTTATCAAGTTTTGGTCTCATAGCTGAAATTGCTTTAACAACCAAACCCGAAGATTTGAAGAGCTTTAAGGAAATACATGCTGAAGAACTGAAAGGTTCTGAAGATGAGTCCGAAAGGGCTTCCAGTAATACTAGTAGTGATTCTAGTCTCAAGAAAGTTGATAAGAGTGATTCAGGTCAAAGCAAAGGCCAAAGCGTGCACAAGAAAGCTGGAAGTGATGATATGGTTGATGAAAACATTGTCCAGAAATACAACAAACTAAAGAATCCCGAAAACATATATAACGTCTCAAAGTATGGTAAGTTTCTAATGAGGTCACAACTTGATTGTTTCGATCCTGTTTTACCTGGGAACGGTACCTTTGATTTGAAGAGTAGGGCTACTTCTGATGTAAGGTTTGATACCCAAAATCACAATAAAGATACCACGGCTTATCCATCAGATATGTCCCACGAAAAAGAGATTTCTGATTTGATCAGAACTGGTGCCTATTTGAAATATTCTTTTCAAGCTAGAATTGGTCAGATGAGTGGTATATTTCTTGCCTTTCATAACATTAAAAAGTTTCTAGCATTTCAATATGTAACGTTAGAAGATATTGATAAGGTGTTTTACAACGATAATGAAGCCTCTTCCTATGTGGCAGAAACTAGGTTCAAGTTCAGTATAGATATTTGGACTCAGTTGATGGATATCATTCGACAAGATCTTGGAACTGACTCTTTTAGAGTTGTACTTAAACTGGAGGCTGTGAAAAATGCAAACCACAGTAGAATGATTGTAAATGCTATATCCACAAACGAACAAGAGTTGAATTCGTTATCTAAATTGAACGATGACCTTAATTCAAAATTGAAAGTTATCAAGAACAAGGAGAGCGAATCGGCTCGTATTGAAAGATTCAATTTAATCACTGATTACAGAAATAACTTACAAGCATTTAATGAAAATGCTTTACAGAACCAAAAAACAGTAAGCTATTCAATAGAGGCATTCGACATTGTCAATAACCGAAAGCATGATATATTCGAACTACCATCTCCAGGGGAGGATTGGAAATTATCTTTTAAGATTGTGAGACAAGCACCAAATCCAGGACAACTCTCAGATCAAATTAACAGCATGATTAAGGAAATGTTGAGGAACGAGTTAAAACCCCAAAACAAATACCCTTATTCTGAGAGCCTCAAAGCCAAAGGATCTGAACTTCGTGATACCAAAGCTACTTCTACCAGATCAAACTTCAAAGCAAGGCGTACAAAAAATTTTGAAAAGAACAAACTGACAAACTATCATGAAAAGCAGGACGCAGTTTCTTCAGATACAAAATGTGAAAAGAAACTGAGAGCATTCACAAAGAACTACCCTGGTCAATCATCCTCTTTTAAAGTTGGTGAAGTTAAAGGGTCAAGGAGAAAGTCTAATCCCTATAGAAAAAGTAAACCATTAAGTGAAAACGTATCAGAGCTCCAACTGACCATAATAGACATAATATCTGAGAATAGAAAGAAGGTCCATGAAAAGCGGATTTTAAAGAAGCCCTTCACAAAGAATTAAATTTCATCCTGGCATAATTAACTAGATTGTAAATAGAGAAATGTATAATAGTTTCCACTGGTGAATTTCCATGGAAATCCACCAAATTTTATGTAACCATTGACCTATCTAAAACTATGTAATAATTTACAAAAGGGGGTATCTCCGCTTCAAGTGAGGAGAAGATGAAGCATCTGTGCTATAACCATCCTTGTTATATTTCGATTTATCGAGGTTTTGTGATTCCTCATTCATATTTGTGTGTTCATTAATTTCATTGTGATTTTTTATGTCACTTTTTATGTCTCCATGTGGTCCAGCATCATTCTTCTGATCTTCCACATTGTGAGACAAATTTTCAAAGACGTAACTATATTCATTATCTTTGCAATTCTGTCCCATTAACTCTATCAATTGTTTGTAGTATAAATCCAACACACCTTTTGAGTCTTTTATGTTAGTTTTACCTGTTCCAGTAGTAGTATATGGAATACACCTCCAATTAACCCTTTGAAGAAAGTCTATCTCGAGGTAATTCAATTCATTTAATGCAACACCACCCACTTTAGCGTAATGTTCGTTCGTGAAGAAGTAATCCTCCATTGATTTTTGAGATATCATTGTCGATACCAAAAGAAATCTATGAACTGTCCAACTATTTAAAGTAAAAAATGGTTGGTAGTTATAAGATAATAAATCAATGTAATAAATGCATGTTAATAGATTAGCCGATGAAAAGTTATTGAACTTTGCCAACCTAGATAAATAATTAATCACCGATATATTTGGAGGAGTTCTTGAATGGTATCTTGTTAATAAAGAATTCTTTTTGTTATCTTCATTTCCTCCTTGTATCACTGATTCTGGAACTAACTTGTTATTAAGACTAATAAGGTTTTCAAGCATTCTGGATACCAATACGGTTAAATCGTTAACATTACACCTTAAAAAGTCTTCAGGCACATATTTAATTAATTTGGGGCGTACGGGTGGTTCTCCGAGATCTACTTTAAGATCTGTTGTTTTAATATATTTTGGAGTGCTTGGATGCTTCTGGTGAAGTTTTTGAGATTCCTTGTCGAAGTAAACGCTTAAATTAGGAGTTGTATCGGTTGAAGTAGACCTTGAAGATTTTTGATCATAGACTGATAATCTACTTTTCCTCCTTCTTCCTGGGATTGATCTTCTGTGTGATTTAATGGTTCTATTTGCTTTAGAATCTGAGCGGAAGAGAAGACTATTTGACAAATACTTGGAGTATATATCACTCGAATAGTCATTATTAAAGTTGAGAACATAATTATTCTTAACATACCGTTGAAGAAATGGATCAACAACCGGACTATTTCCGTTTATACCAGATTCATTTTTTGGACCATGAATACTATTAGGACTCTTATTGGGACTTTTATAAGGACTCTTTGTATTTCTTTGTTTGGATCGATGATACTCTTGATATTCCTTTATTTGTCGAATATCCTTGGGAGATATCGAGGGCGTTTTACCCATACCTTCAGACGACGAGGTTGTCGAAGTAGTCGAGGTTGAAGTTGCCATATCAAAGGAATGTGGTTAATTAGCGGCTAGCGCATACAAAATGTGGATGTGTGACTAAGAATGGAACTAAACTTGATGAGGGAAGGTTCGGAAGTGAAGGAATAGTAGAAATAAGTTCGATAATTGAAGTACCTGAAGTTGAAGGTTCAATACAAATTCTGTCAAAATTTAATATGACAGGTCGAACCCTTTAATTTGAAATAAAATTTAAATTAAGTTAAAAACGTTGCTATTAATACTAGTATCAAAAAACTCAATGAGGAACGTGGGATCTCTGGAGAAGAGCGCGAACGTCACGAGGCCATTACCGCGTGCATCCCGTACCATTCCGCGGTCGGTAACTGTTCGGAAAATAGCACTAACTTATCGAAAAGATGGCGTGAGAATATTCGGTCAGCTGCTGCGGGGTCTGTTGCGGCTCGCACCACTATCTTTGCTCTGATTGGTACTAGTTGTGGCGCCTGCCAAGCTTGCCAACAAGCACTTAAATTAGTCCACGCCTACAACCTCCACGGTACCAGCGATAGTGAATTGAGTTCCGGTAGTACCTCGTGGTATTGTTGAAACCAAAGCCGCGCAACTCTCGTGTCTAGGCTTACTACTATCATCGTTCCACCAGAAAGGGTTACAAAAACGCTACAAAAAAAAATGCTACAAAAAAAAACGCTACAAAAAAAAAACGCTGCAAAACTACAAAAAAGCGCTGCAAAAAAAGGTTGCAAAAAATATACAATTAGATTATGAACTGTCTCTAGCACTAGAAACTTGATCAGAGACAAACTGTTTTTCATCACGGGTGTCAGGAAATAACTCCGGTACACCATCCACTGAATTCCCATCGTAAACAAGGGTATTTGGATCCAAATTAGATCTAGGTCCTTTATACCTTTTATGTGCTGATACCATATAGTAAATCCATGCAAGAAGCATTGGCCCAAAATATACAACAACAGTCCAATTCATTTCTTCCAATGTTAAATTATCTCCTTTAACATACGGGAAGCAAAGAACTGGGATCATAGTTACAACGAATGCTGTGCTAATTACTCCAATAGGTCTAGCCAATTTTCCTAAATAGAAAGGTCCTGGAATGAATGTATCATAAGCATTTGTAATTCTAAACACAACAGGTGTAATGAAAGAAACAAACCCAGAAATAGCCCCCACAGAGAAAATGGCATCAATAGCTGTACTATTGGCAAACATCAAAAGTAAAAGTAATTGACCCAAAATAAAATTAACAATTACCGAATTGATAGGAGTCTTGGTGGTTTGGTTAACCTTTGAAGCCCAGTTAGAAAAAAACGGAAACAACCCATCACGAGAATATGAAAATGTCACTCTTGAAGCTGCCAATAAACAACTTTCACCCATGAAAAACGAAGCAATTATCGTCATAGCAATGGAAGCATTTACCATTTTCTTTTCAAAAATTTGTGCAAGATAAGAAACAAAGTCTTGTCCCAATCCAAGCTCATCTTCAGCTATGAGATCTAGACTTACAAAAGTGTATGCCATTGCTATCATGAACATTAAACCAATAACACCACCTCCAACTGCTGTCATCACAATAGCTTTAGGGACGGCCAGCGAAGCATTTGAACACTCTTCAGATAAATGGAATGGTGAATCATAACCACTCATAGCCCAAATAACACCCATAAATGACATCAACATTGCAAATCCTGTAGGGAAATCGGTTTGATTGTATAAGCCCCAGGCTTTACCGTTAGAATTGAAATGAGACAACCCTTCGAAATCCAGATTTCCTTCGAATATGGTTTGTCTATCGTTAGCTGCTAATATCATAACAAATACTATCACCAAAAATATAATATTTGAAATTGTTCCAAAAGAATTCACTCTAGCAGCCCATTTTGTAGGGAGCGAAGCCAAGAAACAATGAACCACCTGTATTCCTAAAGTTAAGGCATAAGCTTTTCCAGTTGAAGGTTGAAAACTTGGTTTGTTGTAAGTGACTAATGCAAAAATCAACAGAGCTCCTGAATAGTTAACTGATGGGAAAGAAGTGATTTGACACATCCAATTTGACCAGCATGTTAGCCATGTCATCACAGGGGCAATTCTCTTTGGAGCGAGCTGACTGACAGCGTAAGGTGTTCCAGCACTTGTTGGGAACGCACTTGCTACTTCGGCCATAGAGAATGCAACAGAAGTAATAAGTAAAATGGCTAGGATCCAAGCCACAGGGGAAGCTCCTATCACCAATTGCTGGTATCCTACACAAGCAGCTATAGATGGTAATAATCCAAGAACACTGAAAGAAACGGCAAAAACTGTCCACAAGTTGAATTCTCTCTTAAATTCCTGTTTGTAACCAAGAGCAACAATCATGGCTTCATCAGCATCTAAAACATGGTCCATATTAATAGTCACACCTTGGTTTGATAAGATCGACTGAACCCTCAAGTCATCGACATGAACTTGAGATACAACCGACTGAAGTTTAGCCTCCTCGTCCGGCATAGCAGGTTATGTAGTAATCGCTTTATTTTTGAACTTTAAAGAATAAATATAGACAGAAGATACAAGTCACTTGTACAATATCCGTATATTTGACACATAATGAGGATAATATGCTGATTTTATAAGCATATTATAAAATCAGCATATTATCCTTATCTATCTTAAAGTTTTTCTTTTTTTTTTATTTTGCCTTTATCGCTTATCATAAATTTTATCTTAAATTTATCCAGATTTGATCGGGAAAATTTTCATGGTCAGTATCATTTTCGAGCTACACGACCATTTATTGCCTGTGCTCTGAGCTTCTTGAATAGCCTTGTAATTAACTATCTGCTGTTCAATTAGATCTCACTGTTGAGATATGTCCCCTCTTATCTCAAAAGCTTGCGGAAAGGCACTACCTACTAGCGGATCATATCTTCGTTCAAAATCTTGGGGTAATACCAATCTTATGCTAAAACCCCATTTTGAGCAATCTTTGTGTGCACAATCATCCTATTGAGCAGAGAGTTTGCCCCTAAAGTCCACTCGAAACTCTTTTTAAGATCTGTTGCAATTGCCTAATTGGGAACTGATTAGTGGGGAAACCACTTACCGTTTTAAGCAAGTCTTAAAGCAATTTTAGATCTTCGATCTCGAATATAGTTTGGAAGAATAGTTTATTAGCTACCGTGAGCCTTATTTTATACCTTTAAAAGATATAGCCGCTACTGAATATGTATACTTCGTTCGCAGCATGTTTAATATTGAAGTAAGCCGTTAAAAACATGTTACGTGCGTACCTCAATGGTATAAGCGGTTCTTTCTATTTAAGAAGCTACTGGCGGAATGTCTTCAGGTTCTGTGAATCTGATAAAATCCTGCAGACTGGAAGTGTCTGAACTCTGCCTACTACCCCCAAGAAATTCTCTTTATTCTATGGTTTCCAAAACCTCCAGCAAGTTCCATTTTCAAAATGGTACATTGAGATTAGCATTAGTGCAATAAATGTGCTCTTTTTTACCGAAGTACGTGCCCATTTAATCCTGCATCCATCATTGCGGATCAATAAATATTTATGCGACTTTTTCAAGACGTGTATTTGAAAAACCCACCCAAGCTCTAATCGTATTAAGTATGAAGCTAGCATGGTTTCCAGTATTAATTCTACTTGTTGTTAACATAGGATCGTTTTTACTTTTCTTGAAAGGTTTTTTTCCTTCCAAAAAAATTCTACTGGGGTTCAATGACGAATATGTACAAGATCCAAACATTAAACCTATATTCGATAAAGTCGTGGTGATGGTAGTGGATGCTTTGAGGGCAGATTTCCTATATAGTGAACAAGATTCAAAGTTTTCATTTGTTCATGAATTGATTAATGAGAACCATGCTGTGCCTTTCACGGCTTTCTCTAATCCACCCACTGTTACTTTACCTAGGTTGAAAGGAATAACACTTGGAACCACCCCCAATTTCCTCGATGCCATTTTAAACATAGCTGATGATAAGGATTCATCTCAAGGCTTATTGAATCAAGACAATTGGCTTCATCAGTTCAAATATTCAAGTGCAGTTCCAAAAACCCTTAATTTATATGGGGATGATACCTGGCTAAAATTATTCCCAGACTTTTTCACTGATATCGATGGAACCAACTCTTTCTTTGTGAGTGACTTCTACGAGGTGGACAACAATGTTACAAGACATTTGGATAATGAATTAACTGATGAGTCTTCTTGGGATGGTTTGTTCCTCCACTATCTTGGATTGGATCATATTGGTCATAAGACGGGGCCCAAATCTAAATTCATGGATGGTAAACATGAAGAAATGGACCATATTGTACGCAGAATATACAACTTCATACTGGGAAGCCTGCGTCATAAAGATACGTTATTTATTGTTATGGGAGATCATGGTATGAATGAGATCGGAAATCACGGTGGCTCATCAGCTGGCGAAACACATGCTGGTTTGTTATTTATCTCTCAAAAATTTGAAGAACTAAAGTTAAACTTGAATGCCCCTCTACCTAGGGATCCGAGCTTTTCATACTATGAAAGCATAAATCAAATTGACTTGATCCCGACCTTGTCGTTGTTATTAAACTTCCCCATTCCCAAAAACAGTTTAGGTATAACCATCAAAAGATTCCTAGACATGTTTGATGTTCTGAAACACCATCTGATATTACTTAAGAATTGTGCTCAATTGTTAAGGCTTTTCAATATTAATACTGGAAATTCCGATCTTGATGTCGGCTATGATAAGCTATCCAATATAGAGGCTGACTATGTCTTTCTTCGTGAAATGCAAGAGCAATTAATGAAATCAGCATCAAACTACAATTACAAGGAAATTTATCTTGCGTTGATAGGAGCATCATTATGTTGTATTAGTACCATATTTTACTTCAACAAAAGTTTCTCAATTAAGGACGCAGTGTTGTTTCAATTGGCCACCCTTGTTTATTCATTTCATTTTCATGGGTCATCCCTCATTGAAGAAGAACATCATTTATGGTGGATAATGAGTTTAATCTTCTTGATCTACTTTCTAGTATCTCAAAACTACAAAAGTCCCTTCGGTTGTGTGATTTTGTTTTCTGCCCTTCGAATCGTCAAAGCATGGTCTAACACTGGGCAAAAAAACACGAACTATTATACCTTGAGCTCTTTTCTCCTCGAAAATCCATCTGTTTTGTGGGTATCAGTCGGCCTTACATATTTCGCTTGCGGCTTTTTGATCTATTTTCAAGGTTCTATCAGACATTCATTTAACTTTATGATCAACTCACAGAATTACGATCAATCGTATCTCCACAATGATATAAATTACGGTATAACATTCATAGGTTTGAGTTTACTTGTCACAATGTCCTTCTCGTTCAAATTGTTGCAAGGGTATGTCGATGGGTATAATATTCCTGATTGGCTCCTGGTTTTTGTCAAGTGGAATTTGCTTTCTTTTGAAATTGAAGGATCGGACAAGACTCTAATAGCTGGATTGCTTGTCAAGCTCTTCAACAATTGCACGTATGGCATATTATTAATTTCAATCTTAAGAGTGCTTTTAAGATTTTTAAGAGGCTTCAAAGTTGCATTGATGACTGACTTAACAAATTTGCTCACTTTGTTTCTTTTGAATCAAACTAAAATAGAATTGATTCCTGTCTTTCTTGTTTTCTTCCTTTTGAAGTTACAAATTTCCAAGGTCATTTCTCGAAATAAGGAAAACTTCAAGCGGGTCGATAGGCTTGTGATATTGTTATCTTCATTCAATCTCCTTATTTCGAACCTCTCTTTCTTTTCCATGGGAGGTACCAACCTGTTAGCAACAGTAGATTTATCTAACGCTTATAATGGAGTGAGGGCGTACAATATAGGGAGAGTCAGCTTTTCCACATTCATTTCCAACTTTAGTGGCCCAATTTTTTGGTCGGCTTCTGTAATACAAATTATAATGGAAACTAATGTATCAATCTTCAGTATAAAGAAATCCAGTGACGATCTAATTAACCTAAAAGGAATGAAATTTAGAGTACTTAATTTGAGAATATTAGTGAATTTGGTGTTTTATTCTATTACCTGTGTCAATTTAATCGCTTCTTGTTTCAATTTGAGATTTCATTTGTTTATATGGACAGTTTTTCTGCCTAAGTTACTTTATTTTGGTGTTTGGTTTGTTTTGATAAATGTTCTTATTGATTTGGTTTTAGCCGGTTTATATTTAGCATCATCATAACAAATTTCACTATACATATACATATATACTGCTAACTACTACTGTAACAATTCATCTCTGAAGTGCTTTTGGAAATTGGCGTTCTTCATTGCCTTCTTATCATAAGCTTGATTAGACAAATGCTCTTGTCTCCATGCCTTCTTTTGAATATTGTATTGCTTCTGGTCTCTGGTTGTCAACAAGTGTCTATCTTCGGCAGCAATGATAGTACCTTGACCCTCTGATAACTCTCTCTCAGGAGGCAAATTTTGTCTGAAATATCTCTGCAAACTTCTGTGTCCTAAAACTTTACCGGTTGGTAAAATTAATTCGAAACCATTCTGTATTATTGCTCCAGACTTCTCATCCGGTAAACCTTCTTCGGGGTCATACTCACCCTCATCACCTGAGATATCCTCCCAGTCACCTTCGTTGGCATCATTACCACTCTCTTTAACGTAATCATCGTAGGTCAAAGAGAAATCGTAAAATTCAGAAATTTCAAGCTTCTCATCTTCACTTTCATACGGTATTCTCATGTGTCTCTTAACTTTCATGTGTTCTCTTACGGCTTCGATGTCCTTACCTTGGTATGAACAACTCAAACAAACATTACCAAATCCGATCTTGTCACCGAGATATTTAAGTAAACCGCTCTTATTTGTCAAATATTTGGCCTCAGGGATATATAATCCATGGAATTTGGACATATGTTCAATATTCTCATCGATACTTTCAAAGTTTGAGTTTTGTTTAGGATTGCAAAATAAACAGGTAGTGACTGGTATGTGAACACGATTTTGTACTTTTTCATTGAATAATTTCTCTTCAATCTCTTGGGCAGTAAGTTCAGGAACTTTATCTTCATTTTGCTCCTGAATCAATTCCTTCAAGGGTTCGGTGTTCAACTGATCTTTCATAGGATTTTTACTAAGAATTTGTTCATCACGTTGTTGTTGCATAGCTTTCCTAGCGGTTTCCAAAATTCTTTTCTTTTGCTCAAAAAGCTCTTCTTTTCTTTTCCTTCTTTCCTCCTTCTTATCAAGTTTGTTTGATCCTGAAGTATCATCATTTGTGGTTGCCGCAACCTTCGATTTGAATGAAGCTTCATCGATGGGTGGTAAATCAGCAACTCGCCTTTTTAAATTATACCTATGCCAATCACCTTTCATATGGCTTCTCTGGTTTGTGGCATCCTCAAATGCAAGGTTACATGAGTTACAAGTATACGACATTGTCAGGTTGAACTCTTACAAATCAATACTTTTTTATGAGATGAGATGAGTTCGCACTCGCACTTAATATTTATTTTAGCCATGTCCAAGCCAGTGGATAAATTATTCAAAGAGGGAATTATACCCCCAGTGGTGCAAGCAGTGAGGTGTTCAGGTGGTCTAAAGGCTCAAGATATTGGATTCCATGCAAGTCTCGACCCAAAATTGGACTCAAAAGTGTCTCAAATATCTTTTAACTTAATTGGTATAGCCAATGATTTAATCAACAGCATCACTCTGGAAGCAGCTGAACCATTAAAAATTTCTCCAGACGAAGATAAAAAATTTGAATCAAGAAATTGGAAAGTTATCTCCAGTGCTTTGGATTCCCTTTTTGAACAAGCTGACGTACTTTTTGATGAAATCAAGAACAACAAACAAAATAAAGGAACTAAAAGTACAAATTTGACATTCCTAGAGGATTCAAATACAGATAATAGGGACGAAAGTAAGGCTATAGGAAAGAAAATGGAGAAGCCTCAACTTAAATTTAAAACCCCAGTTGATAACTCAGAAACGCATCCATTCAAACCAAAACTTAACGAAAAACCAAACTCTTTGGTACCTATAGAACAATCGCTGAAAATAGTACAACCTGAAAGGAATGAAGATCTGGAGGTATCTGATCCTCCTTTCTATCCTCACCCGTACGAATTTGAAATCGATAAACAACCCTACCCGGATTCTATCTTTGAGAATACCCCCCCAGTCAAGCCGACGTCTTGGAAAGATACCACTCCAGAGTGGATTGATAAACCAGAACAGATTAAATCCCTTGTATCAGAACTTAAAAAACTGAAAGAAATAGCAATTGATCTAGAGCATCACGATTTAAGAACTTACTATGGTTTGGTCTGTTTAATGCAAATATCCAATCGTGATAAAGATTGGATTATTGATACTCTTGCTTTGAGAGAGGATCTTCACCAGTTGAATGAAGTATTTACAGATCCAAGTATTATTAAGGTTTTACATGGAGCATTCATGGATGTTATTTGGCTACAAAGAGACTTGGGTTTGTACGTAGTTTCCTTGTTTGATACCTATCATGCCTCCAAGAAGCTCGGCTTCCCGAAGTTTTCCCTCGCATACTTGTTAGAACAATATGCAAATTTTAAAACTTCCAAAAAATACCAATTAGCTGATTGGAGAATAAGGCCTTTATCATCGTCCATGTTGGCTTACGCAAGATCAGATACTCATTTCCTCCTTTACATATATGATCAGTTGAAAAACAAATTAGTGGAGTCTAATAACGGAAAGTTGCAAGAGGTTTTGTTTGCATCTAGGCAGGTTGCCAAAAGAAGATTCGAATATACCAGTTTCAGACCTTTGCTTGCGCAAAAGTCATTAGTTTCATGTCCAGTGATGTCCCCAAATCCCAATGAACCATTCTTGCCTATCGTGATTCAATACAATATACCCTATCACATAAAACCTGTGGTTGAAGTTTTGTATAACTGGAGGGATAAACTTGCTAGGAATCTTGACGAATCGGTAAGGTTTATAATGTCTAATCAAGCATTGGCTTTATTGGCCACTTTGCCAAGGCCCATTGATTCGAAAAAGGTCTTGAACATTCCAACATTTGTCACCGAAGCAATCAGAACTAATAGTCAAGAGATCAGCGACTTAATTAATGCAACGTTGAATAGCTTGGAAAATAATGATTGGAATTTGGTTGACAAGGCCGACAATCACCATTCTATGCAAGATAGAAAGATGATGGTCATAAACGGTACCACAGATGATCTGATCAATCAACAGAATGACTTTTTCAATCAAATATGCCAAAAAAATAGAAGGCTTCTCCAGACGCAATCCAATTTCGAAAATGAGACTATTGGTTCCAAGTTATTCAATCAAATCGATGAAAATACCCTTGGTATCAAGTATCACAAGAAGATTATGAGAG
The DNA here is from genome assembly GCA_030572075.1 of Yamadazyma ubonensis. NCBI lineage: Eukaryota > Fungi > Ascomycota > Pichiomycetes > Serinales > Debaryomycetaceae > Yamadazyma > Yamadazyma ubonensis. The sequence goes on along the minus strand of JAJLZG010000006.1, from coordinate 428,424 downwards.
TTTCTATTGAAAAGATACCTGATAGGCTTAATCTCAAAAATCTGGAATTCAAAAAATTTGTCCATGAAGGGGAATACACTTCCATTGCAGAAGAAAGAAACCAGAATGAAATGGAAACCTTAGCGAACGAAAAACAAGCCATAGCCACAGAATCTGAAGATTTGAAAAAAAGTGACTCGCCTGTTAACGAAAAGATTAATGATATAATTACTCTTAGGCCAGCTAAGAAACAGAGGCAGAAAAGAAAACATCAAGTGGAAACCGAAGAGGATGTATTTGACTATTCGAAGTCATCCAATATTCTAACTACTGATAGAGATCGTAAGGAAATAAAAAGAACAAAGAAATTCGATCCTTATTCCAAAACCAGTTCTGGCCCAAAGGGTGCACGAAAAGGCAACCAATTCCACAGTGGTAGGTCTAAAACTTTTAGGCATTAGCAAGCATCGACCCAATACATATATATATATTGTATGTATGTATTAATATTACTCATCATCTCCCTATTCGTAGACAATATCTATACTTTTATCCGCAAGCCTTGATTATAATTAATTGAGTAACTTGTAAACTCAAATATTTAGCTGAATCGATATTGGGTGGTCAAGACTGTCCCAATCATTTAATTTTCTAGAACATGGCTTTTGTTAACAGTTACTGGTGTCATTTTTGTCTTGTATATGACTGGGGAATACTACTATAATCAAGGTACAAAAATACTAATACATTGATTGTTAAAGACCAAAAAGAAATTCCTTTTATCTAGATCCAGTAGATTATTCAATCATTAACTGATAAATCTAGACGTAACAATTAAAAAATAATTTTCTGCTCTGTACCAATTGACGTTCATTTACAAGTTTGTTGGTAGATATGAACATATCTTTATCGAATCGTACTTTAAAATTTTTCATACTTTATATTACCATTATTTATCTTCGATGTATACACTATGAACCTGATCTTATGATATTTTTGATGCAATGTTTTTTAAGCTTATCTTGGCCTTCCAATTCATCCATTAATATAGACTGGAAAACCGTCACCCTTTGGAGTCAAAGATTTCTGTGTCAGTTTTATTGCTTAATTTGTCAGTACTTAAATCCCTATTAAGACAATCTTGCTCAACAGGGATATTACTAACAACCTTTTTATTGAGCAGCTCTAAACTCAAGTCAGACATGTCTTTGATGACCTTATCAAATTCTTTTTGTATCTTCTGATCTGGACCAAGTAACTTACGTAACTCTGATTTGACATGTATAGAGTTCTTGGAATACATCAAAGCAAAAATCATCGCCTGTGCTCTTGTGCGACTAAAGGAATTAACCCCTGCTTTTAATTTCTGATCCAATGAACTATCCCAATCGTAATGGGTTGGTGCAATACTTTTAAGCTTCATATAAATATTATCAATTTGTTTGTGCGATGCTGGTCGTCCACCTGAATTAACATTGGATTTCTGGATCGGGATATCTCTTTCAACATACGACTCAGCTTTTGTCAATAGGGTTTCCAAATTATGAGACCGTTCGATGATCAGATTAATTTTCCACGGCCCACATTTGAAATTACTTGCTCTTTTCTGTATAAAAGTGGTGAATGTACCTTTCCGAAGTACGAAGTCTTCATCCCTCTCGATGATATAAAACAAGGTGGAGTTTCCAAAACCCCATCGATTGCTGGTCAATTTAACCCAAGTCCGCCTACATTTTTTGAATTCCCTGTTAATAGTTTTGAAGTCTTTATACCTTTCTGTATCTTCCTCTTTCAATTTCTCGAAACCATAAATGCTGTGAAGATAAAATTTGACCTCTGACTCGTCATTGATATCAAGATTTTGAAGAATCTCCTTGACTCGCATTTCAGTTTCAAGTCTCAAGGCAGTCTTCTGTGCTTGTTTTGCTTGATCCTGTTCAAACCTCACTGGCTTTCTATTTGAGGTTAAGCTGTTTCCATCGTCAAAAACTGCGATTGCAGATTCTATACCTGTCCCCATTGTATCAGCCAAATCAATAATATGACAGTATTCTTTCCCTGGATGTAGCCTCAATCCACGGCCTATCATTTGCCCAAGAAGAAGCCGTGATTTAGTAGGTCTCAAGAGAAACAAGCTATCAATATTGGGGATATCAGTTCCTTCAGTAAACACACCCACGTTGCAAAGTACTGGTATTTTTCCGTTCTTAAAGTCCTCAACCACACTACTTCTTTCTGACTTTTTGGTCTCTCCTGTGACATATTGAGCATCGATTCCACGACTCTGAAGAACCAGACACACTGTGACACAGTGGTCAACATCAACACAGAAAACAAGAGTTGACTTGAATGCATATTTGTCCCGAAGTTTCTCGTAGGCAATAGCGGCCCGGAGATTGGCTTCAGGAGTATTCATCCTATGCGATAAACTATTGCTCATGAAATCACCAGAACTTAATGAGACTTGGGACAAATCCACCTGTATATCAACGGACGAAATCCTGGCATTTGCAAGCTCTTTGTTTTGGACCATTTCGATTAACTTGCGCTCAAAAACTACCTTATCAAAAATTTGACCTAAGTTCTGCCCATCGTAACGTTCCATGGTTGCAGTACAGCCGATTACCCACACGGGCGTCTCTGGAGTGTGTGCATTGAAATATTTGAGAATTTTCACATAGGACAGCGATACAGCATGGTGGCATTCATCGATTATAATGGCCTTAAATTGCATGGGATCATAGCGCAGGAGTCTCTGCTCTCTTATTAAAGTTTGTACGCTTCCTACCACAATATTTGACTTTAAAAAACCCTTCTCTTTCGCCATATCAATTTCAACAGTGAGCCCAGGATTGACTAGTTTCACTGTTGAAACAGCTTGATTAATAAGCTCCTCTTTGTGAGCTAGGATCAAAATTTTATCACCCCTCTCTTGGGAAATTTTGGGAATATCAGGGATAATGTGGGAGAACACAATGGTTTTGCCTCCACCAGTGGCCATTACGAAAGCTGGACGCCTAATATCATTTTTGAATGCATTTTTGAGTGATTTAATGGCATCTACTTGGTAATCCCGTAGTTTTATTGTTGAGTCTAGGGACTTCACAAGTTTGTTCATGCGATCTACCCACGTCGATTTCAATGGCGCGATGGTAAAGCGTGGCCTTTACCGACACTTCTGGCTTAAATTGATCCTCCAGGCCGAAGCCGCACCTCAGTCGACCTAAACTAGAATTATTTCTGAATTGGAAATGAAATGAATCGGAAGTTACCCGGTAAAACAGTACTATTAAGGTACTTTAGAGTAAATCAGAGAGTGTAATAATACAATTAGTACAACTCACGTCTACAATATTTAACATAAGTTAGTCTTAATGTTTTCCACATATTTCGATTTACAATTACGTTTATCTAAGACACTGTCAGCTTGAAAACAGATCAAGTGACTCTGACGGATTTAACTGGTAAAACAATCCATACAAGAGACCGAGTTTTAAGTCATACCAACTACTTAAGTTATCTGTCGAAGGTTAAGATAAGCGTACTTTACTTCTATAAAATACCACTCTGTGTACATTTTCATGGGGAAAGTTGGTCCCCACATGACCTATTCTGGCCCAAAAACCAGTTTGGGAGCGTACACGTCAATCCAAAAGAACTTCGCCAGATAGCGACAGCACTACCCAATTTTAAATATATCCGGCCTGGAAGCCCAGAGTTGATATGAGCCCAAAACGTTGCTCAATAATAGATAAGTTGTAATTAAGATATTCAGAAGAAAAAGGGATGGTAAAAAGGCGAATAGTTGTTGGGGGTACTACTATTGTAATTTCCCCAATGGTGTAGGACATAGGTTTTAGACAGTTAATATATTCAGAAAATTTTTTACTAGTTCAGCTGATAAATTTCTTATTATTGTGTAATTTGAATGCTTATCATGTGAACTATCGAGTATTACAGAGTAAAGTCTCCCCCCTTGTTAAATACCGACAATCTTATTCTGTGAACTTAGTTAAATTCCCAATTTTACAGTAATTAGAATTTATCCAAGTTTTGTGCTTGAGAAAGATCACTACAATTTTGATACTTCTAGCTCTCAAACTTATGGTATTAAGATATCTTTTATATTTAGTGTTCAATTGGCTATTTAGTTATATAATTTAGTTTCTTTATCTATTTATTCTTTATTTTTTTACCTTAAGCGTTCACTAGGCTAGGTAATTATATAATCATGAGTCAGGTTGGTGAATTATCTTTTTTATAATTAATTATGTTAATATTCTTAAAGTTGCGAAATTTATAAATTATGCGTCTTGTGGGAACTTCTGATTTTTGATTTATGTGAATAGAGCTAGTAGGTTTCCTTGTTTTAGATACCTGATTTTTAAGTAACTAGTCTAAGGAACGCTTAATATCAAAGATTCTCAAGTCGTAAACTATTGATATCTTTAAATCAGAAGGGTCATCTTATATGAAGCTATCTTTAGATCGGTAACTTACAAGAAGAGTGCAAATTCTCTTGAATGAACCGACACATAATTTGAATAAAGATCTTTCATGTCCTTGTTATTCTCAAAATAGCGGTCAGATGATGTGATATGCTGTAGGAACTACTTAAGCCAATGATGAAATAAATATTCCTCAGGTTGTGTGGAATACATTTTATACTTAATTGTATATTCCAGCCATTCAGGTAAATATAAAGGTACTCCAGCTAACAATATTACGTGGGACCCATGCCTATTGGCTTGAGGACAATTTATTAACAAGCTAATAAATTTCCACTTGATATTATTTATTGATTTCTTTGAAAACTCTTAATATATAATAAATTGTTAAGCATCTTTTAATAACGATGAAATAAATTGTAGTTTATGAATATAGAGGTTTGATCTAGATGTAACTCATAGTTAAGAATAGGGGTATGGTTTAAGCTAATTAGTAGAAGGTTTTATGTTAAATGTTTGCCATAGATCTAGAATCCTTTGTTTTAGGTTCCACCAGGTAACCTCTTAATATAACAAATCCAATCATAATCTGCTATTTACTTTCATTCAATTTGATCTAGGAAAGTATACAGCAATTTGTTTTAAAAGATTTAATATAAATGTATGTCTTTAACCAAGCTTTAAAACAATAGTAAAGTATTTTTATGATACTTTTATCGAAAACCGCTTTGGTTTCAAGAAGAGGAAACAATTGATTTTGAATTTTTTTTGCCTTTAGGACATGTTAAGCAGAAGAGTATTAGATTTGTTCCGATTCCACACTTTTGAATTAAGCATAATTGCGATTTTAATATCAATTGTTTATCTATTTCAATTCCACAATCATTCTTCGGAGCCCCTTTTCACAAATCAGGTACTGTTTTGATAAGAAACTTTAAACAAATCGAAGAATTTAGCTAAAAGAGTGGTATTTTGCTGTCTTCACCAATACAACACCAAAATTATATGCGCTGAAAATTAACCCAATTTTTTCCATCTGTATTTATTAACTATATAAATAAAATTGGGCAATAAAAGAATACATATCTGGAAAAACAGAAACCTAAGAAGTAAGTCCACTTCTAATAACGGTTAATAGAATTGATCCTCAATTTACTAATTAAATTCAAATATGGGACTAGCTGTGATGATATATTTATGGATAACACAAAACTGGAATTCTACTAAATTATAAAATAATATCAATTATTAGAAGATAGCTTTATGAATAATTTCTATGGACAGGTGTGTAATTATGAATAAATTACTAGAAATACATGTAGAGCCCAGACTCCTCTTCTAATCACATATCCAGATCATGTAAACTAATTACAATTCCCCTCTCCGTGAATCAGTTTCAATCAATCTTATATCACACGCTTTAATAATATAATCAGTTTGTACAATCTCAATTAGCCTACCTACCCTTCCAAAATAACATATTGCTCGAAAAAAGCAAATGCTCTGATGTGACAACACATTCCTACTCCTCAAATCAAAGGATGAATCCATTTCGATGAGGATGATGTTCCCTGATTTACAGTTACCTTTCTTCCACCTTGTGCGAATATGGCGTTAAAGAATTGCCATCATTAATCACTCTTTGTGAATTTTATAGCTCTCGCTTTCAATTGCTTCATAGTCACCACCACCATCATTAGTAGAAAGTAAATTTCTTTCTACAAACAATTAGATCGTTAAAATAGCAACCACTGTCACAAGGCACTTGTTACCCAAATTGGGAATACCTTCAATCAACAGAGTAACCTTCAGAACAACAACCATTGCTCAAGCAACTTATCAGAACCAAACAAATGATTTTAGGATTATTAAGACAGCCAAGAGAAAAATTATTTAACCCTACCATGTTGATATATTAAGTTGATGTCGCCTGACCTTTTCACATCACAATTTAGAATTGCTCAACATTTTTATAGTGTAATGATTATTAAAGCCCATAAGTAATATGTTAAACATTTTATGTGGGCTTGAACAATAAATTAAAGTGATATAATGTAGGTTTCAGTGATCAAGTTACGGATCCATCTGGTTACTAAGGAACCTAAACATCATAAAGGGAGATGTGGTTACGTCAAACAGATTAATATCAGTTTCTTCTCAGAATCTAAGTAATATACTACTTGAATGACTATTTCTTGATACTTGAAACTTGGATGATCAAACAAACTTTAATATTTCCTGTTAAAATGACTAAGTTAGTAGAACTAATAACCCTACACAATTCAGAGATACATATTGAGATACTTTTTGTGCCCAATGATATTATCCAAACCAATTAGCACAATTAGTCTTCCCAAGACCCAGACCTCTTCAAAAACAAACGAAACATCTATCACCAGCAAATTTAAAAGCTGAATTGCCCAACTCACCTGAACTAACTCATTAATGTTTGCAATAACAAACCTGTTGTATCTGTTTCATTTACAGAACAAACATATGCTCAACTTGTTCAGTCCCTTAACAGCCTACATAAATAATACATAAACTGTAGAGTTAACTAACTTTTAGATTCTAGATCGATTTAGAGTGAAAACTAGAATCAGGGCTACATTAATATCCCCTGGCTTTAGTAGCCAGAATATGCTACATCGCAAAAAAAAACTTTACTTGAACTTCTTAATCCTTTTTTTGAGAGGTGAGAGGTCTATACCAGATAGCTAAATTCTGCACAGTTAAACATACTATTACACCACTTCAATGCAAAATACTATCACAAAACATATATAGTATAAGAATATCTGAGTACATGACAAAAATTTTAAAAGTGTTTTAAAAAAAGGACATCATATAAACAAATCAATTTAACTTATTTAATATTCATGAAAAAAAAATACTAAGTAAGCCCCTGTATACTTCTATTGAATATATATTTTAAGACATCGTTTACTTGAACATTCCATCTTCCTACAAGCAAAACGCCAACATATACTTTGACACCATTAGGTTTAGTTTTTATTAATTGAAAGCGGAGTAGTCGTAATTTATTAGCTATTGGAAAAATTTTAGTCAAGGCTTGTGTATGTAAGTTTGTAAAATAAGGCTGGATGGTTTTGTCAAAGCGCAGAGTTTCTTAAATACGTCTCTTCCACGTATCATCGGATTATTATCTTCTTTTTACTGAAACAAAGGCAAGAGTAAAGGTTAGCTTCAATTTTATAGAAGTAACGGTAGTATAAGCAGATTGACAATTTAAGCCTTGGGAGTGGTTTAATTGTAGTTAATAGTATGTTAAGTTCTGCCATGAGAAGGATCATTATAGTGCTAGCGTTCTTGAATGTTATGTCTCATAATTGTTAATAAAACCTTTTGAAAGTATTGTGATATTCTTTTGAACTTTTAGAGAGTAGGAACCTTGTTCTTAGTTCAATTCTAATATTCAGCTAATTGTGAATTATGATACTAGATCGCTTCGTAGGCTGTAGTAGAAACAATTCTAGTTTGTAGTAAACCTGTAATGTCGATATGACAAATGCTATGCAAATTCATTGTCATCTGATGGATAAATATCGTTAAAAGTAGAAACAAGTATACCTTCAGGACATTGAACCTCGATATGGGTAATAGCGTATGTTATAGATCGATCGATTAATCGCAGTTTTCCGTTGCAGTATATTTAGTATATAGTTATGTAGTTATCCTTCAACTATTCATTAACTAAACTATAATTAATAGCGATGTTAAGATGACTCATCAAGTTAAATAGATCGTGAGCGCAGAGTCATAGTATACAGATCCTCCCTTCAGAAGGCCTGCCCCGAATGATGCCGAACATTAAGGTGTTTACAGATGCTTAATCATGTTGAATATTGAGATTGGGACTACGCGTCATTCCTAGGTGTTACAAGACTTTGAAACCATAGCACAAGCCATTAACGCCATTAAGAATTCATTTGGTTAAGATCACTGAACAAGAGTTAATAAGTGAAAGATGTATATAAATTAACAAAATAAATGGTAAAGCTCATCATTGTGTGGTCAAATTAAAGCAGAATCTAGAATATAGTATTATGTGAAGCTTTGTTGACTTTACTCCTGAAATAGCTGTGGTTAGTCAAAGCCTGTCAAATGTATCGGACCATTACTTTTATTTTCCTTGTAGAACCAGCTAATTTTGTGAATTTGCATATAAATTTGAAATAGTGATAGGATTTTCATTGATAAAAGGGATTTCGTCTTCTTAACTCGTCTTGAGTTAGTTGGCTACGATTGCATATTCGCAAATGAAGTTTTATATTTTTGTGTCTGTGAGTTCATGATGTTTTGCTGACTCAAAGTTCAGAAGGATGTGTACGTTACTTAAAGTCTTCAAGTGTATTACAATAAATACTCGGAATTGTATTCAACAATTTTCGTAATAGAAGCCTAGCTGAAACCTGTGGATGTTTGGGAACTTATTGTTTCAGAAAGTTGTTGTTTTGACTTTAGCCCAAAATTGTTGCCAATGTTCAACCCCAATCGTTGGACATCAGGGACATTCAAGATTGTAAAAGGTTATATATAAGAACTAAAATTTGAATTTGAATAGCTAGGAAAATAAATATCATGTTATAATGTCCTGGGGTTTTATATGGAATATTAAGGCCTCTATATTTACTTCATAAAAATCAAATAATTGGGATTGCTGAATTGAACGAAATTATTCAAATTCAAATTGAACGTTTTACTCAATGATAGATTCCTTCAATATGTACTTATTAAAGATAAGCAAGGAGTGAATCTTGTGTATTATTCCTGTTAAGAAGCAATCTCTATCGTCGAATTTAATGTCATCATGATTGATATCGTCGCTTGATTTGTGATTCTCTGAAATATTAACAATTTTTATCAAAATTGTGATAGTTTTAGGGACGATAATTGCGTAGATAATTACTAGAAAACACAACGAATCATGATTATAACTTCCCTTTCCTATTTTCCATAATATTGCTTGTAATTAGGATAAAGTATTTCATTATCGAGGATGCTTAGTGAAATGACCTCATTGTTATATGAGGTAAAATAATGATTATGATTTTAAGCCCATGAGGCAAATAGCCTTCTATATGCTTCATCAATTTCTTCACTATGTCGATGTGCTTTGTAGTTATTCTCGATCATGTTGGGTTATGGTAGATTGGTTATGTTTATGGCAACATTTTCCGTTAATCAATGAATACAAGACTACAATCTGAGGTACTATGTGAGATACCTAGTTAAATTGACAGCGGGAAAGAATTATTTAATAATCTATTATATAAAAATCTTCCAAGGATACCAAATATATATTCACTTCACTTTAAGCATTACTGTACGTTACTGATCTGAAGACGGTTTCATATCTGACCTTTCTGGTGTAAATGGACAGAAACTGATGCTTTTTGTATTTTTATCTGGTTATTGAATATTTGAAAACCGTTTTAGATTTAACTGGCCGGAATGCTATTGGCTTCTATGAGTCTTGGTCAGGTAGTATTGACATTAATAACATCATTCAGGCCCGTACGAACAATAGTAAGACTACTTGGAATGACTTTAAGAATAGAGTTAATAGGTTTATATCATTTCAAATATTCAACTGAAGTTAGTTTCCTCAGGGTTTATTGCTGATTTATACAAGGGTATTCACTCGAATTTGAAGCCAGAAACAAGATTGACCTAAAACGGAGTTTTAATTGTTGTTTAAGTTGTTTTGGTTCAATAATTTGTTATTAAAGTTAGCATAGACAAGTGTGAGGGGTTCAACATTTGTTGGTAAGAGTTCCTCTTAATCATGTATTCTCTGTTGATCCCCTCAGAAAAAGAGGGTGGGTGTAGGGGGGTATCAGAATTTGTCTATCTGGTTTTATAGCTGATTAATTATATTAATTTTATTGCTTATTTGACTTATATATCATAATTTAACAAACGGCAACATCCCTAATATTCTTAACTCTCTAAATCAATGTTTCAATGGCAGGCATTCAATGACAAGATTTTTCATGAGTTTATTGTTTTTTTAATAAATCCTTCTGAATGCTAACTCGCTTGATTATAGACTAGTTCTCCTAAGCTAGAATAGAATTCGAAAATTGCAATAACAATAAGGTGTTCTCTTCTAATATTTACAACTCACAACACCGAGATAAAGAGTACGAAATTTTGACAGTTAGAAATATTCTTTTTAAAAAGAGGTACCAACGATAGATTCTGTAAGTAGGAGGTTACCTTGATAGTAAAATTACAGGACCTTTTATGTCAATTTTGGCTACATATTGTGAAAAATTGAAGCATCTCAGCATCAAAAATAGTCTAAAACTAATCAGGTTGATGTGCTGCCATTAATTTAATGTCTCAATTCTAGTTAAAACAACTCAACTGAACGGACAAGTTTCTTGTCCGAAGACTTGTCACTTAATGACAGAATGAGAATAAACGTTCTATCTGGCGTGTGGATATCTAAGATTTCAACAGTATTAAATTTTTGATATTACTAGAAAACAGCTTTCAGTATCACAGAATGCTATGCCAGTAAAGACTAGATTATAACATGATCAGGAATTGAGTAAAATACGCTTACTACTCATACATGATATTATAAGAGGAACGAAGAAAAATCGTTTTCCATTCCATTATAAGACCCCCCTACACCCACCCTCCTACAATCTCCAATACTAGCAATTTTATATACACGACCAATCACCATTTATTCATCTGAAAAACGCACGCCAGAGATTAAAGCTGATCGCAATAACCTTTTTTCAAATATTTCTTTGTAGTTAGTGAACAAATCTTCGTTATATCGCATAATTTGGAAGATCTTTCATGTCAGGCACTTGATTTGTTTAGTTTAGTTTTTTGAACTTCACTCCCTTTGAAATTTTGGTTTTGACTTTTTCAATATTATGTGTTCCATTTTTTTTTTCTTTTGAGAGTTGTAAAAATCACTTTAAATACTATTTTGTAAAATCTCTCCCAATATTTGAAATACTTTATCTACCTGTTGACTACAAAATAATCTATTATTTTTAATTTAACTAAGTTAGAGAAATTGTATTCAACTATTTACCAGATGTTTCTCTAAGTCTGAGGATCCTATTCTCTATCATTTTATTTATTGTAGCTCCTTCGATCTCCGAAGTCTACCAATAGATTACAATTCTTCAACACTTTCAGATGCGATACAAAAAGAAGCAACCTTAAAGTTTTAGGGTTTTACAGATCTTTAAATTTCTGTGGTCATTAAAGACAAGAGTTAGGGTATAACCATTGAATGAAACGATATTTCAAACTAAAGTTTTTAACAATACTAAGTGACTCCAGTATGGGACGGCTCATGGTATTGGGGCTTGCACGTTCGCGACATAAACCGCAACAAGTGACGAGACAATATCCTTTTTACGTCTGAAAAACTTCCCCACAAAATGTTCTATTTCCACATGGCCCCTGAGTTTACTCAAAACAAACTTTATTGTATAAGCATTGAGTAGCCTTGGATTGCGATAGTTTGCAAGAAAGATAGTGGGGTCAACAATATCATGCGCGATCGGTCGTGTATATAAAATACCTATAAAATGGGTAATCGAGCGGAAGACAATTGTTCTCCGTTTTTTTTAAAACATCGAACATGCCATGGGGAAAGAAAAAGACATTCCAACCAGAGGATTACAAGTACAATAATCCAAAAGACAATCTTAAAGTGGCAATAATTACAGGTGGAAATCAGGGAATTGGTTATTTTACTGTTTTGCATTTATATTTACATGGTTATAAAGTATACTTGTTCGGTAGAAACGAGAAGAAATGTGTCAAAGCTATAGAAGATATCAAAGAAGAAGCTGAGAAAAGAGTAAAAGAATATACCGAGGAGGAAGTTGCTCAACGTTTCTTGGGGGAGTTAAAATACATTAAGTGTGATTTGACAAACTTAAGCATTGTAGAAGAAGCTGCAAATGAATTTGTAAATTCAGAGAACTCTTTGGATTTGTTGATAAACAATGCTGGATTAATGGGGTGTGCATTCGAATATACTAAAGATAAAGTTGAAATCCAATATCAAGTTAACGTGATGGCACATTTCCTTTTAACAATGAAATTGATACCATTGTTGAAAAAATCAAAAGGACCTAGGGTTATACATCTTTCATCAATGGGTCATAATATTGCTCGTTCATACCATCAAAATAATGACGATTTAGATTTGAGTCCAAAAATATATTATTCGTTGGTTAGGTACGGAGTCTCGAAAACAGCAGCCATCCAGTTCATGTCACTCCTAGGCAAAAAGTTCCCTGAAATATTGGCCTTTTCAATTCATCCTGGAGTTATTCTGACCAGTTTATATGATCCAATTTTCAAAAGCCAAGGTTTTTTGGGTACTATTGGGTCTAAAATCTTCAGTTTAACAGACTCTATAGTTGCTGTATCGTCAGAATACGGATCATATGCAACGTTGAGGGCAGCTCTAGATGACGGTCTAGGAGAGGCTGACAATGGAGCCTATTTGACTTGTGGTGGTGCAGTATCGAAGCCCAATAAATTTGCAAGAAGTGAAGAATATTCTGAGGAGACTTGGAATTACAATATGGAACAATTAAAGGCAAGAGGATTCAATTTTGATACCTGAGAGTATAAATGAATCTAACAGTACGACTAAGTTCAAGAGTATGATCGTTTGTTTTTGTGAATATTTTATTATAAGGATACTTTTGTCACTAGTAACAACCTCTCATATAGCATTTTGATAATCATGTAGGTTTGTGAATAGATTCGTGAAACTCTTTTCAATAATGTAATATGTCCCCACAAAACTTAAACTCGAATTATGTTTCTCTTTCAAGTATAATTGGAATAACAATATTACATAATCACACAAGTAATCTGATGGTGTTGAACAAAAGTTAAAGCTGCCACTTATAAGCTATTTTTCGAACATAAACAAGTCTCAATATGCAACATTATTAGCTGAGGTGTCCCATACTATTACACGTAAATATGTAGAACAACACAATGTAAAAAATTTGATAGATGAATCTATGAGTTGTGTCTAATTCAATAAACCTCCAATTTTTTCTAGTCCTAGAGCAAAGTATATTCAAAACACAATTTCCTGAAAATCATCTAGCATTATAATAGCTTCAAGATGTTCTAGCTAATTTGAAATTTATTTTGAAAATTAAGCTCCCCTTATCGATAGAACTCTTTAAATTAAAACCAATAGTTAGATCTTTTATATGTGAATATATAATAAGTTCAAGTATATACAAGATGGTCATCAATCCATGCTAGTCTATATGTCACAGTAAATCAATTTAATACTTTTTCGTCATCTTTGATGCCCATGTAGATAAATAGTCTATCCCATTGGCCCTTTTTATGTAACATGGCTAAGATTAAGACAGCTGGTAAATGATACACTGAGCACCAAAACAATTTTCTTGCGTGTGAATTGGCCAATTTTATACCCTCTGCGGTTGGTCCTTCATTGGTAGAGTAATTTATTCTTTGCTGTTTCCAGAAATTGAATGCAAGTACTGTGAGCCATCCATTAACAATTGCTGAGTCTAATTGAAATACCCAATCTGTGACATCAAAATAACTGAGACCAAAACATAAAGGGAACATCAATAAGGAATAACGTAAAGATACTCTTGCATTCAACTTCGGATTTTCAGCCGCCGTCATTACATAACCAGCCTCTTTATACTGCAGAGCTATATTATGTGAAAGGGCATTGAAATGAGGAAACTGCCAGGCATATAATAACCCTGCCAAGCACCATGCTCCTGGATGAGAGAGCGAAGATGATGCCGCCCAGCCCATTAAGGGAGGAATAGCTCCTACCAATGCTCCCACCCAAGTATTAATGATATGCTTCCTTTTCAAAGAAGTGTAAATCCAGGAATATAAGATTATGTTGGAAAAGCCTAATAGAGACACAGTAGGATTCACACCATACCAAAGCATAGTGCAGCCCAATGCACCAGTCAAACCTGCGAAATTATAAGCTTGCCGACTTGTTAGCTGACCAGTAACCACAGGTCTATTAGATGTTCTAACCATTCTTCTGTCAAAGGCAGGTTCTCGTCCCATATTTATTGCATTTGCAGCACCAGAACAGAGTGTTGTACCAATTGTAAGGAGGACTAATTCAGGCATAGAAACAGTGAATGGAGACAAAGCATAAGAACATATAGAACTTAGCATTACCAATACTGTCAAGTTGGGTTTCGTTAATTTGATATATGGTTTTATTGAGGCTTTCAAAGAACTGTCTATTTCCACTTTTTTGTGTTTGACTTTGAAAGGAATTTGTGATTCTTGACACGTGAGAACTTTGGAGGTTACTTGGTGTATAACTCGTCTATCATCTTTCTTGGCAAGTTGATCAAACTGATCTTTTGTATCATGCTTTTTGTATAGTTGTCTTGAGTTGACTAGATATTGGTTACTGACAAAACTTGGAGATATAACTAATCTTCCCCTGGTATTGTTGAAAAAAAAGTTAAAATTGCTCACACTGTTAATTCTGTTGAGAATCAACAGCCTGGATGACATTATAAGTGAAAGGCAGTCAAGCTTATATGTGAATTATGGGGGATATCCTTTATTTGATGAAAATTTTTAGACTTCGCACTATTGATATCGCTGGGATCTAAAAAGGTCGTGCAGATATTATACAGGCTATGAAATATATATTAATCTAAGCATTTTGTTCGTTTGCCTTCTTATTCTCCAATTTATTCTCGATCAAGTCATGGAATGCTATGATACTACGCACCAAGGTACTGATATATACCATCATCAACTGATCATTAGTTTTGATAGTGAATGCTGTGTTCAATGGATTGGTAGAATCCTGTACATCTTTACCACCATGTAAGTTGCCTTCATTCATATTAGGTAACAAGTTGAACACATTTTGTAATTTACCTAAAATGGTATGGTTGATTGGCAATTCTTGTTTGTAAACCTTATCTAAATAAGTTGAAATCTCCGTTAATTTTTGGTGTAAACCCAATAGGGATTGATAGTTTTTGGTAACTTTTAAGGATAACAGACCAGCAGCCTGATCACGAATATCACGAAGTAGATGTTCGACACCAATTTCTTCTGCTTCTTCAGCTTCAATGATAGAAGGAACATGGATAAAAGTTCTTTCAGCAGCTGAACCATCATTCTTTATATCATCTACAGCATAATATGCATCGGTTGGAATTCCAATACTTTCTCTTGGTTGAACATCAACAATCAAAAGAAGTGGATTTGGTGTGTATTTCTTGAAAACATCATTGATCTTTAAATCAGATGGCTTTAATTTAGGACCTGAATGATACCAGCCAATCAAGCGTTCCTTGGCATTGATTTTCTTGTACATTTCACCCATAGAATCGATGAAGTTGTGATCTAAGAACCATACTCCTGGGTTCTTATCATCTTCTTCAAATGGAATAGCATAACTGTTGGTGGCTCTAATCGTGTCCGAGGAATTGTCTCCAAGAAGTACCCCAACCACTCTTTTACCCGTATCTTGTGCTACACGATTATAGTGATCAACCACAGACAAAAGAACAAGAGGTGATACTGTCACAGTTTTGTTTAAGAAGATTGATTCGTTAGAAGACATGGTGACGGATAACTTTTGCCATTGAGTTCGCGGTCTAGTTATAAAATGGGTACGTGCACTATAGCTTTAATTGTGGGTTTCTGCACAAACGAAAGGAACTAAGAGCAATTTAGAGGAAAGAAGGAAGGAAAGGATTCAATTCTACATAGCATACCGATTGGCGAAATAATTATTCAATTTGGATGTTCCTGTCAACAAAAAGTTTTCTTTCAAGGTTTGAAAATCTTATTAAAGGAATATACCTAGGATACTTCTCAATCATAATACTACTTATCACAGTTTATTTGAGCTCTAATATACTCGAGAACAGGTAGGTATTGCTTTTTCAATTTTGTTTCACTATCTTGTATTTCCATCCTTACAAATCATCATACAAAAACTCATCGCGAATCGAATCTCAAAATTATGTTTGGGCAGATAGTGATTGGACCCCCAGGTAGTGGAAAACTGACATACTGCTATGGTATGTATCAGTTCCTTCTGGCTATCGGAAGGAAGGTTAGTGTAATTAACCTTGATCCAGCAAATGATAGGGTTTCATACCCTGTGGACCTTGACATTAGAGACTGTATCACAGTGGAAGGAATTATGGAAGAATTGAATTTGGGCCCTAATGGACTGTTAATGTATGCTATATCCAATCTTCTGGATAGCTTAGCAGATGAATTTGTTGCGGATGTCCAGGAACTTGTAAAAGATGGGAGTTATCTTGTATTCGACTGCCCTGGTCAGGTAGAGCTTTTCACCCACGACAATTCAATGATGAAGATTTTTAAACAACTTTCTAAGTCACAAGACTTGAGGTTGTGCTGTATAAATCTTGTTGATTCAATTCATTTAGTATCACCATCCCTGTACATATCCATACTTATCTTGACCTTAAGACTGATGCTTCAAATGGGACTTCCTCAGATAAACGTAATATCCAAAATAGACATGTTGCAAGGATACGGAAAATTGCCATTCAAATTAGATTATTACACCGAGGTACAAGATCTTAAGTACTTGGGACCTTATCTTGAGAAAGAATCGAATTCACCTTTAGGTCAGAAATTTGTAAATTTAAGTGAAACACTTGGCGATTTAGTGGAAGACTTTAATTTGGTATCCTTTGAGGTATTAAGTGTTGAAAATAAGAAAAGCATGATACATCTATTGTCAGTAATAGACAAGGCCAACGGCTATAGTTTTGGCTCTAGTGAAATTGGTGGTGACACTATATGGAGTGATGCAGTACGATCTTCATCTGCACACGAAACGGATATTGACATTCATGAAAGATGGATTGAACACAAAAATGAGTTCGATGAACAGGAGAGAAAAGAGCAGGAAGAGATAGTAGGAGACGAAGAATTACAAACACAATTGACAGAGGAAGAAAAATGGGCTCTTGAGATAGAGAATTATGAAAAGACAACTGGAGTTAGTGCTATTAGACGATGATTTGTATAAATTTATAGAAGACGACATACTTAATGAATACCTATAATGGATCTAGGGACTTATTGTTGGAACTCATTGTTGTAAACCCTTGTTCTTATCCAAGAATTCTTGTAGACTTTGCAGATGAGTTTCTACCTTTTTAGCTAACTCTACAACCATTCGCTCGCTTTCCCTCAACACTTCCACCTGTTTCTTTAATTCATAAGGATCAACATCATTAGCTTTCATTTGTTCAACAATCTGTTGTTGTTCGGCAACTTCTTGTTTATACAATTCACTTTCTTTCTCAAGTCTTTTCAATGCGTTGACTTTGATTTCTAACGGAGTTGGTCCCATGGTTCTATAAAGAATTTACGCGACAAACTCGCGATGAGACTTCACTCACAGTTTAGACATATGGAAACTTCAGACATTGAATACTTGAGGACGCAAAGGAATCTCCTAGTCACACAAGTTGATTCTTACGAAAGTTTAAAGGAAGAGTATGTCAAAATTAAAGATCCAAAGGACAAAATTATGGTATTGATAGGAGATGGCTATTTTGTTGAAAAGACTCCAAAGGAAGCGAATGAGTTCTTGAATAGAAGAATCCAGAGCTTAAGTGAAGTAATAGGAAGATTCAACCAAATAATACAAGGTGAAGAAGCTTTTCTCGAAACAGCATATGAGATTTCACCACATCAACCGAAGGGCTTATCTGATAACCACCAGGAAGAGTTAAACGAAGAAGGACTTCCCTTCAGAGACATTATTGAGCAATTAGATGAGGATGGGAATATACTATCAGCTTCTGTTAATAATGAGAAAGTGGTACATCAAGAGAGTAAAGGCACTTATCAAAAGGGCACAACAGCTTTGAGATCTAAGGTACCACAAGAAAAGCCCATAAAAATAGAAAATTCTTTTACCGGAGAAGGGTTTGTAGATATTGAAGAAGAACTTAATGAAGAAGGGAATATTGTCAACGTGAAATTGAGAAATCAAAATGAGCCTGAGTTACCCCATATTAATCCAAAATCAAACACAAAAGAAGATGAAGCTGGTGATCAATTAAAAGAAATGTTAGAGGACATGGAAATTTTTTCAAGGAAGGGTTTACCTGAAATTTTGAGTGATATCGAGAACCTTAAAATATCTGAAGAAGACAAAAAGAAGATCAAGAACATTGTTTCCCATAATGGAGGAAGGTCATTAGACCAACCAAAGATAGAAGAAATTGCTGAAAGTGATGATTATGTGGAGCAAGATGACCAGGATGACGAGGATGAACCTGTTCAAGATCACATTATGATAGACAGAAATGATCTTTTAGAGCTAGAAGTGCTTGCAAATGAGTTCAATGAAATAGAGGAAATAGATGAAGAGGATGAAGATCAGGCTATAATCGATGATAATGAATATGACTTTGAGTTTGAAGAAGAAGAAGAGGATGAAGAAGCTGACGAAGAGCTTTATGAAGGCAAGTTTTTCGGTGATTCTAAAACAAACGATATGTTTTGGGGACAGATTAATAAATTGAGAAGAGACAAAAAGAAGGCAGAACAGGCTGAAGTTAATTCCAGTGTAAACGGAGTCCTCAAATCCAGTGAAGCTTCAAAAAGTAAAACTGAAAAGTCAGTAAAGTTCAGTGAAGAGTTGGATATCTACGAAATAGACAGGATAAATAAGGATGACTATGAAGAGCCCAAGCCAATGCTGAGATTTAAACAACTCAAGGAAAGAGAGAACGAAATGAAGTCCAAGAAGCAAGGAGTATCAGAACAAGTGATGAGTGACATTGTTGAGAAGCCTGTAGAAGTTGTTGGAAACGTCATAGAGAACTCCTCTTCAAGTCTAAAAGACAATCAAACTAAGAAGGCCAGTAGTGATATAGTGAAGGATTTTGTTGATAACCCAGTAGGAGATATTATGGAGAGGTCCTTTGAGTCCATTCCCGAATCCTTCCAAATACCCCAAAGATCTGGTGTAAAGAATACGACTTCTGATGTAATTTCAGACATAATAGAGAAACCATCAACAGAGAATAAGGATGAAACTAAAGTCAATTTGGGAAACCGAAAGGTATCAAAGTTCAAATCTGAGAATACCAAAAGGGTATCCAAGAGGGGACCAGGACTTGATTCAGATGTTCCCTCCAAAATAATCCAGTCTGTTAATAGTGATAGAGGCGTTATTACCGATATCGTCGAGAAAAACTCGTTTGACAAAGTTGAAGAGGAAGCTCAAGGAGTAGATAGTCAAGACGAAGAAAAGCAAAGGGAAAAGGAGCTTTACCAAATGATTCACGAGTACAATCGAGAGAACGATGAGATAGAAGGTCCCGTGATTAAAAATGTTGGAGACATAGAAAGGCTTAATAAAATGCATGAGCACTTGGATGTGGATAAGTATGAAATTGAAGGGTATGAAGATGAACATGTACACGAACATGAACACGACCACAAACATGAACACGGAGGAAAAAATGGAGTTGAAAAAACACCAGAGGAAGTTTCAGGTGAGTTTGAAGTTATTGAGAATAAAACTGGAGTACCAGATGAATCAATACCGGATGAGATGGAACAGCTTGATGTAGAAGTGCAAAAAGAATACCTTCGGTTTAAAGGTAAATTCCAGCCTGTAGAAACTGCTAAAGAAATTGAGAAAAATGTTAAACAGAGTCGTTTTAAACAACGTTTACACCAATGAAGTTTCGGCACTTAGCTCCGGCAAAGTTGTGGGGGAAACTGCAGACAAAAAGACAGTATGGGGTCAAAAGGACGTAGACCTAATCAGGTTAATTCTATTGGTCAAGGAGTCCGCAATATCCGGGGCTTCGGCGACATTCAGTGGAGGTTTGCGACATTAATGGAGTTAGAGGTGTACTGGAGTTAAGAGGTTTACCCAGAAGCAAACATAAGTATATTTGAAGGTAAAATAAAAACGTTGATTCAAATTAAACAGTTGCAGCCAAAATGAGGGTAATTTGCAGCCATCGGAATAACTTGGCGATTCCCCTCCATGAAAATTCGATGAGACATGTACTCCCCTCCCACTCGTTATCTTCCCCTCCGAAAGTCGGAAATTTATTTCTATGCGAGCATATGCAGGACGGATGTGATGGTGGAAAAGAAAGTCAAAAATGTCGCGGGCGATGGGGAGAACCAACAACATGGCCCAACACATGAGATCACAAGACTTTGCCATATTAAACGACGCCCCTCTGTAGCTAAATGTTCTAAATTCCACAACATAATTTATTATATAATATTAATATATTCCGGATATTAATTTCTTTTATAAATATACCTATTCTACCCACTATTCCGGCCCACACTTACCCAGCGCGCGCCTGATTGCGAAAAGTATAAATACATACGATTCCCACAAATATATTTGTAAAACATAATACTATGTCTTCTATCCTCAAGCAAAGAGTCAGATACTCCCCATACTTGAAAAAATTGAGAACCGCTGAAGAATGTGTTTCTCTTTTTAAACACGGTCAATACCTCGGTTGGTCAGGTTTTACAGGTGTTGGTGCACCAAAAGTTGTACCATCTGCCTTAGCAGATCACGTTGAAAAAAATAATTTACAAGGCCAATTTGGTTTCAACTTATTTGTTGGTGCCAGTGCTGGACCTGAAGAAAGTCGTTGGGCTCAAAATAATATGATTTTAAGAAGATCACCTCATCAAGTTGGTAAACCAATTGCCGCAGCTATTAATGATGGTAGAACTCAATTTTTTGATAAACATCTTTCTATGTTCCCTCAAGATTTAACTTATGGATTTTACACTAAAAACAAACCAGATAATTCAAATCTTGATTACACGATTATTGAAGCCACTGCTATTAAGGAAGATGGTTCTATCGTTCCAGGTCCTGCTGTTGGTGGATCACCAGAAATGTTGAGTGTTTCAAACAATATCATTATTGAAGTCAATACCGTCACTCCATCTTTCGAAGGATTACACGATATCGATTTACCTGTTAATCCACCTTTCAGACAACCATACCCACACACATCAGCTGATTTTAAAGTCGGTCTCGATTCTATTCCTGTAGATCCTTCTAAAGTGGTGGCTATTGTCGAATCTACTGAAAAGGATAAAGTTCCTCCAAACACCCCAAGTGATAAGATGTCTCAAGATATTGCATCTCACTTGATCGAATTCTTGGAACACGAAGTTAGTCAAGGTAGATTACCAGCCAATTTACATCCATTACAAAGTGGTATTGGTAATATTGCCAATGCTGTTGTTGAAGGATTAGCTAGCTCAAACTTCAAAAATTTGACTGTTTGGACTGAAGTGTTACAAGATTCATTCCTTGATTTCTTCTCCTCTGGATCATTGGATTATGCTACTGCTACTTCCATCAGATTAACTGAAGCCGGTTTTGAAAGATTCTACGAAAACTGGGATGATTTCAGTAAAAAACTTTGCCTCAGATCTCAAGTGGTTTCTAACTCTCCAGAAATTATCAGAAGATTAGGTGTTATCGCCATGAATACTCCTGTTGAAGTTGACATTTATGCTCATGCTAATTCTACCAATGTTATGGGTAGTAGAATGTTAAATGGTTTAGGAGGAAGTGCCGATTTCTTAAGAAATGCTAAATTATCTGTGATGCACACTCCAAGTGCCAGACCTTCTAAGATAGATCCAACTGGTGTTTCATGTATTGTGCCAATGGCTACTCATGTTGATCAAACTGAACACGATTTGGATATCATTGTTACTGAACAAGGTTTAGCTGATTTAAGAGGTATGAGTCCAAAGGAAAGAGCTCAAGAAATTATTAAAAAATGTGCCCACCCAGACTACAAAGATCAATTACTGGAATACTATGATAGAGCCGTTTTCGAAATGACCAAGAAGAAAATGTTGCACGAACCTCATATCTTGAAAAATGCTTTCAAGATGCACATGAACTTCCAAGAAAATGGTACCATGAAATTGGACAGTTGGGATGTCAAGTTTTAGATAGGTTAATAATTTAATAAATGCATTGAGATGAGATATGTCGTGATCTGTTTACAAAAATTGTCGTATGTCGCAAGAAAAAAACTTCTCTCAGTCTTATCTTCTCCTCAGCGGAGAAGATAAGCCCAATGTTAAGAGGAGGGGAAGAGTGTTGACCTAAACGATGGATTACCCAGCCGCGTGTCGTAAAATGTCGTTCTGGCTATGGCTTGAGGCGTGTTGACTCATTTGAGGGGAGCTGCAATGGTGGATTTCGGCAAAGTCTAGGGTGTTCTTAATTCTGTCTGGCATTTTAGTGGCGCTAATTTGGTTATTTTTTAAATCACACTATTTTTACTGCTCACTAAAGCTTGCACGAGCCACATATTTACGTTGTTTAGAGCGTAGGTTCAAATTCAATATTAAACTAGTAATTGAAACCCTCATTTTTAGTGAAAGTACTTTTGTTTTTTCACGCATCATGTTATTCATGTCAACGGCGTGTAATTCGTTAATTTTAATTCGTTAGTTAAATTGTGAATTCATTGACGCGCGGTCAGATATCAGTCACATGACCTTTCCTATGAGCATTCGCTTGTTGATGCCCCAGGCCGTTAGTACTTGCTTCAATTTAAGAGTCGTATGCTACCAAGCTTCTATGGGTTACGCTTGTTTCCAAGGGATAAAAGGCTATCGGTTCAAGTGGAGGATTTATGCATTGATCGGACATTTGGTTGGTGCATGGACCAGCAGATATTTGTTGATATGGTTGTCGACACTGTGTCCCCAATAAAGTTTGCGTAATACATGGGTAGGCTTCTTCACGAGTCACATATTTGATACTATTCTACCACCCAGGCACAAGATCTAAAGGTAACTACCCCACAAAGCATGAAATAGCCGCTTCATTGTATTACGTTTCAGGATTTGTGATCAAAAAATACTCGCATATACGAATTCAAAATTGATCGAATTGCAAAATCAACTATACGGCAGAGACATATTAATATAATATCGAAGGCAAAAAATAAAAAATAAACCATAACAGCCCCTGTTTAAAAATAATAAACACAGCCTAAAAAATATATGGAATATTTTTTGATACTTGTCCGTGGTTAACTAAGGTTCTTCTTTCCATTCTTTCTTATCTCACTTCTTTATCACTTAATTTGATACAAGTTCATTAAATAGGAGCCCGTAATGCAACACCTCGTAGAAACTACCCTAGATAAAACGCGTACAACACGTGTAAGTTTTGGGGGTTATATCATGGGGTTAAGGCTTCAAACTATGACATTCCCCTGTAGTATAATTCCCCGTTCATGAACAGGGCTTTTATAACTCACGCCTCGCTTAATGCAGTATCATGATATAAATAGAAGAATTAGGAAAACGCAGGAATATTATTTATAAGTTGAGGCACGCCCGTTATTCAATTGTAAAACTACTACTTACCACTTAACCTTATCCTATACCTGCATAAATAAACAAATAATAACTTATAAACCTCACGTACCCCATTTGTAATCTCTAATGTTTAAATTTAAAAGTAAAGCACTCGTGCTAGCTGCTATATTAGCCTTATTTGGTTTATTAGCTGTAGTTCACCAAAATAGTGATACCTTATCTGGTAGTTTAAGCAGTCAGAAATTAAAGAAGTTGTGGAACTCGAAAAACTCCAGTCAGATTCAAGATACACAAGCCTATTTCCGTGAACTTTTTGATGTTTATGATCAAGGTACTATTATGTATACTCATACAGGTGATGCTATCCCTGTAACACCAAAAGATAAGCAAATCAAAGGGCCAAAAAGTAAAAAAGTTCTTCTATCCAAATCAAAAATACCCACAGAACTTGTTAATGAAATGAGAGATAAACATGATTTGATTATTGATTCAATACCTCAATTTGAGAACATGCCTTATGAAAAAGGTACACAGGGAATTGTGGTGGTTGGAGGTGGTAAATATTCTTGGTTGGCATATTTAGGACTCATGGCTCTACGCCAAACCGGTAGTGATTTACCTGCTGAAGTTATAATGCCTTCGTACAAAGAGGCAAAGGAAGAAGCAAAATTTTGTAACCAAACTTTACCAGCTATTAACGCCAAGTGTGTTATTGTTTCTGAGAAATTGGGTGGAGACGTGATGGACATTTGGCAAGATAGATTTAGTGGATACCTGCTAAAAATATTGGGTATACTTGTTTCTTCTTTTCAAAAAGTTCTTCTTCTCGACTCCGATAATCAGCTTGTTCGTAAACCAGACCCTCTTTTTAAAAGTGAAGTTTTCCAGAAATATGGCATGATTACATGGCCTGATTACTGGGAACGAACCATTCATCCAGAGTTTTACAATATTAGTAGGATATCTGTTAATGAAAGAAAAAGAGTCAATTTAGGTAGGTTCCCCTTAGCTGTGTTTGAAAGTGTGATTTCAAACCTTTCTCCCGAAGAAGCAGAAAATGTTCCATATCATGACCTTGAAGGAGCAGTTCCAAATTTATCTACAGAATCTGGCCAGTTATTGATAAATAAGGCCACTAATGCCAAAACTCTTTTGCTTGCTACTTACTATAACTTGATGGGTCCAGGTTATTACTACAGAATGTTTTCACTCGGTGAGCTTGGTGAAGGTGATAAAGATACATTTGCTGCTGCTGCCGTTGCATCAAGACAAAAGTACTATCACGTTAAAACACACATTGCCACAAAGGGATATCATGATAATGGATTTCACGGAACATCTATGGGCCAAAAAGATCCTGAATTAGACTACAAAGCTTTCCAATCTACAGTAGTTAAATGGTCAAGAGACAGAGAAAATAGATTGATTCCACTCAGTGAACAGGAAGCTGTTTTGAAGAAAGTCTTAGACGAAGAATTTGGAAAACAAAAAGTACCTGTGTTTGCTATGCATTGCAACATTCCAAAAATCTTCCCCCAGGAAATTCTTAACAACGATAGTTTATTTGATAAGAAAAAGAAAGCTTTCAAACAGAAGATTTGGGGAGGTTTTAATTTCCCAGATCCAAAGGATCCATCGGTAGAAATTGACTTTGAGCATACAGTCTGGAGAAATGTCCAAAAGGCGTTGTGTTTTGAAGACAATGAATTTGTATACTTCAAAAATGAAGAAATCTCCGATGTTTGCTTGAATATCAAAGAAGTAATCAAAAAATATTAGCTGTACAGTATAAATAGATCATGGTATAAATAGATAAAGAAAACAATTCTGGAAATGCGTATACAGGACGCGCAAAGGGCTGCAAAATGATTTTTCTATTAATAAAAGTGGATATTATTGTATTGTCTATCGTTACGAGTAAAGCTCGTAAATGCATAATAAATGGGTATTCATGAATAACTACCTGAAGGGATATATAAGTCGGTTTTCCGAAATCAAATTTTAGGGGAAGAAGCCAAGGATTTAACATTTGTAAGTTTGAATTGGCTTAAAAATGAAGTCTGAAGTTCCAATCTTTATCTTATTCCTAAAAAAACCACACAAGAAAAATTGGTAAAGCAGTTTTTTTCATCAACTGTCATCTCGTAATGGCCTCCTATCAAGAATTACAATAAGTTCATTTGGTTATTTTGACACATTTTTGAAATTTACAAATTCAGCTTTGTGCCTACATTATTATATCGTTCATTATCACATTACCAAACCTTCAATTTAACCACCCAAAACCTGATGCAAAGCTTCCTTTGAGCCTACTTCTTTATCCAGGTCTTGCACTATCAGCTTAATCTAAGTCGTGCACGCACACTCGCACATAAAATTTTCTAGAACCTCAAATTATTCATCTTAACATGTTCAAGCTAGCTAGACTAAACACCCCGTTGAAATCGTGCTTCAGATCACTCCGTACACCATACACACATTTCCACAGCTCTTCCCGAGCTGCCATCAACTTTGACCCGTACAAAACCTTGGGTGTGGATAAGGGTGCTGATGCTAAAGCCATCAAAAAAGCGTACTATGATTTAGTGAAAAAGCATCACCCAGATGTCAACAAAGAAGAAGGGGCTGAAGAAAAGTTCCACAAGATCCAAGAGTCGTACGAACTCTTGAACGATAAGGATAAGAGAGCTCAGTACGATATGTACGGTCAAAATTTCGATAATCCCTACCAAAATGCTGGTCAAAGCTACAGTGGTGGAAATCCATTCGGAGGTGGTGGAAACCCATTTGGAGGTATGGGATTCGATTTCGAAGACTTGTTCAAACAAGCTTTTAACAATGGCCGTGGTGGTGGTAGTGGTGGCCAAGGTGGAAGAAATTATGTCACAGAACATATTGGTGATGACATTGAAATCTTGAAGTCAATTCCTTTTAAAGACAGTGTTTTCGGAAGCAAGATCAAAATAAACTATAAGGCTATTAGCTCATGTAATACCTGTCAAGGAAGTGGGTTGAAGAAAGGTAAAAAGAAGTCTACATGTCCTTCTTGTCATGGAACAGGACACTCTACACACGTCATTGGCGGGTTCCACATGTCGTCAACGTGTGGAACTTGTGGAGGATCTGGTGTTACTGTAGACAGCAAAGACAAATGTAAGCCTTGTAAGGGTCATGGTGTGGAAGAAGTTCCTCGTAGTACAGAAATTGAAATACCTCCAGGAATCAAGCATGGAAGCAGAATGAGAGTACCGGGATTGGGTGATGCCCCAATGGTGACTAAAGATGCTTTCACACAAACCAGAAACGGTGATTTGATCATCAGAGTAAACGTGGAAAACGATAAGACTTTTAAGAGAGTTGGTAATAAGATAGTAACTAACCATGAAATTTTGATGACAACTGCAAGTTTAGGTGGAGAAATTGTTGTGCCAACTATCGATGGCCAGAATGTCAAGATTAAGGTGAGAAGTGGTACACAAAATGGAGTTACTTTAAGTATTCCAAACAAAGGATTCCCAAAGAATAGAGATGTTAACAATAGAGATGACATGGATGTGGTATTAAATGTGAAGACCATTTTGCCAGAAACTCCTATGCAAAGAGCATTATTGGAAGCATTGGCCGACACTATAGATGATGGTAATGCGAAGAGATCAAAAGATCACGAACATTTCAATGATGATAGTAAAGAGACTGATGATTCAAAAATTCATAAGATAGGCAAGATGTTATCTAAATTTTTTAATTTAGAGAAAAAACTGTAAATAGTTAACTGTAAATATTGTAAATACAACAAGTCTATATTACATTTAAATTATACACTACTTTTTTAATTCGTTCAATTTATGCATCAATTCTTCTCCGTCACCTTTAGTTTTAACCTTAATGACATATGTGGATAATCCTGTTTCTGAAACACTAGGAAATCTAACCAATCCGTCACTAATAGTTTCATACTTGAAATTATCTGGAACACTCAGATTAAGCAAAACTCTTAAACCTCCATCAGCACGAATTAAAAGTCTGGTTTTACCAGACTCTTTATTCTTTAAGAGTTTTAACTCACCAATTCCTTGACTAGTATATGGAGGATTCTTTTCTTTCTCATAAAGCATCAATTTGGCTCTTTTAGTATACTCTACCAGCTCTCCTTCTTCTCCTGTGGTGCTTTCAACTTTATCTGTCAATTGTACAATGGGTGTGAAGTTTGCATCTGATTCTTCTTCAGCAGTTTTTTCTTCTTTAGCAGATTCAGACTCAGCAGGTTTTGCTCCAAACGAAAATGCAGGCTTGTCTGAAGACCCAGATGAAAATGCAGGCTTATCACCTCCGAACGAGAAGGCTGGTTTATCTGAGCCAGAGTTTCCAAAGGGGAAAGCTGGTTTGTCTGAATTAGAGCCACCAAAAGAAGGAGCAGGTTTATCTGAGCCAAAGCCTCCAAATGAATAGACAGGCTTGTCATTGGACTCTTTATCAGTCAGAGAATTAAATGAGAAAGCTGGCTTATCGGAGTCGTTGGATTTACCAAATGAAAATGCAGGTTTCTCTTGATCCTTTTTAGCAGAGGAAGAGAATTCAGGCTTCCCTTGTTCTTTATTATCTGATGTAGGCTTTTCTTGTTCCTTGTTGGTGTTGAATGAAAAAGCAGGTTTATCTTGTCCTTTACTCGAATTGAACAAAAATGCTGGCTTATCATTCTTGTTGGAGTTGAAAGAAAAAGTCGGTTTTTCTTCCGCTTCAGTATCAGCTTTTTCTTCAGGCTTATCAGCAGCCTTTCCGAAAGCAGAAGTTCCAAAAGAGAAAGCTGGCTTGTCAGATTCTGGCTTCGAATTGCCAAATGAAAAAGCTGGCTTATCAGCTTCAGGCTTTGAAGTTCCAAATGAAAAAGCAGGTTTATCAGCTTCAGGCTTTGAAGTTCCAAATGAAAAAGCCGGTTTTTCATCAGGTTTGGAGCTGCCGAATGAAAAAGCAGGTTTTTCAGCAGCCTTTGGATTTTCAGTTTCTCCAGATTGTTTTGCAAACGAGAATCCAGCTGTGCTCAGACCCTGGGGATTAAACGAGAATGAATGTTTCACAGCCTTGGTTTCCTTAGGCTTTGGGTCAGACTTTTCAGCTTTAGCATCCTTCTTTTCTGGAGCCAATTTAAACACGTCATCTTTAATAGACTTGTTGAAAGTGAAGACAGGACCCTTGATTTCGATTTCTGATTCTGAGTCTGAGTCTTTGACAACTTCTTTCTTTGGGCCAAAAGAAAATGGAGAATTCTTAATTTCTGGTTTTGTGTTCAATGTAAACTTAGGTCCAGTTAATTTGATATCTTCCTTTTCGCTCTCAGAATCGGACAGATCTTCTTTAGTTTGGTTGCTAGTAGCAGATGGGGTAGTAGCATTAGCACTAAAAGTAGAACCAGCACCAGTGCTGAACCCGGTAGAGCCACTTAAAGTAGTGATACTAGATTCAAACCCAGTAGAGCCAGATTTTAAACCACTGGTAGAAGAACCAGTAATCTCATCACGCTCAATCTTGGCGTAGTAATCGATATATTTCTGGAAAAGTGGTGAAAAATCAGTTACACTGTTAGGTTTATTCAATTTATTCAACTGTTCGAGAATCGAATCGTTCAATGCTTTAACCAATTCATCTTTGTTGCTTTGATTATCATGAGATTGAGGGGTTGGAATTGGAACAGATTTAACTGGTTTCCTAGCACCTCTCATTTTAGGTTTTAAGATCTTACGTGTTTTCATCACGTCAGCTGAGGCCTTATGGAATGGCCCGAACAGAGATGATCCATCTGAAAGATCATCTTCTTCACGTTGTGCCACGAAATTATCACGATTGATCTGTGAGTTGGCAGACCGTTTAGACATTATTCAAGGATTTGATTGTCAATTTCGAAACCAAGTACCGCGCAATGAGGGCAAAAGCCCTCAAAAACATACCAACACGTGACTAGAAGTATACCAGTCACAATCCTGGCATTTGCCAAAACCACGACCACCCTCATACACGCCGTCCTGCAAATAATCCTCACCTATCTAAAATATATGGTCGTGTGTGCTCAACTTGCCCTCACTCTCTGAGAAGAAAACGAAAAGTTTTTTCAATCTTTTTATAGGACATAGAAGTTATTAAACGTATGTAAATTAAAGTGAATTTTAAGCCTAAGAGAAAATGTGATTGATACAGTGAATGGAATGAATCATTAAATCAAGACTTATGAAATAAACGAGTATCCCCGTACAGTTAATCCTACAAGAAAATTGACCCTTAACGAATCACAATTATCACTCCTAGTAAAAGTCTAATTAAATACTAACAATTTAGATGGCTCCAAAGGTTCAACAAACTAAAGCTGCTAAGGCCGCTGCCGCCATGGCCGGTGGTAAGAAAGGTAAGAAAAAGTGGTCCAAGGGAAAGGTTAAGGATAAGGCTCAACACATTGTTGTCTTAGACCAAGAAAAATACGACAAGATCATTAAGGATGTTCCAACTTACAAGTTCATCTCCGTTTCTGTTTTGGTTGATAGATTGAAAATCGGTGGTTCTATCGCTAGAGTCGCTATAAGACAATTGGAAAGAGAAGGTGTTATTACCCCAATCTCTAAGCATTCCAAGCAAGCTATTTACGTCAGAGCTGAGTAAGTACGTACATAATAAGTTGTATCATATACATATGACCTGTAATTTTTGTAGTTTTCATAAAGTCGATTTCAGTTTTATGTCAACCAATCTGTGATTTTTTGCGCGATATGAGCACCTTGGTGTGGGATAGATGTGCTGCAAAATCAGCGTACTGGGGTGCTAGGGCCTTTACTAGGACTAGCTTGAGCGTTAATAACATACCAAGGCTAAGGTGTTTAACATATAGATATACAAAGAGACTTCCATGTCCTCCTGAGCAGATATATG
This sequence comes from Yamadazyma ubonensis, assembly GCA_030572075.1. Classification (NCBI taxonomy): domain Eukaryota; kingdom Fungi; phylum Ascomycota; class Pichiomycetes; order Serinales; family Debaryomycetaceae; genus Yamadazyma; species Yamadazyma ubonensis. Next base: position 397,648 of record JAJLZG010000006.1, on the reverse strand, counting down.
ATATTGTTCTTGATGTGAAAAATTATAAACATTTTGTACCTTATGTTACTGATTCTGGCCATGAATACCAACTAGATGAACAAGGTAATGGATCGGGAACCGGATACTTCAAGATGCAGTTCCAGACTTTCAGTGAACTTGTAGATTGCAATCTTGAGTTTACTCCCGATATAATCATAAGCCGATGTGAGACTGGCCAATTAAAGCACTTAGAGTGTAGATGGCAATTCGATAGAAGGCCAAATAAATTCACGAAGAAAGATGAATGCGATGTCACAATTGATTTGGACTACGAGTTTAACAATTTCTTGTACAATCAATTGAGCCAGTGGTTTACTGGAGAAGTAAGTAGATTAATGGTGAAAAGCTTTGAAAAGAGGCTAAAACAATTGAAACATGTAAAAAATACATAATAGAGATGTTATTTCCTAAGTTTATATTCTTTCTACCTATTTCCTTCCTATTTATTCGTGTAAGCCATTTAATTATTATATTACAAGGTTTGCCTTGGAATTAATCCATGAGTACCTACCACAAATTCTTTTACGTAGTGATTTGGAATTCTTCCAAGATTCATATCAGATTTTTTAAAATTTTGTATGCTTTGATTGTCTTCCCCATACGATAAATTCACCAAATTAAAAGATGTGGGTTTGACAAGATTTTTTGAAACCCAAGTATCATCAAAGTTTAACGGTTTTATGCATCTGAGACAATTTTTATAATACTTCCTAACGCTAGGATTTTCACTAGCGGGGGACCATTTTTCAGATGGTTTTGGTCTCATAGTTTTATGTCTAATTCTGGTAATTTCTGGATCATCGTCATCATCATCATCATCACTATTGAAATCACTTAAATCTTCATCATTATCAATATCTTCGGCTGCAGAAACCTCCATGCTCAGAGGGTCAAAAGATGTGGTTTCATTCTGTGGGATTGATGAAAGAGTACTCATTGAAAGTACCGAATTACTATTGGAATTGGTGACGCTAGAAACCAGACTTTGATTAAGTGATGAAGACAGATCTCTTCTTAATCTGAGTTTTAATTTAGACATTTTATTCATCAAATTAGTTGGTTCTGAATGTGAACGATTTCTGTTGTAATATGATGTAGTATCATATCTAAGATATGTTGGTTCTGCAGCAGAATCTCCTCTTCTTCTCCTTCTTCTTGGAACAGTTCTATATTTGGGTAATTCTCTATCAATGAGGTCAAGACTTAAATCTTTACCAATATTAAGAGCAAGGTTCCAGTCAATTAAGTCTTTTATATTTTGGAATGCAAGTAAGATTTGTTCACTTTCGACACGAATTCTTAACACATTGGCCTTTTTCTTATAATCAGCAGCTAAACCTATTCTACAATGTTGAAGTGAATAAGATCTCACAAGTTTCTTTGAAAGGTTAAGTCTGCGTAAATAATGATAAAATTCATAGTCATATTTGCTGGTTATTAAAGAATTTAATTCTTGAAATTCATCACCTTCAGGGATATTAAAATGAGTACTATGATGACCATAAAAGTCAGAATCATTAACTTGAAAAGAAAGTAAGTGACTTTCCATGCTACTCGAAACTGAGTAAATATTAAGTTGAGTCAGGTTTAATTCCATAACATATGTTTTCCAAGACCGACTACTGCTAGGCTCATAAGGAGAGATCCACTCAACCTTACGAGATATTGGCGCTATTTTATAAGCTGAAGGAGTATACCCTGGAAGCGAATTAGCCGACCCATGAGAATATGTATGTAAAGGTTCGACCGTATGATCTATCACGGGATATTTGGGACAACCACCAGGTGGGAGTGTTGAGTATTCTGGTGGAAATACCGGTGCAGGTTCTAAAAGCAGAAGGTAATCATCTTGAGGAGTTGAAAGGAACAGTATTTTCCTAGGATTTATTAAATTTGTTGGATTTGAATTTGAATTTACCTGTTTCTTTGGAGATGGGGGACATGAAGTATTACTGCTTGTAGCGCTGATATCAAGGGATAACTGAGAGTGACCACTTTCAGATAAATCAGATCTCGAACGAGAACGAGACAGACTATTTACCAGTTGAGCAAGATGAGACTGAGACAGGGAAACATGAGATGATGGTTGATTAGATTGTTGTAATTGCAGGTGTAACAGCAGCAGCAGAGCCAGGGCCAGGGTCAGGGCCAGAGGCAGTAATTTAATACGACTGCGTAGTGGCATAGGATTTTTTGGAGGAGCTATTGGGTAGTCTTTTAAATGAGCAAACATTTAGTTGGCGCTAAATATTTAGGATGCTTTAAATTATGGATAAAGAAAGGACAAGGCCTATTTTATTGATTTAATAAGATGTTAAAACCTTTTAATGATCAAATTTAAATTTCGGATAATTTTGAGCTAATATAGCCGGAACGTTTCGGAGAATCGTAAAGGGTTTATTAACGGCTAAACCACGGGATGAGAAGAATCGGGATTCCTGGATCAAATTTGGGAGATCACGAGGAGGTAAGAATATCAAAGTTTTATGACTTGAAGTTAAAATTTGATATTTAAATTAAACCCAATAACTTATCGCTAAATCAAAATGTCAAAAAACAATTTCACCCTCTTATCGAATCACAAGACGGATCGTTCCTGAACCGAATTACCCCTAATTAAATGGGCGCGGTAACGGGTCAGAGTGCCCACGATCCCGGAGCCGCAATACTGCGGTGGCTCGTTGTAGAGTGCGGCGGATGATAGGGGATTGATTGCGATGAGCTCACTGACAGCTACTGCATATAACCAAGAAAGATAGGAGTATAGATATAAGACTATAGATTTAGACTAGCAATGATTAGATGATTAATGGGTTAAAGAAGTTGCTAAAGATCACTTTGCTACGTTTCATAGTGTATGGAATAATAGTATGACGGTAGCAAGAGTTGGTAGTTGTGAAGCTATTGTACTTCATACAGTCTTGACCAGAGCGATTGTCACAATAGTTTCTTTACTTTAAAGATTTTCACTGCTATATTTATTCATTTGGTTTGACTTGATTAAATACAGGAACACTAAATCTAAAGTGTTTCATGTTTTCACTTTTGACCTGTCACTTGTCTCTTGGTCTGCAATAAATTTGTTGATTTGTATTCTGGTTTCTTTTATGCTATCTCACTGAGCAGAGCTTGCCAAAATTCTTCGCAAAAGTCTTAGCAAAACTACTTAGCAAGATTAGACTCACTTTGTCAAGTAAACTCAAAATTGAAAAGTAAACTTACAATTGTGCATTGAACTTCTTATAACTACGGTATACGCTGGATTTAATCCCGAAATGTCATACATTCAATACATATCATGCTTCCCTCTCATCAAGAAGTGCAAACCTATTTACATGCCCTTGACTTGCATTTTTCTTTTCTGGCTTGTTTTTGTTTTCATCTTCTTCAAAGAATTGCTTTACATATTCGTCTTCCTCTTCTTGCTCCATATCTCGTTCGCTTTTCTCCAGGTCTATAGGTTTACTTTTCAATTCACTGTTGATCTTATCCCAGCCACTTTTCCTGCTTGATTTGATGAAATTGTATCTTGCGACACTGTTCTGAATCTTGGTATTAAGAACACCTGTTTTACTAGCAGGACGTGAAGATAAAGATTTTGCATTCTTTTTGTTCTTTCCTTTACCCTTCTCAAGCTTTTTAGCTAATAAGTTTTCTGATAATATAGTACTTCTGATAATACTTTTTTTAACTTCTGATTCTTGCTTAGGCACTTTTTTGAGGTCATGGGCTTCACCTCCTTCGATCTCTCCTCTACGTGCTGCCCTGGAATGTTTGGATATCTTACGAGCCATTATAATTTTATTTGAGAGATGAGATGCGCATTTACTAGAGAAAGCTGCAAATTCTATGGTTGATTATTTTAATTAATTACTATTCTACTAGGGTTCTTTTCCCATTTTCGTTTACTGAGTCATTAGAAATTGGAGTGTCAGTTGATTCTCTAACAGCTTTAACATAATCACCTAAAGCCTTGTCGATAGCACCAAATATAGGACTGAGAATGAAATTTAAGTCGTTTATATTTTTCTCTTTGAGCTTTTCCACAGACTTTGCTGCTATTTGACTGATAGCTGTTTCTTTCAATTCCGATAATCTTTTCTTACAAGATTTCAAGCTTGTAAACAATTTTTTTAACTGACCAGGATTGCTTTCATTGAGGAATATTTTCCAGAAATGTGATAAGAACTCATTCATGGTAGAATTCATAGTCAAGATCTCATCTATCAATTCTTGTGCAAGCAATGATTCTTTTCCTTCTTCTACCAGCTGTTGATTATTGATTAAACGGAATGTTCTATGATTCAACTTTACCGAGTTGATAACCTCATTGTACGAGTATACAACATCGTTCGGACTGAAACTATCAATAAGATTTATCCCCTTGGCAGTTGGAATGAGCTTTTGTACAGAGAAATAACTCTTGACCTCTTCAGGACCCACAGTTTCCAAAACAGGCCCAGAATCAGTGACTGTGTTGATATTTAAGTTCACGTAATGGGAGTCTGCAGATTCGTTCAAATCATGCAAATTTAACTCTTCTTCATATTCTTTTATAGAAGGTTCCACCGTATGCTGATGTATCATTTTAGAACTTAACTTGTTCATGTTTTTCATTAAAATGATCATCTCATTACTCTTGTCATTTTCAAATTTCATGGTGAAGTCAGGTTTATTTCCTAACCTTACAGAATTATCCATTTCATTACTTCTTAAATCAATGAATTTACTGACATTATCTGCATCTCCTCCAGGTCCATCTTCCAAGTGAATATATTTGTCCAAAATAAGATCACCTCTATCGTTTGTATTATTTATTTTATCACCTCTCAACCTTCTGAACAATTTTGAATTGAAAAACCTGGACCAAAATTCACCCTCTTGGAACTTTGCAGGCACAAGCTCAGTGAAAGCCCTTTTAACTATCGGATATGTATCAAATATTTCATTGATTATAGTTCTTGTAACATTCACATTGACCTGGTTATCACTGGTTGCAACTGGCCTAATGGTAGATAAAACATTATATGGACCTCTGTGTTGTGAAATTGTTAATGCATAAGTACGAAGAATATTTGTTCTTGTCAGCCAAAACATCGTGGGAGAAAGTTTGAAGTTTATGACTGATTGTGTGAATAGATCTCGAAGTTCTTTATCTTCAAGTAAGAGTTTCTGCTGAAGTTGATGATTCTTTATAAGACTTGCATCCGAAAGCCCATCAACAGATATATTAAAATCCAGGCTTGCACCAGGTGTGCCGTTTGTTTTATTAGCTCCAGGAGTTCCACCATTAGAATTGGTTGCACTACCTCTATCTTCACCAGGCTGTGGTGTATCAGCTATCACAGTTCTTTGACGAGATACAATAGTTTGTAGAGCTTCTTTTATACTATTCATAGTCGGCCTGTTGGTAAACTTCAACCTTATATCCTGATCCTTTTCATCCTGAGGAAGCCTATATATGACTTTCAAGATCATGTTCGGGCTTGTTTCCTTTGTAGCTTGTAAATTTACCAAACACTTTAAAGGGATCACGATAACTTTAGGTTGTTCGATTGCCTTCCATTCAAGTACAGATGGGGTCACATCCTCTCGGACGTAACACATTCCACCTATCTTATTGACAATACATGCACCTTCAGCTGTAGACATGATGGATGAAAAACGCGCAGACAATTTCCACTATCACCAAGATGTTGAACATAAGAGCCCGTTGGAATTGTCTTAGAATCGGTCCAAAAAGCATGGGACCAACTGGATTAGGGTTGAAACAACATGTAAACCCACTGATGTATAAAGCCGGAGTTTTTACAGGAATTAGGTATAATTCTAGCACTACATTAAATGAGAAGAAGTCTTCTCAGACCAGAAAAGTTACCGTGGACAGAGAACTTCCTGATCCCTTTAAGGATAAATGGAAAAATACTCGTTATGCATTAGTATATGGAATTGGAGTGGCTGTATCATGTGTGGTAATTTTTAACTACGAAAAAACCACTTCACCAATTGTCAATTCAGTATTTTATTTCTTGAGAAGGAATCCCGAAGTGATAAAAGCACTCGGAGAAGACATAAAATATACCAGTAGCTGGCCTTGGATTTCTGGTGAATTAAATACGGTGAAAGGTAATATCGATATAAATTTTGCTGTTAAGGGTGAAAAAGATACTGGGACTTTATATTTTAAGGTTACTAGACCCAATAAAGCTACACCATTCACAGTTCATCATTGGTACTTAAAGGTTGGAGATAAAACCATCAACTTAAAGGAATCCGAGCATTTCGATGCATAATTGTAAATAGGGATATAATGTTAATAAAATTGAACTTTAGAGATCATTTTCTATTTAATGATGGCCACTCTGCATACAGGATCACTACGCTATTAATCATGGTTATTTGTAACCAGAACGTTTTTGCTTAACTCCCTGAATTACAAACCCAATTTATAGAGTTCTCTCTATATTTCCGCACGGGGTTATACTTATACGGATATTGAATTTGTCTCACACATCCTAGATATAGCTACACATATTTACAACAGGTTAATATTTGTGAACCTTTGAAAACTGCTACAATCAGGAGCTAGTATTTAACAACTCTCTTTTAAAACCATTTCATCTTTTACTCTAAGGACAACTATTATTTCAACTGCTGATCTCAATCGTTAATTAAAAATTAAATTTCACGTTTTCGTTTATTTGGCAATCTCAAAATATTAAATTGTAGACCAGTAGATGCAAAATATGTCTGAGCTGAAGCGAAACATCAAGGAAAGATCCAGATATATCCTATCCCATCACAAGACCAGTACTAGGGTCTTCAATATATAGATTTAGTTGCTTTGATTTGATTTGGAGATTTTGTCTAAAGTTTCTAAATTAAGATGCAGCACCGATACAGAAAAGGAAAGAGAAACACAAATGTGAAATGAGAAAAATTAAGAAATGAACAACTGGAAAAACCAGAAGATGGGGTATTTTGAAGGAACAAACGCTGGCTGAAATTTTTGGAACTACTCCATCTACTGAATTATTTAACTATAAATAGTTTATATCAATATGATTAGCCTTTCTACTTAACTCTACCTATTTCGCAACCAGTTTCACCATCATGGCAGTGCCAATATCCGCATTATCCCGTACCATCCCTGGCGCCAGGCGGGTCGGTGCTCCAGCAACATGCAGGGCTCATTAATCCCCAAAAAAATTCGCACCGATTAGAAAAAGGCCCATCTTCAATCTATCTATCGCTGTTGACAGCCCACAGCTTGATAAGTATTCGAGATATCTTCATATATCATCCCTGCTTTACATTTATTACCTTCGCTTTGTTCTGAACTTACAGAAACGTTTCATTAAATCCTCATTTATTTTTATTTCCTTTACCCTCGCTGAGTTGCTGGCATTTGAAATAAAATGGAAGAGACTGATAGATTAGCAGTTGGTCTAGCAGTTGGTGTACCTTCATTTCTTGTTCTTTTATTGATCCTTTGGTTCTGGCTCAGAAACAGAAGACGTCAAAGAAAAGAAGATCTTGAAGGTGATGAAATCGATATGGAACTTCAAGATGATCAAAGTTATAATCAATTTCACGAAGAATTACATAAACAGAGACAACACAAACTTGATAATGATCTGAAAAAAACCCTGATAAATAATTTTACGGGTTCCGGTCTGCCATCTGATACTAGTTGTCCTACTGAGACAAAAACTGAACCTGAAATAAGAGATAGTGATATTAGTGCAAGTGGGAATGGAAGTGCAAGTGGTAATGGAAGTGCAAGTGGTGATACTAATACCAGTATCAGTGAGTCTAACCCACCAAGTGTTATTGCCAGTGTTTCCGGAAGTGCTACGGCTAGTGCTACGGCTAGTGCTGGTGCTTCGGTATCAGCTTCGGCTACTCCAGTGCGTGGACACAATAAATCTAATTCTGCTTATGATTTCTACGATGCATTTATTCCTATACTTTCGGAAGAATCGGCCCCAATAGTCCCACCAACGCCCAAGTTTAAAACTGTACTTCAACGTTCATCTGATTCTTCTGATAAACTCGCAATAAATTCATCATCATCTTCAATAGATCGAAGTTCTTATAATCTTGCAAAACAATTGAACCACCAAAGCTTTTTTGAAAAACTTCCATCAAGAGCTGGAACTATTAAACCACCTCATCATGTTACTGATACATCCCATGGTAATTCAAGTCTGGACCTCGTAATTAAAATTGATGACAATGATGCTATAAATGACAGTTACGTATATACAAGCCATGTTGCAGGCAACAAGAAAAAGCTTGGTGATGTGTTGAGTAATGGATTCGAAAACAGTTTTGCTACAGAAAATGAAAATGAAGTTACAGGTGGCGTGATATTTAAGTAAATCATATATCTTATAATAAAATAGTATAATTTCGCGACGTTAATTGTATCGATGTTTAAGAGTTTAAGAACTACTAAGTTCAATTTCCAAAGTTTGGTTATTGGCAGACAGTATGCTACCTACAAGAGATTCAACAATTCTCAACAAACAAGTTTCCGTCTTACTAAACCTCTCGTCTATACGTTTACAGGTTTAACTGCTTTCTACTTGTATAATCAAGACGAGGCACCTTTTACTCATAGGAGAAGATTCCTCTGGGTACCTTATTGGTTAGAGAAGAAAATAGGTGATTTGAGTTATCGTCAGATTCTCAATCAGTATTCCCAGCAAATCGTGCCTCATTCTGATCCTATTTATCATCAGATATCGACTATTGTTAATAAATTATTGGAATCTGCTTACATTCACTCTGACCCCACTCATGTACAACATCTAAAAAGTTTGAACTGGGACATTCACGTTATCCGAGTTGATCCAAGAACTACTCCCCCAAATGCATTTATCTTACCTAATGGGAAAGTATTCATATTTTCTTCAATTCTTCCTATCTGTCATGATACAAATGGAATAGCAACTGTTTTATCACACGAACTTTCTCATCAGTTGGCTCATCATTCAATGGAACAAATAAGTAAACAACCTATTTATATGGCTCTTTCTACTTTCCTCTACATGGCCACAGGAATTTCGGGGTTTAATGATTTACTTATTGCTGGACTTTTAACCATGCCTGCTTCGAGAGAAATGGAAAGTGAAGCTGACAGAATTGGATGTGAACTTATGGCTCGTAGTTGTTACGATATTCACCAAATTCCAAGATTTTGGGAAAGAATGGATCAGTTTGAAAGCCAGCAACTGGGAAAGATGAGACAATCAATTTTCAATGAATTTTTATCCACCCACCCTAATACGAATAAAAGAATAAAGGATATAAATAGTTGGATGCCTCAATTGGAATCTATCAAGGAAAGCTCAGAGTGCCACCAGTATAGTCAATTTCGTGGTCTTTTTTAGTTGAAGCAATTAACTGATCCTTATCTATTTGTTCAAATCAAAGCCCCATGTACATATAATACCGTGCCATACTATACATAATAATTAAGCTTGAATTTCGTTTAATCAATATCAAACCATCAAAATATACCCTTCAATTTTGAAAGATTGTGGTGTTTTCATATTGAGTGTTTTCATATTGAGAATCTATAATGAAAAATTAAGATGTACGGTATGCAGGTAACAAAGTGCCAGAAAATCCATTTGGAGACTAGCAGAATTTTTTTTTCAGGAGGCAAACAGCCTATTAGTGAGATCCTCTATGCTGTAATAGCATATCCCTTTAGATTCACTGAAATACAAAGGAAAACTAATAACGAAATTGTTAGATATATAGGACAACCAATGTATATCCCATAAAATACGTGACAATCAAATTAAAGTTTCATCTCCATTTCTCTGCTTATCATGAACATTGAAAACTCGAATAGAAGGTTCCTTGTAGTTTAGCATTCCTAATATGTTGGCTGCGAAAAATATCAAATGCAGGAAGAAAGTTAAGAATGTTGAAATTTAGGAAGTTCCAATCAGCAGAATAGAAAACCACCTTTTGATCCCCATACTAATTTATAATGGGAATTTGATATAAATTTCAGCATTAATATCCAAAAACCGCCTGAGAGTTGGTCTATAAATAGAGGAGGATTTCCCCAGAAATCCTCTTTTTTTTAACTCATTCAAATGTCACAATTTACTTACAACTCGAATATTTTATTGAATTCTTACTTATCCCAAGCCCCTGTTGATCCAGAGATTGAAGTATTGGAGGAGAGGAAAGCGATCTTGGAAAAACAGTTGGCTGCTGCAAAATTGCAGTACTCTATTGCAAGAGCTAAGAAAGAATTTGTAAGAATTCAAAAAGCTAAAGATACCAAAACTTCTAAAACTTCTACCACTACCACTTCTACCCCTACTGCTATCATCACACCTACCAGAACCACTTCTACTAACGTCTGTACTGCCTTGGTTTTGAGAAACAAAAACCTCACTTTTCAAATCCACAAACCAACAGTAGTCGTCCCAGACATCATTCTCGAGCTTACTATTCCTGGAATAATCACTACTAAGGTGATTCAAGGTGCTACCTTAAAAAGTAGTGAAAGTAATACTTTAGTTGTGAGAAATCAAAGCTCAGCTTTACAACTCTACACCAACCCAGTAAAAGTCTCACTTGTTTCTTACATAAAGTCTCAACTGATTTCATGGATCAGACTACTTTACACTATTGCTTTATTGCAAGTCATTAAGAAGAAAGAGATGAAAAAGAAAAAGAGATATCACGGGTCAAGAAAAAGTAGAAGTAAAATTGAAAAGGTAAAGGAGGTAAAAGATGGTACCGCTACACCTCATAGCTTCCCTGATCTTGCAAGATGGAACAACAGAAGACTGGACACTGAAAGACAACAATGGATAAGAAAAGAATCTAGGAACAAAAGGTACTGAGAAATTCTACAAAAGAATAAATTAAAGCTTAAAAAAATTCTAAAAGCAGAAAAAATGTAATGCAAAAAACATTTAAAACCTAAAAAATATGTAGTTAATAACTCGATAAAACCGATATTTCTTTGTAGTATAGCTTAATTCCCAATTATTTTGAATCATTGTTTCATGAATATACATTGATTATTTACAAGTTATTAGCTGGGAAAATACCGAGGCGAACCAGATGGGTAGGGAGTAACTACTATCTTCATTTTATATACATCTTTTTCAGGTTCTCCTAAGGATTCAGGTATTTTTAATAGATATACTTCAACCACCCCACACCTTTCATTTTTCTCTAGCACGATTCCAAGTTTAATAAACTCGAGCTTCTGTTTCAACTCGTCAAACTCGACATTTAAACCCAGAACTACGAAGTTTTCAATATCCCCAAGTTTATAATCAAGTTGTCCATTATAATCCACAAAGAGTGAATCATTGGAGCTAAGGCTTTGTTTTATTGTATCATCCACCTTTTTGTAAAGCTGTGTTTTGAAACTATCAAACTCATTTTCAATTCCATCAAGAACATTTTGTACATCGGTTTCATCGTACTTATTGATAAATATTGTGTTATCAGAAGAAATCAACTCGTCGTATGTTTTTGGAGCTATAACAGTACTTTCCTTCTTATACTGTCTGTTTAAGAAGGATTTGTATAGGAAGTAACTTGCTACACCCACAGGAGGACAAACCGTCAAAAGGATGTTTGGGTGGAAGTTAGCTATAGCGAATGCAGATGCGACTAGGCTAGTACCATATTTGATATTGCTTGAGAGTTTTTCGTTCCAGTAAAATGATAGTGGTGATTTGCTTGATGTGAATGATTTTCTTGGAGGCGAAGATATGTATCGTATTAGTCCAACTTTTGGCCTTTTGAGTGGTACAGAACGTAGTAACATCGCGATTAAGTCATCGCGAAAGTTAGCTTGAGTTATATAGGAACTGAATGAGAGAATGGGCCGCAACAATGATGTGGGAACTGCTAAGTACCAAGCAAAGAAACTTAAAATGTCAGGATTGCTGAAATTGAAGTTTTATTGTCAAATATGTGAAAAACAGTGTAGAGATGCCAATGGGTTCAAGAATCATTTAAACTCTCCATCCCATATGGGTAGGATTCTGCAGTCATCAACTGGAATAGTGGCCAACTATTCTTCACAACTTGAGTCTAATTTTTTAAGTCTTCTACGTGCTAGCCATGGAACGAAAGCTATAAATGCCAACAAGTTTTACCAAGAATATATTCTCAGTGATAAAGATCATATCCATTTAAATTCTACTAGATGGGGCAGTCTTACTCTGTTTGTAAAACATTTAGGGACCACAGGTAAAGTAAGGGTAACTAATGAAAATGAAGAGGATTTAAATCTCGTAATTCAATTGGTTGATCTGAAAAGAGTAGTTGAAACTGAGAAGAAAGTTGATGAAGACAAAGCACGCCAAAAATTCATTGAAGCACAAATATTGAAGGGTAAAGAGATGGAAGCACAAGAGACTCTAAAGCAACCAGAGGAGAAATCCAAAATCACAGGACCTTCAAAACTCGTACCTATTACATTGAAGAAACCTTCAAAGGTTAAACGAGCAAGTGCTTTTGATTAAAGATACAGGAACTATAAATAAGGTTATCAAAAAAACAGATCAGCGTGAAACATTTCACATGGTTTAGGAATGTCGTCTTAAACTTAAATTAAATCTTGGGGTATCGAAATTCATAGGATTGACTGTTTTAGGAATGTTTGGTTATTGTACCTGAGCGTTGGGCTAGTCACGTGTATATTTTAAACGTCTATGCATTGATAAAAATATGAGGGAAAACTCCGAAAAATGCACAAAAAAAAAGAGACGAGGATTTGTTTCGACTGTGAAGAAAACAACTTTGGTTACAAGAGAAGGATTTAAAGTCCGGGTCCATTGATGCATTTACAAGTTCAAACATAGCTTAAAGGTTAGATTATCACAGGTATGCGATCAAGTTGATATCAGACCCCACAAAACTCCACCTCATTTTTTCACATGAACCCCAGATATTGTAGGGTAGTGCCGAAACACTTAATTATAAAAGGCGCTCACGCGCCTACAACATTGGTATTAACTAACTATTATAAGCAACAATGTCAGATTTAAGTGAACCAGGATTCGAAGGAACAGAATTACTCAACTTTATGAAGAGCGTCTTAGATGACGATGAAAAATTGAGACAAAAATCGGTTAAACAAGCTAAAGCCAATGTGGTTTTAACTTTAAAGAACAAGGACAAGAAGACCAAATCTTGGTTCTTTGGTTTCAAGACTGATGGTGCTGTTTCTAAGATTGATGGTCCAATCCCAAAGGCCGATGTTCAATTATTTATGAGTGACACTGATTTCCTCAAGTTGGTTAACGATGAAGCTAATCCACAAAAATTGTACATGAGTGGTAAATTAAAGGTTAAAGGTAACTTGATGAAAGCAGTTTCAATTGAAAAGATTTTACGTGCTGCTGATCCACGTCCTAAGTTATAGTTATTTAGATATGTCATTTTAATAAACCTGGTATAAACCTTGTTTAATTCTCTAATCGTATAGTAACTACTGAAATTTATGGATACTAAAACGTGTATGCATGTATATGACTTAATTTTATTAAAACTATTTGTGTCATGATGGGTATCAAGTACGTAATGAAAATCATTGACGAAACTAACCTTTAAAAAGATTCAGTATATGCAACATGAATAAGCTCACGTTATTATCGAATTAAAATGTAATCAGCAAATAACATAATTTTCATTCAACATTATTCATACTATATAACTATAAACCTATATAACTTAACCTCTCCTTAATACATTCTAATATAGTTACCTTCTGTTAAACTTATAGTCAACTGGGCGTGGATAGGTGGAGGGTATTCTTTAGCCCTATCTTCACTCACAATATTAGGGAATAATTGAGCTAATCTAACAATTGTGTAACTTGCTTCAGTTAAAGCAAATTGTTGACCAAGACAAATTCTTGGACCACCATTGAAAGGTAAGTAAGCCCAACCAGGTTTTAAATCCTTATCACCCCAACGTTCTGGATTGAATTCTTCAGCATCTTTTCCATAATAAGCTGGGTCTCTGTGAGTTGCAGAAATACCATAAGCAACAACAGTACCCTTTTCCACTATAATAGGTTTCAGTTTATCTGGACCACCTCCACGAGGTAAAGTAGTATTTCTGGTAGCACATCTGAAATTAAGTGGGACATTAGGATACAATCTTAAAGTTTCATTAATACACCATTTAAGGTATTCACATTTCTTCAAATTTTCAAAAGTAAGTTCGTCCAAGACGCAAGTTTCAGCATCACCAAAATCAGCATAAATAGCTTCTTTTAAACGGGCCCAAATTTCTGGATGTCTTGACATCTCATAATAGAAAAAGGTCAATAACCCTGCGGTCGTATCTCTTCCTGCAATCATAATATTCAATAACTGATCTCTCAAGACAGTCTCATTTCTAGTTTCTTTAACTAATTCATACAAGAAAATGTAACCACTCTTACTTAATTCATCTAAGGTTTTTTCATCATAACTCAAAGCCTTTTGGATATAAAAGTTTGCAAAATCATGCACAACTTTATTGTGGTGAGTAAATTTGTTTGGATTAATTAACCAGAATAAATTTTGGGCCCACGCACGAGAGGCACAAACTTCTTGAGAGTAGTTGAAACTTTCGTAAAAACTACCTTCACCATTGAAACTACCTGGAGGAGGAGCTTCACCAATACTTTCATCAGCTAATCCATAAAGGGAGTGACCAAACAAAAATTCGGTAGCAGTATCAACGGTGTATCTGAAAAAATATTCTTGAATATCGAGTGGTTCACCTTTATGCTTACGAATGTGTTTTGCAAGATTTTGAAGGTGAACTTCCAAGGATTGAGTGTGGGCAACTTTTTCTCTAGAAAAATTTGGTCTAAGCATAGCTCTACTTTGTTTCCAACCATGTCCGTCTAAAGTAAAAACACCTTCACCTAAGAGAGGACGGAATTGAGCTAATCTCAACCCCATAATAAACTCTTGAAATTGAGTAGCTAAAATAGCCTTAATATTTTCTGGTTCAGAAGTTACAATAATAGTATGACCCATATTGGCTCTCCAAGTATGACCATAATCTTTAAAGAATTTTAAAACCATTTCCAAAACTTTACCATCACGTTTTTTCTTCAAGATCAGGAAAGGTCCCCTACTGAAGAAAGGGAAAGAACCAGGAAGTAAATCAGCTTCAACTGCATTAAATTTACGCTTAAGGTAAGCGATTTTAATCTTTTTATAGATAAAATAAAAGGCTAATAAGCCTACAACAAAAAGCGAAAGTTCTTGCCAATTAAGATCTTTCAATTGATCAAATTTATCAGAAAACATTGACTAACAAATCAAAGTATGGGGGAGAAGCACATTTTATAACCAAATTGATACGATTGATTTTGCGCACAATGCAGCCCTGGTCACTGCATGTGAATATAGCTACGGAGTTGGGAACACCCCTCCGCAGACAGAGGTTTTTTTTGCGACATTAAGCGTTATTTTAACAATGTCTCACAGGTTTGTTAAAGTTTAATGTCGCTATTTTAATTATTCTCGTAGTACATAAAAATACAACCCCTCTAGAACTTTGCGGAGTTAATATGCACTCCTCTGCTCGACTCCACTTGACATTCTGCACTCTCGTGTTTGACACTCCCCAAAGGGATATAATCAGGCGGGTAAAAAAAATCTATGCGCATATACACGCCCTTGACCCCCCAGATAAAAAATTACCTTTCCTGTACACCCACCTTTCCTGTACACCCTTACCCTTGTAACTTTAGTTAAATCCGCACTCCCAACAATTATTATCTTTAATGACCAAGGGTACCTTAAGGGAGTTGTCAACGACATGGCCTCTCGAGCCTGATCTTGAGATTGGTCTTAAGAAGCTCTATGCAGAATTACTTTTTGGATTAGGCTTTGATATCGGCTTAGACCACCAGCAAATAGTTTCGCATAAATTCCTGGCTTCACAGGTTCCAGATGGAAAGTTTGAGCCTGCTCCTGAACCAAATGTAAGCGAACAAACTATAAGTGTAACTCTTAATATTTGTCGTAAAACAGTTTGGAGTGAAAAATCAAGAACATTTGAACCTGGCATGGATGATAAAGATGTTGCAAAATATATCCCCAGAAGTTCTTTAGTTCATCCCGCAATTAGTCAATACAATGTTTGGGATTTACAATACGCATTTTTAGCTAGTGCTAGAAATGATAATTTCGATACACCAATGCTTAGATATTTAATAGCGAGGAATCTCGATATCGATAAAGCTGTAGCAATGACAACTGGTTGTCTTCATTGGCGTGCTAAAGTTCATCCAGTTGATAAATATTTAATGTCTGGTGATGCGAGTGATTTTTTACTGCAAAAACTGCCTCAATTGATCAATGCTTTTAAAATTAATCAACTTTACCTTCGTGGAACTGATCTACAACAAAGACCAATTGTGGTTGTACGAGTATCTCGTCATATACGTCATGAATGCCCTGATAAAGATTTCGAAAGATTAATTTGTTTGGTAATCGAATGGGCTCGCCTTAGACTTAAAATTCTGGAAGGTGTTGATAAAGGTACCATTTTATTTGATATGAGTAATTTTGGGTTAAAAAATGCTGACTTGCATGCGGTTCGTTTTCTTGCCCAAGCTTTTGAAGCAAATTATCCAGAATATTTAGGAGCTGTTTGGATTCATAGAGCTCCATGGATTTTTTCAACTGTTTGGAAAATTATTAAAGGTTGGCTCGACCCAATTGTTGCATCCAAGGTTCATTTCACAGAAACTTTGGAAGATTTGCAAGTTTACATCCCTGA
The DNA here is from genome assembly GCA_030572075.1 of Yamadazyma ubonensis. Classification (NCBI taxonomy): domain Eukaryota; kingdom Fungi; phylum Ascomycota; class Pichiomycetes; order Serinales; family Debaryomycetaceae; genus Yamadazyma; species Yamadazyma ubonensis. Next base: position 380,833 of record JAJLZG010000006.1, on the reverse strand, counting down.
CAAATATATTCCTGCAAGGCTCGGAGGAAAAGATAATTATGAGCCAGAATATATTGAACCTACAGTTGATAATCTGATGCCTAAACCTGTTGATGCACGTTATGAACAGCTTTTAGAAGATTATTTCACTGTAATTCTTCAATTTATTCAAAGTACTGTTGACTGGATTAAAGCTCCAACCAGACAAGAACTGTATAAAAGACTCGTACAAAGATTAGAATATCAATCAAGAGCTTCTAAACTATATGTTGAGTTAGACCCTTACATACGTACACGTGGAGTTTATGAACGTTGTGGCGAGATTAAAGATATAGGTTTATAGTGGCTGCGAAATGGCTGCAAACTGTATAACATGAATTAACAATGGAACTTAACTTCGAATTCGAACCTCAATTGTATTATTAGACTTTGTGTTGCATAAAAGTTTGACTAGGCGTTTGAAAACCGTTATAACGACATTTTTAAACCCTCACTCACATGTGATTTTACTTCCTATTGTCCCTTCCAAATGGGCTACTATATATGAGGGGGTATAATTACACGGGGAATCATTGTAAGGTCGATTGGACAACATGAGTTCCCCAACATTGTCCAAAATTCTTTGACGACTTAAATTTGCCGATACTAGATCCTCTAGCTTGAATCTACAAAACCAATCGCTGAGGACAATAGAAAACCATAAGCCAACTGAGGAAGCTTTATTGGATCCATCTTGTAAAGTTAAATTTAGATTTGCACATGAAATTGCCGGCATTGATCTCGCTAAGATTTAAGGTACTAATTGGGATCACTAGTTTTTACTAAATAGGAAGGAGATGTCCGAAGGGTCCATTTTAGGAAGGAGATGTCCGACAACTCAGAATATTTAAGTGATAGATATCTATATAGAACCCTACTAATAAGATGAAACTACAACAAAACCAGAAGAATTTAGTCGAAGCTTTAGCTGTTATTTTAATCGCAGTTCAATTCAGTTTTGATTCATGTGTATATTTATCAAGTATCGCATCATGGATTGAAGAAGTACGTACAATTTCATATGTCAACCCGCTACTAACCAAATCCAGTGTGGAGAGACAAATGTAAGCCATTATTTATTTATAGTACAAGCAGTTTCATCTGCAGTACAAATTATTGCATCTTTTGTGATAGGACAATTTGCACAATGGACAGGATCAATAAAATGGTGTATAGTTAGTTTGTTTTTGATTTCATTCATAGGTAACTTTCTTTACTCATGTGCAGGAGTAATATCGTTAAGTACTATTCTAGGTGGTAGAATTCTTTGCGGAGTAGCTTCTGCCTCTGGAGCTTTAATTTACAGTTACATCATTGCAAGTTGTAAAGAAAAGGTTAAAGTTCTGAGATATGTTTCACTATATCGGACTTCGGCTGGAATATTCATGGCAATATCACAATTGGTAGCAATATTGGGGAGCTACTGTAACTTTTATGTGAAGGGCTTTCACGTTTCAAGTAACAATGCTCCCACATTTATTTGCAGTTTCATAGTACTTTTGACATGTATAAGCCTTATTTTTCTTTTAGATGATCCTGAAGTACCTAAAAAGGCTCAACAGTTGAGTTTCCAAAAAGCTCTATGGGGATTTTTTCGTGCTGAAGGCCCAAAATTGGTTGCAAGCTTGGTTCTTTTGTGGGGCATGTTTTTTAGCTCTTTTCTTATGAGTGAAGTGGTCTACTTCATGCCAATCTTTTTGACTCTGTCATTAAACTGGGAGACAAAGTATCAGGGTGTTGCATTCATGGTGGCTTCCGTGATTGGTATTTGTGGTAGTCTTTTATCACCCAAAATAATAGAATTTGCCATCAAAAAAAGCCGTGAAGATGATAAAAGGGATTCAAAACTTGAAACTGACCCCAAACTTGAATTAGGCCAGAAGAAAGAAAATGTATTACAAAAGAGCCATGTTGATTTAACTTTTGTTTCCCTTTTAATAGCACTTGTGGGTCAAGCTTTTATGATGGCTGCTTATAGGCTTTATGAAGTAGGGAAACTACCTGGTGCAAACATTGGCTGCTTTTTTGTAGCAGGAATGTCACTTACTATGTTAGCATATAACTGTATGACATCTAGTTTCCCTTTCTTGTTTAATGAATTTATCGAGCCCCAAGTCAAAATTCAATTAATGCCTATCATTGGTGCAGTAGCTGCTCTTGGAAAATTAGTGGCTCCTGTGGTTCTTTCTGCTTTATACGATACTAATCTTCGACTTCTAATTGCGGTTGGGTTAGGCCTTATATTAACATTGCTTACACTTATCCCACTTCCTTGGTTGAAACGTCAATTATAACTTTCTCCAATAACCTCAAATATGTTCTTGAAACTTACTGTTTCCTTGGTGACTTCAAAATTGTGTAAAATATCTAGTAAATTCTTGTTTATAGGTAATATAGCGGTCAAATATTTTAATAACTCAATTCCCACCTTGAAATCGGCTTCATCGAATGATACGAACTGTATGCTATTGGTATATGATAGAATTATCATGCTTGCTAACCACGCGGTAAGAGTTACTGTTCTCAAGGGATAACAGAAAGTCCAGTCTAGACTTTCAGCTAGAGTCCTGGCAGTTGTATTTGGGTTGTAGTAAATAGATAATTCACGTATAATGTCTTTAGCTTCAAGAAGAGAATAGGTATTTTCTCCATTTAAGAGTTTATCAAGCCCTATAATCATGGAAATTTGTGCTTTCCAACACTTAAGCTCAAGGATAAGAACCTTGGATCTGCTGAAAAAGGCTTCTTCAGAAATGAAAGTCAGTTCCATTTCCTTAACTCTTGTAGTTAGTTCTTTAAGTTTACTGGAAAGATTCTCAGTCACAGGTTCAGATGAAGTTTTGGAAGTCTTTGAATAAAGACTTGCTAATTCTAGTCGAAGAATAAAAAACTTCTCCGAGAATTCATTAGATAACTTGATCCTTTTAGGTAAAACAAAAGCACTTGGTACTTTTCCATGTATTACAGAGAGCATACACGAGGAGCACCAAAGAGACCAAAATGAAACCGCAAGGCCGAAATCCTCACAGGATTTGTCCAGGGTTTCGATTTGTAGTCGATGCAAGCCAAGTTCTACTCCAAGATGAATAGCATCCTGACAAATTAACATTTGCGTCTCCAAACTTAAAAGTATCCCCATGTAGTTAGCCATTAACACCAAGCCTCTGAATCCATTTTTAGACGGACTACTCAATATTTGTGTAAGAACTTGTTTAGCATTAGAATAATGACCAAAAGCTTCAGATGCAACTGGAGGTAGCTTTAAAATTACAGATGGATCAATAGACGTACTGGGAAACACATCACCTCTTTGAGATAGAAAATCACGTTTTGCTAGAGTTAAAGCTCCAAGGGCAAATACTGTAGACTCTAAAAACAGCTCATCCACCCCTTTCAGTAGTGTTGGTTTTAATCCAATTGAAAGTATAGCATCTTTGGAAATACCAGGAGGACTATGTGATGGATCAACGAATACAGCATCAACTAAATCTCCATGATTAGTCTCATATAGTTGATCTTCATGTGATTCTTGTGGTAAAAATGATTCATCTAGGTAGCGAAGAAATTGGTCTAGCTCAATATCAAACAAATCTTGTGATACCCAGCCGTGATCAGCAAAATCATGCTCTAAAATTGGAAAGTCCAATTGTGCAACTGGTGGAATTACTTCGGATCCTGAAGAATATTTAGCATCTAATTCTTTACTTTGATTTTGAAAGGCTGCAAGTTTCAATACACCTTTTTGAAGTAAATACCTCTTGTCAACCCTTTTGTCCACAGGATACTCACAATCAGATAAACCACTTTTGCAACATCTGGTACATGCTGGTTTTAAGCCATCACACTTCAATTTCTTCACTTTACATCTCTGGCATGCCTTTCCTCTACGATGCATACAAATAAATTTACCGCACTGATTATCACGTGATAATCAATGACACATTTATTGACATATTTAGATTTGGTATGAATAATAAGATATTATGAGATAGGTTTAAGAACAATTTGGGCCTTTGGTTGAACTACAAAGGTATTTTCGGCAATTTCCACTGCCTTGGGTAAAAAGATTTCAAAGTTTTTAACTACATTAGCCAATTCTGTTTTTATCAAAAGCTCAGCAAAGTTTTTTCCCAAGCACCTTCTGGGGCCGGATCCAAAAGTTACATGCGATAAGTTAGCATCTCTCATCTTGATAGATAAAAATCTATCTGGATCGAAAAGAGTACCATAATTCGCAGGCTTATCTTTGGGATTCCAAATTGGTGAATTGTAATTTAACTGGTACAGGTCGATTACAATTGGGCTGTTGGCTTTAATAGTATAACCATCTATAATCATATCATGAGGTGACATTTCAGGAAAGCTAAACCATAAAAGGGGATGGAGTCTAAGAATTTCAAGAAGTGTCCGGTGGAGATAGGTGTCTACCTTCTTACAATAGGTTTCGATGGGCTCGTAATTTGCCTTTATTTCCTCTCTCAAAGTGTTCTGGACTTCTGGGTGCCGAGCTACTTCAACTAGAGACCAAGCCATCACTGTAGCAGTAACATCTATATTAGCAAAAAGAATTTCATCCAAAGTTTGAATCCAATTATTATAAGTTAACTCCCCCCGTTCTACAAGCTTAAACAACTCACCAGCAACTGTATAGCTATCTTTCTCTTTTGCAGCTTTGACCATATTTTCAGATAAGCTACTAAAAGTATCCTGGAAATATTGCAACTCCTTCATTCTTTTGAAGGGGAAATACTGAAATAACTTAAACCTTCCCCAAAAGGTAGTAAAAGCAAATGTCATCAACCCACCGTGTAGTTCTACGAGATCTTTCAATATTTCCAAGTTTCTGGCAGAGCACTCACTATCACCGTAAAGATACTTCGCAACACACACGAAGGGCACTTCGGATACATATTTAAACGCATCAACGGTTATTTCACCAGAACCTTTGTATTTTAGTGCCCATACTGAAATATGCCTCACCATATCGGGTAGAACTTTAGCAGCTACCAGATGAGTGAAATAAGCATCGAATATCTTCCGCATTTGCACCCAGTCTTGACCATTTTGGAACCCCAAACATTCTCCTAAAAGACGTACAAGAAATTGACCAGCACCGAAGGAGTCCAATTTACGATGGTCTCTAGCATGTGAAGAGTAGTACTGCTTCAACTGATGTGGTTGTGTGAGTACTATCTCATATCCAAACTGAGTTCTTTGCCGATAAAGCGGTCCTAAAGTTGAGTAGTTGGTACGTGATATCTGGCTACCCAATAATAACTTGGATTTTGAGACATCTTTCTTATTGGTGGGAATCTGACTGTTTTTGTCGTGTTTAGATCTGACAATTAAGATCACTCCAAAAAGAATAACAGCTAATATAAATAACCTAAGATCAATTTTACTTAACATGATTAGCTGTAATTCAGGAATTTTCCTTGTATTTTGTAATTTATAACTCAAAGCTTGTGAACAAGGCATGAAAACGTGTGCTGCACCGTAATTAACGGGGAACAGGATCACTAGTTCACTTTCACACACCCTCAGTGTTCAATTTGAGTTACGCGGGTTTTTTTGCAGCTTTTTAAAATTTTCTTTTGCAGCTTTTTTTTTGCAACATTCTGGAAAAATTTATCAGTGTAGAGAGACAGTTGATTTTCTATCTATATTCCTATCAAAAGAACATAGAAAATATGGAAGCACCTGATAAAGCATTTGATGTACTGTAAAGGGGATCTGTTTGTGTATCAATATGCAACTTCAGTGCTCAATTCAAACCCTATTTCTCGCAAAGCATATTGGCTAGCCGTACATTATAGTGTTTTGAAGGTTAAATAATAATTAGATAATAGAAATTGTAAACGCCAAGAAGTCCATATTTAACTAAATTTTTGACACTTGTTTCTATAAATCGCCCAGGAAGCTAACCACACTCAAGAACCAATACAGTAAAGCTTTCCCATTTACATTTCGATTACATCTATTAAATCTAAAAGCCACAACTTAATTTATTGTAACTGACTCTTTTATGTTTAAGCTTTAGAATTGTGAACCGTTATTTAGCCCCTTCGAACACAAAACGATTTAAACATTACGAGAAACTAATTACTGTAAAACATGTGGACCTAGGTAAAACATGTGGCTATTCAGTGAAGTATAAACGGTGATCTGAGTCCAATCAATCCTGCCACCAATAGTATGTGGATTGACTGTATTTTGGGATTTCTTCCAAACGAGCTGGACTCCAGCAATTACAACTTTGTTCAAAACCAATATGTGGGAATATTGGGCCAATTGTATGTGGTTTTATCAGACTTAAAACAATGCTGCGAGGACTTCAAAGATCTTGTTGCTAATGCAGATAATGGAAAGAGGTTTCTAGCTTATGATGCTCACGTTTCAGATTGTGGGTGTCATTTAAGGGCAATGATTCTGTTTCAACTTGTCAATCACTATAGAGGTAACCCTAAAGACTTTGAAATATTAGGACTTTTCATTATTCAATGTGAGATAAGCTTGAAAAAAATTAAGTCACTTATGAAAAGTATATGTCTAGAGACAGAAGACCTTAAACTGCTTGGATTAACCAAGTCTATAAAAGATCCTATGGTTTTTATTAAATTGATAGGATGGGAAAACCCACAGGAAAAGATTCAAGATATCAAGTATCTTTTCTACTGCTTTACCCTTTCACAATTCAAGGCTTACAATAGTCGTGATACTAAAGATAGTGTAAAATTAGACTTAGAACGTGCGGTAGAGGAAAAGAATAACAGTATTCAAATATTGACCTGCCAAGGGAGGGGTTCTTTGGGATATGGATGTAGGTACCTTAAATCTGCTAGAATCAGTCGTGCTGCACTTAAACTGTGGTTTACCTGTTATCAGTCTAGGTTATCAAAAATGTCAGTTGAGTTCCTCTCAAAGTATGATGAACACCAAATAGTCGAAATTTTGCAGCAAAAATCACACAAAAATGTCTGGGCAATCCCCAGTTATGTTCAGTTCAAAATCATGGAATCTTTTTGGTTTGAAAACAGCACACCACTCTTACTAGCCATTAGAGACGTGAAAAATCTGAATGATGTGTTCATGACTGCAAATTTATCCAATAATTTAGAATGGAATTTGAATTTAGTGGACCAAGGGAATATTCCAGAGGAACCTCATGTTATCATTACGATGCTTTGTCATGGGGATACTGATGATACTTCAGCAGTAGTTCTTGAACACAAAGATAATTTGAGATCCTTTTGGTACACGTTCATGTCCCATCACAAGCAGTATCCATTTGAAACAGGGTTGGATGCAGAAGAGCTTCTTCAACAAATATTACCTGCAGAAGACTTTTTACACTTTAGGCTTCACAAAGAGAAGCATTATTTTACGAACAAATTTGTGCCAAAGCACATTTTTTTAGAGTATCCCTCAGTCGTGTTAAAGGAGATGGAAGCTGTAGATGGCGAAAGAGGAATTTTATTTATTTAACCTTTTTACTTTAATTATTTACTTGAGATTGTTAATCTGATATCTACATATGCCACCAATATACTAGTTATTTGTATTACAAGTTTAAAATCATTGGGTTTCCGACCATTCGACCCAAAGTGTTTTGCACCTATTCCCCCAATTTTAATAATTTTTGGCTTATCGCAATTTACAAACTTTATAAAAATAAAGTTGTATTTTGCGTAGTTTTCACAGCTCATTAATTTTAATCACAATTTCACAATTTAATAGCATGTTGCACTTCTCTTTTATTCTTTCCTTATGTTTAACTTACAATGTCTAAAAGGGTTCGCTTAATTTCTTGTGCAAATAATCGAATTTCCCGAGATATCATAAACCCCAAAGGCTTGAAGTTTTGCTAACATCTCAGACCAAACGCCTCTTTTTCTTATATAGCCGCTATGCACATATTTTCAAACCATTTTATCTTCTCCATCTAAACCTCATCTCAGTGCGCAAGTGTTTTTAAATTTTCATCGACACTCCACAATTCATAAATAAACCCTGTCCATATACCAGCCTCCTCTTTAGCACAATAATAATCCCACACCATGCGTTCAAAGCTTAAAGGAAGTCTAAGCCTTAGCTCAGACTCTCCGGTGTCCATAGATTCAGTTACTCATCCTCCATCATCAAGTAACCCTATTAGTTCCGGGAACCCTTTGTACGAAGCCGGACAAATAACAAAAAGTTCTAAATTCAATGATGCTAGCATTTCATCTGGATCTCGTCATTCCAGCTTACCGGCCCATTCAACAGAAATGTCGACAGATCCTATAAATCAACCAGCACATAATCGAGGTGAATCTTCATCTACAAGTTCTAATATTAACAATACACCTGCAATGAGACCGAGATCTTTTTCAATAAATTCCAATTCTTCAAATGCTAGAAGTCTTTCGATTGCAAGTTTGGAGAGTCCTAGAAACTCCATAGTCTCCATTGATGACGGGTTTTTGAAATCAAGTACAAGAAATAACTCAACTGCAAGCCTCACCTCAATGACAGGCCCCAATCAACCTTCCACCCCAATTACTGGATCATCTGCTGGACAAGGGAGAATTCTATTCAACTCAAAACTTAAGTCCAATTCTGTTCTTTTCTCCGATGATGATGACGAACCCAAAATTCATAGACCTCTTCATATATTCCCCAAACATATGAGCAGTCCCACTGCTAGAACAGCAAGAAAGAACGAAAAGTTGACATTGAAAAAGGATTATAGGTTTAAATTCAAAGAAATCATCAAGAACAAACACGAACAAAAGGATAAGCCTCTTTCCATTGTACCTCCGTCTTTGACTTCACATTCTTCATTAGGTGCATGTTTCTCTTCTCCAACATCACCAATAGATACTACCCCATCTCCATTGTCACTTAGTGTAACAGAGAACTTACTTCCAAACACCATAGAAAACAACAGGGAAAATCATAAAAGGAAAACCTTGAAGCCACCTCCTCAATTGAAGAGAAGTCTTTTATATTCAAAAGATGTTAGACTTGAAATAGCTAACAAGCAGGATTTCGGTTCCAAATTCCCCAAGAAAAAAGAAGACGAAGAAACAGAAAAAACTAAGAAAATGCCAATCATTCAAACATTAAAATTGCAAAATCAGCTTATTACAAAATTGAACAGACGATGGAATAAGAAAGATAACGAACTTAATGACTCTAACGAAATAATGACCAATAAACGTCGGTATCTGTCTGATACAGATACAGACTTTTGATTTACGAAATTGATTTAATCCATTCATTTATTTGTGAAATTTTTATATATGTATATTTTTATTGTATATTACAGGTGAGTGAACACCGTATGCTAAAATGCTAGAGCAAAACATCATCATCGTTATCTCTGGTTGATAACTCGTTGAAGAATGGCATCTTTAATATTTCTTTGGCTGATAATCTTTTTGAAGGATCCATGTGGAAACAACCCATTAAAAGCTCATAGAGCTGTTTGTGATCATTGTATTTTTCAAAAAGCTTTTTGTCCTCATCCAATGAAGAATTTTGTAATTGAGCCAAAGATTCATCGAAACCATCACCATTTTCATTTAATACTTTGATAGTATCATAAATTACGCTATCAAGAGGTAATGCATCTTGTTCAATTTCATTCACCAAAGAATCAGCTGTTAATTTCACTATGTTACCATTGCAAGAATACATTTGATCGAGGTTGATTTCGAGCCCACATCCGTGCAATTCACTGCACTTAATTAACTTATCCAAACCAAATACAATAGCCAATTCAACTAATGCATCTGTATCATCAGGTGAGTTAAACAATGGGAATTTTCTTGTAAACAAGGATAACCCAATAATTCCAGCAGACCAGATATCAATTTTAGTATTTTGGTTTGTACATTTAAATAAAACTTCAGGTGCTCTGAACCCTCTTGTACCAGCTCTATTAGCTCTTCTTGGTGGCCTTGAATCTTGTTTTGGATATGCATTTTTGATAGTTACTCTTTTATTATGTCTGGCCTTAGTTTTACTATCCTTTGAATTACATGGACATTGGGTACTTGAATTAGAAATCATGGGTTGTACTTTTTCTGCCAAACCAAAATCTACTAAAACACCTTTACCCCTGAAAGGATCATATAAGAAATTAGTTGGTTTGAGATCTCTATGTATTACCCCCTTATTATGAACAAATTCCAAACCTTGAAATAATTCGAATAAGTATTTTTTAATACCCTTAACTGGTAAATCTCTATAGAAATCCCTGAAATCAGCATGCGGATAGTATGGTAAAATTGCCAATACTTGATCTTGGTATCTTAAAACGTCCAAAAGTGGCGCTATATGATTATTTCCTGTTAATATATATAACAAATTCAATTCGTTATAAATTCTGTTCGGAGATGAAGTAACATAAATTTGTTTTAATGCAACGATTGGATTTTTTGACTTCTTCGATTTTTTTTCAGCTTTAAGTTTTTTCAATGGCGGAGATTTCCATATATCAGACGATAATTTTATAGTTCCATTTAATGCTTCTGCTTTGTAGACGGTAGAAAAAGTACCTTCACCAATCTTATCAATAAGCCTGTAATTTGATGAAAGAACAGGAAAACACTCTTCAAGTTTATTCATTTCTTCTAAAACCCTAAGAGGTACTTCATCATCTTCTTCATCATGTTTTCTATCAGGTCTGTTACTTGTGTGTTTCACACCTGTATTTTTAACAGGATTAACAGAAACGCTTCTATCCATAACCTGAACAGTAGGGTTTTGGTGGTTTTGGTCCTGCCCGTTGTCTTGAACGTCAGGTTCAGTATTTTGGTCTACTTCAGTACTTTGGTCTGGTTCAGCGCTTTGAAGTTCTTGATGAGATTTCGTAGATACCAATAATTCTTGTTTATCTTCTTCTAAGTTCAGTTCAGGAACTGGAACGGATTTCAGCTTGTCAAGAAAAGCGCTAGTTTTTTTAAACTCTTTCAGAATATTATCGTTTCTGATAAAAGTAGACTTATTATTATTTACCTGAGACAAGGCATGTCTTTCAGGTCTATCATTAAAAGGGTCATCTTCGCTTGTATGAAATCTTTTTGTAGCTTTAGACGTGGCCAACTGGATTTCACTGTTGACTGCCATGGGAGACACTTGTTCCTTTAGTTTTTGAAACGTAGTTAACAAGTTTGTCATCCTGAGAGGTGATTGTGATACTATAAACAAAGCGCGTAGATCAACATCTCGCGCGGTGAGACAGGTTTCGTGGCGAGCAATTTGGGCGACATTTAGCACTATTTGGTTCTAGCGCGTACAAATTTTAGGGCTATAAAGATATCTCGCGGTGTTTTTGTAAACTTGGTAGTAATATTCTACGTTTCGTGGTAAATCGTCTCGAACTAATATTCGCGAACCATTTGAAAAATTTTTCACCAATCATGTTTAATAGGTCTGTAAACCAAGGTAAATTGGGAAAGGGATTGATTCAACAAGTCCGTTATAAACGTAAGTTGGCATACCCGGAGGCTTACTCTCCTGTAGTACCCAACCCTACCAGTCAAAAAGATCATTCAAGTTATTTCCAAAGAGCTATCAAAGCTTGGTTAGGACCAAAAAATTTCAGAGGTGAATACTACAGAAATAAGTATTATTACCCTCCACAAAACCATAAACCAAACTATATAGTACAGGATGGTGAACCTATCGTAACAAGTGAACAACAAGTCACTAAAAGACTGGCAATCAATTCGAAGAGAGATCCAGCATTGCATCCATTCCCAGAGAATTTACAGTGTAAAACTGCTCTGATAATCAGCACACAAATGAAGGAAAGAATATATACAGAAGCCACCATCGAAGGTGTAAGACCTCAAGAGTTGGCTCACAAGTATGGTATTAAACTAGCCAGAGTAGAAGCTATTATTAAGCTTTATGATATTGAAAAATCATGGTCTGAATCCGTATGTATAATATTTTGTTTCAGTATGATGAGATTATTATTGATTAGTCTTTAAGACATTTAATGGTTACACATTTCCAACTGATGAAACATTTTTGCATTTTACTAACAATTTAGGATAAAATTTCTAGTGAGTTAAAGAACTTCTCCGAAGTTATGTACAATATGTTCCCATTATACAATCCACCTATTGAAGCTGAAAATTTGACTGAAATTCCAACACCTTCTAGAACTTTACACCAGAAATTCTTAACAATTAGTGAATCTGAACCATTTGGTCCTGTTGATGCTGCTAAAATTTTTGGCTTGGAACCTGCTAATGACACATTAAACAAATTGACAGAAATCCAAGATGAAACTGATTCTACAGAAGTTAAGGTTAACCATGTAGTACTTGGTAAGCAAAAAGAAGGAGACAGAAACATGTTCAAATTTACTAGTTCTAAGACTGGTAAAGTTGGTTTCAGATATGGTGCTAGTAGAAGAGATAGAAAGAAGGATAGAGCTATTGGTTTCGACCGTGCAGGTAACCTTGTAAATTTGGCTTGATAATGACTTGTAAATAATATACATCTTCAATGATTTAATATCATTTATTGTAACTATAAATAATGTATCAACTCAACTAGTTATCTCTCATGTTTCTTCTGTGCTTCACATTTCCATCTCTCAGCTTCCATTTTCCACCATTGGGTCTCAAGTTGAGATTTCATTAATTGATCTTCTACTTCTTTCAATTTAGTTTCAAGTATCTCAACTTCCTTTCTTTGTCTAGCTCTATACCTTCTAGCAGCTAGGGTATTTCTAGATCTTTTATCACCTGGTTTTTCAACAGACTTTTTAATTTCAGGAACAGGAATAGGCCTTTTCTTTCTTGATTTGATTCTCTTACGAACATCATCAATACTGATAGGATCAATTATTCTTTCATGTCCATCAACAAAATCTTGAGATTGATCTATCCAGTTGAAAGTATTAGAACTTGGATTACTTTGGAAAGTATCAGCACAGCTTTCGCTAGACCTACTAGATCCGTCTTCACTAAATTTTCTCTCATCTAGAGGACTAACTTCGTAAATAGGAGTTTCTATAAAGTTTAATGGGAAATCACTAGAAGATCCTGAATCATAATTGGTCGATACATTATAGTCATTATACTCTGTATTCAATAAATTTCCATTTTCCACATGTTCTGCTACATGCGTCCCAGCAATCTCATCAAGGAATAAATCATCCCATGATGACAGATTGCTGGGATGGGACAGCTGCTGTTGTAAAATTTGCTCCCATTCTGTCTGTTCTATAAGTTCTTAGTGGCCGGTAACTTTTTCAACCGGCTATATCAATATAGCAAAAACTTAACTCGCCGTAAATTTACTGCTACTTACTACAAAAATGAGATAATGTACCCTTAAATACTTTTTATCAATTCCCAATTTGGAAAAATGAGTAATTTCGACTAATTAACTGTGTCACGTGAGCGTGGGTTAAGAAAATGATGCGAGGACTCAGATATTAAAGGTGTTATCATAGTAATCAAACGATGTCACTCTTCCTTAGTTGAATCATCAATGTCCTGGAGATTGAAAGGAAGAACCATGTGGTTTTTATACACAAAAAAATCAGCACATAATTTGGAAGTCATTGTGACGAAGAGTTACTCATATATTCAATTTAGTATCAAAGTGTGTATATTAGAAATCTGGGACTAAAACAGACTCGGGTGGGTTTAAACAATATGTAAGAAGATAAAACTTGCCAAGGATTGTTTCAAGTGTATCATCAAGAGATTTTGACACGGAAATAATTGTAAGGTGTAGAGTTCTTTTGGCTTCTAGTTGGGGTTGCTTTCACGATAGGTATGAACAACAGAAGAATCCAAAAAGCCTCGATACGTAAACTAATTATTTAATCCTTTCCTTTCATTGTTCGAGTTTTTTTTGCAGCCTCATATCGAGAAAGTCAGGATTGTTTTGAAATATTCGAAAGTTCCCAAAGGCTTTGATTTGTAAATAGAGTTCTCATCATTGTACTTAGACTTCCACCCTACCTCCACTGATGACTTTCAGGTGCTGCAATGTGTATTTCAGAATTTCGATTTCTAGATACAGATTGTTGGGTGCAGCCTAATCAGAGATTTATAGAAGAATATCTTGCTACACACTGAAGCTCAATAATCTTGAACACCAATATGTATATGCGGATCCACAACCTTTAATTATATTGAATAAAAAAATTGAGGTTTTGGGTATCAGAATGTTGTATTGAGAATTAGGGTTAAACTTAAGAGAGTTTACAAATAAGAGTTATGCTTTTTATGTATAAACAATCGACTATACGACCCATTGAATGCCCTATTGTTTTTGTGGGTTAGCTGATCCTTGAAAAAATTCTTTTTCTTTTCCATGAGATCCTTGATTATTTGGCAACAAAATAACCCAATTGTTTGTCCAATTTTACTTAACTCTATCCTTCCACAAATCCCTAATTATATCTTTTATTTTCAAAATTCCTCAATCTCCTCTGTCCCAAGAGGATAAGTTTACGATCATCAAAGAAATAAGCGGGCAAAAAATCCGGTTAGCAGGCGAATTTCAAAATCATAAACGCATTTGCATTTGCATTTTCACCCACGCTTCGATTCTTATAAAAATAGAAACAATGAAGTTTTTATCAATTCAATCTCTAAAAAAACGAATCACCCAATATAACACGTCTCAAACTCTTAATTATTCTAACTTTTTGCAACTCTATCATATCCTCCCTCCTGTTATCTCAATCCCCAGATTGGGAACGCACGCCCTGAAAAGTTTGCATTTTTCGACACGTCTCGCACCAAAATAAATAGATCAAAGGGTTTTAATTGATTACCATGAAATTCCATTACATCTTAGCCATTACAGCTTTTCTTCAACCATCACTTGCTGCATTGACATTCATTCTTGAATCACATGAGACTGTTTGTTTTGGTGTATTCACTGAACAACCTAGACTGTCAATTAACTACTACTTTGCAGTCCAAAGTGGTGGTCAATTCGAAGTCGATTACACTATAAAAAGTCCAAGAGGAGAAGTTATTGACGCTGGTGAAAAGCAAAGACAAGGTGAATTCACTGTTGTTGGTCAAGATGCTGGTGAATACGAATTATGCTTTTTCAATGGAATGTCAACATATGACAGAAAAGTAATTGATTTTGAAATTAAAGTAGAAAATGAAAAGAACGACTTTAAAGCAAATATGCCAGATCAACCAAATGCTAAACCAAAAGCACATATCGAAAACATGGCTAGAACTGTTGATAAAATTGATGGTCAATTAGATGGTTTATTAAGAACCATTCAATATTATAGAACTAGAAATAACAGAAATCAAGCTACTGTTAAATCTACTGAATCAAGAATTTACTACTTTTCAATTTTTGAAGTGTTATTAATGGTTGGAATGGCTGGTTTACAAATCACTGTTGTTCAATTATTCTTTAAAGGAAGTAGAAAACAATTAGTATGATTAATGCGGTTATTTTAACAAATTACCATAAAAATAAATAAATTTACTTGTATGCATTTATTACCTATATCTAATTTATTGACCAATTGGACACTCTCTTAAAAAATCTGCTTTTCCCTTTAAAATACGTATGGATTTAACAAAGATTTCATTTGGTGGCATGGCACCTGTACTTTCAACATTGAATATAAAATGGTCTCTCTTTCTACCTAGTTTGACTTTACCATCAAATTCTTCATGTCTTAAGACTTCTCTGGAAACAGTGTCTTTTCTAGCATCTTTAACAAATGCTTTTCCATTTTCAATTCCTATTACTCCTGGTGGGAAACATTTTTGGAATCTTGTAGCTTGTTCACCTGAAATTTCTTGTTTTATATCAATAACTGGCATCAATCTATAAGATGCTGTAGAAACTGGTGAAAATTTAGCATGGTCGCTACCAAGTCCTAATATACAATGAGCTCTTAAACTAATTTCTTGACCAGGACGTAATTTAGCGATTAAAATATCAGGATCACAAGCTAAAACAGGGCTACCTTTAAATAATTCAACTTGTCTACCTTGAGGTTCAAATTTTAAATCTCTGGCATAGACATGAGAATTTCTGTATAATTCTTTTGGATCAGTAGATCCTTTAGGGGCATTAGGATTATTGGTACATGTCACATCTAAAGTCATGACTATAGTGTTTTCGTCAGTGTAACGAGAGTTTTCTTCTATCAGAGGATCAACCCAAGCCAATAAATCGGGGTCAACCTTTAATGGAATAAGACCTATTCTATGAGCCAAAACTTCATCTTGAATAACAGATGTGTTATTGAAAACATAGATGCTTTCAGCAGCTACACTTGGAACTTCACTAATCATTATACGCCTAAGAGCATTTGCAATAGAAGTATCAATATTGATTAAGTCAAATGTGGCATCTCTTTCAGATGTGTTTGTCACATCGATTTTAAGAGTTTGTTTTATGTGTTCGATATCCCATTCATTATCCTTATTGGAATCATACCCAGGAAAGTCAGTAGAAGTGGTATTTGTTACTCTATTATATTCAATTCCGACAATGTTGTCTGACATGGTAGTGAGATGAGATGAAAAATTTAATTTGTGCGACTTGAGATTTTATGTATCTATGTAAAAGATCCAGGTATTGTGTATTGAATACCTGGATGAGTTGAAGGCATACCTGGATACTGCACCAGTGCAGCAGTTGCAGGTGGGTATAAACTGAGTCTTGTTTCATATTTGATTATTGTTTTCACATTCTCTACCACATCTAGTTCAATTACCATTACATCACCACCATACCCATCACTACTTTGAAGTGCTACCAAAGGATCGTCTGAATCTTGTGTTCGATCTCGAAGAATTTCCAGGTCATCCACATAACACATGAGATTATGGTAAATAAGTTGTAGGAAAAATATTAGTATATCAAGTATAACCAATTCGAATCTACCGAATGGCATTCTCTCTCCTATGAATCCAATGGTTATACCACCATTTAAAAAGTGTCGATTCCCTGAAGGACTTGTGGAATATGTACCAAAAAGTATATGCTTAAACACCGCCAATCCGTTTAATATAAACACATTTAACAATAAGAATTTAGTTACACCTTTCTTGCTTTCATCTGTATATGCATGTACTGAAGGATAGGGATTTGATAAGGTATACTGAGAGAATCCTCTAAGTATAAGCATTAACCCAGATATATCTTTTAAGTACACCATTGCTATTACTAGGTATCCCAAAAAGTTGAGTGTGTGTCTTAGTTCTGTGAGGAAAGCTTTCTTCCTTTTATATAACACGGTTTTATTATTAGTTCTAGTCTCTTCAGAAGTGGGGTACATTCGAGATTGATACTCTCGTATTTGTATCTCTACATCTTTCATATCATCCATCTCCACTATTTTCAATCGGTCTCACTGATATCGAATCTTGAATCTTAAGGTTTCGCGGTTAAGTTACAAAAGTCATTTCTATACTTAAATTAATAAATACATGTCTACTTATAGTACACTACAGCTCTATTCTTTAACTGTCAAATTACTGACAAGATCTCCTCCTAAGAGCTGGATTTGTTTGAGGATACTCTTCTTATTAATTATTACCTCTTCTTTATCCTTATCATCTTTAACTGGTTTAACATGAATACCAAAATTAACTCTGAATTTCTTCTTTGATAATGTAGCTGGTACGAAAAGTCCAGTGATTATATTGTGCCCATCGTTGTCTAAGAACCCAAATCTATGAGATGAAAATATAATTACATGACCAAATTTACGGTTTAAATCATCAACATAAGCTTGAGTAAGATCATAGTTTGAGGCAATATCTTCAGGGAATGATGTTTGGCTTTTAATTAAGTTCTTAAAGGTGTTAGAAGGTAAAACACCAGCAGAAGTTGAGATTTTTTGGGATTTTATGTCAATGACAAAATCATAATCTTTTAATACTGGAACAAATAATAAATTGATATTCTTTTCATTGATACCAGCACTTTTGACCATATCGGAAGCAGCTCTTGCCAAGGCAGTTAATCTACTTGCAATTGGTAAAGTCAATTCATTTGACCATAAAATACCAGATGGATCATCTTTGGTTCCCACAAAGATTTGAGTCTTGATACCAGTTGGATCATTATGTCTTATTTTCTTGAAATTATCTTCAATCATTTGATGAGTTTGAATTGTCAATTTATCAGATAATTTACTGTTTGTTTCATTGTCTAATTCATTATATGAACCTGTATTATCTTTCACAAGGTCCAAAATCAATGAATTGTCCTTCCAATTCCAACTTGCTAAGAAATCTAATATTCTTAAAAATCCATTCTCTACTGAATGTGGTACAGAATATGGAGCTGGATCAACAAATGGTTTAAGTGCAAGTAATTCGACTAATTCTTCACTAAAGTGACTCAACAAAAGATGGGAGTCTAACCATTTCTTAAATAACCTAACAGTTGGTGAATAAAATGGGAAATGATGTGCGAGGGTGCTAACAGTTCTAGAATGCTTAACAACTCCAACATACTTTTGGTTGAACTTGAGGTAAATGTCTTGTGCCCGAGCTTTTTGTTTGTCTGCATTACCAACAGCTCTCAAGTACATCACTTCATCTCTTTCAGTTAAAACTCTAATCTTGAAACCATAACCTTCAGGAGTTAATACATTCAAAAGAGTCACATGGTTATTGAAGGGAATTGAATCATCTTGAGTGATGAATGCTTGATAAGCAGTTTCCTTTTTAAGCTCATCCAAGATTTTCAAAAGGAATGCAGATTTAGTCTTTTCTAATGCAGATAATTCATCTGGCCATTTGGCTGAAGTTTCAAATTGTAACACTAATTCATTCCAGAAGTCAGGATTACTTACAGCAAATGGAACAGGTTGAAGTAGAGATGTATATCTTAAACTTGTTGATGTAGGAAATATTGATTTCACATTAAGTGGGAGTTGCAATCGTGAAATCGCTCTTGATAAAGAATCAAATGCTGTTTTTAAATTGATAAAACTTGTAGTTGATGTAACTGGTTGATTTGATCCTGAAGGAAGTAAAGGTGCAGGAAGTAACTGGTTGAATGCAGGTAATTCAGATGATAAGTTTTGGGAAACTTCATTACCCAAATGAAGGTCTAATGCATATTTTATTATTGATAAAATGACTGGCTCAGATCCATTTGCTTGCCAAACAACACAATTTTGTATAGTACCATTTTTGAATCTTCTTAATGAAGCTTTTGAGCCCCAAAACGTTCTGAATTTTGCAATTTCATCTTCGTCGTCATCATTATTTGGTCCCTTGGTAACCAACTTCTCGCATTCTTCAGCATCAAATACTAATCCAATTATAAAGTTGTCAGATTGATTGTTCACTTTTCTTTTATTGACGCTAAACAAGTTCTGGAATTTTTCAATTCTCACCAGGATTTGAGAGACTCTGTCACCAAGAGCACGCTTCAATATGACGTATACTTTATTCATGATGAAGTTCTCGTAAGTCAAAAAAGTGATCTTTTCCAATGGACCAAATTGTTCGGCTAAGTCTTCAGTTAAAGTAAGGTTTAAGGTCATGTCGTAACTTAATTGTTGGTGGTTAGAGTTTTGCAATAATATAGGATCAAATCTATCCTTAACAACATCATTTAGCAACTCTAATGTTTCAGTAGCGTGACGTCTCAACAGGTTATATGAATAACCTGTCATTTTCCACAAAATATTCAATTTCAAATTTTTATCGAAAACTGTTGGAACATTGAAACCTTCGTTAGGGTTGAATTTAGACAGAACATTTTCACCGATTAAACTTGAAAATGAAAGATATCCCAGTGAAAGGTCCATGGTGGATAAATATTTTATGGTACCTTTGAATAATTGATACGAAGAAAATCCATGAAGTAAAATTTTATTACCTGTTAAACCACCTCCATGTAATAATGCACTCATTAACATGGCGAATTCAAAGTGACCAAATCCACCTTTATTGATTGAACCAGTAAATCCTCTTTGACCTAACCATATCTTACCCAATTTACATGCATCTTTAAAACTTTCAGCTGATTTCTTAGAAGTATACAAATATTTCAAGTAGTAGCTATAAGCTGTCAGGGATAATACTGAGGAATTGTATAATGGAGTGGGTGGTAAATCTTCTGAATCAGATTGAATTCTTATACAATTTTTGTTTGGAAGAAGTTTTTTAGATTCGAAAAAGGCAAACGGGAATCCAACAATCAAGTTTATGGTGAATTTAGTTTTGTGGAAAATCAAGTCATCTGGATTATCAGTTTTTATACTTTCAATCTTTAAACAAGGGCATAAAATATCGTCATTCAAGTAGTGATAAGAAATCTTAACTGGTAAGTTAGCTTTCTTTGTTGATGAAATCAAGTGATCTGTTAAATGAGCTATGTAAAAAGCCCTTTTGTAAAAAGCTCTATAGTTCAAGTAATCTTTAGGTTGGA
Source organism: Yamadazyma ubonensis (assembly GCA_030572075.1). Lineage (NCBI taxonomy): Eukaryota > Fungi > Ascomycota > Pichiomycetes > Serinales > Debaryomycetaceae > Yamadazyma > Yamadazyma ubonensis. The sequence goes on along the minus strand of JAJLZG010000006.1, from coordinate 360,406 downwards.
ATAATTCTTTAGGCATACTTAAGGACATATCAATAGCCATACCATCATGACTTGCAATTCCAGTTTTTAAACCGAAAGATCCAACTAAGGATACATCATCTGGAGGCAAGTACGAAAATTTATAATTGACTTTTGTAGGTTTGGGGTCAGGGAAAGGAATAGCAACTTTTTTACCGGTAAATCTTTGCTCAAGATCTGATAAAGTTAATCCTTCCACTACAGGAACTTGTTGAATCAAATCATGGAGCTTATGTAAAACTTTTTCGATTTTTTCAATATTGCCATCCTTTAATTTTACTTCTTTGATAAGTTCGTCAATTTGTAATTTGAAAATATTGGACTTGAAAAGTTCTGCAGTTTCTCTTGCTACTTGAATTTCCTGTGCAGTGAGTTGTTTTCTTTGCTTTTTAGTAGGACGACCATTCGGTTTTTGAGGCGGTTTATCATCATTTTCCAAGTCGCTCATTTCTTCACCACTCGAATCTTCATCCATTTCTTCGTCACTCAAACCAGATTTCTCGGTCAACTTGGATGAAACACCAGTATCTGATACATCTCTGGTGGAACCTCCAGAAAGAGACTTTGGCTCGACCAACCCGGCCTCGGCAGAGTTTCTCTTTCCCATTTTTATGACTCTCAATGTCAGTTTAGGATACGCTTTACCAGCGCGGTCTCGATGAGTAAAAAACTTAATGGTTGGTGCACGATGACAGTTTTTTTTTTCCCACAAAAATATAGTCGTGTGGTTGCTGATTCTGATTATCATAGAACAGCTAAATTTTAGAAAAGTTAAAATGGTTGCAAAGTGAATGGATAATTTCAGTTAGAATTCTTGTGATCTACATGCGTTTTTCTCTTATTGGTGAATTTTCACACTAGACGTGAGTTTTCACACTACTCTAGTCTACCCCTCCATACGCTCGTAGCATCGTCCCTAAATGAGTGCGAAACTGTCGTATAGTTATTCAAATATGGGCAGACGGTATTATTCTGATGAAATTGGTATCCCCAAAACCGATGCATCTCGTTGGAGATTAAGAACAGACGACATCGGATCTGAGTGGTGGGAGTATATCTCGAAAGATTCTGTCAAAAGTGATCCTCAATCGACATTTGTTCAGTATTTATTAGAGCAAGACGATTTCCCAGCTCCACAGCCTGAAGATATCAACACACCATTTCAAGCTGCTTCCAAAGGAGCAGAGTTTTTGGAACTTCTTCAAGATAAGTCTGGATCTCTTCCTTGTCAATATAAGGGTCCTATGTTTATGACGGTAGGATATGTTATAGCATGCTACTTTTCAGGTACAGAAATTCCTGAACCTTTCAGGATTGAAATGATCAGATATTTAGTTAATACTTCACATCCAGTTGATGGTGGGTGGGGTTTACATTCTGTTGACAAATCCACTTGTTTTGGAACCACCATGAATTATTTAGTCTTAAGATTACTTGGTTTAGAAGCTGACCACCCAGTTTGTGTCAAAGCCAGAAAAACCTTGCATAGATTAGGTGGAGCTTTAGGTAACCCACACTGGGGAAAAGTCTGGTTAGCTATTCTTGGATTATATGAATACGATGGAGTTAACCCTGCTCCTCCAGAATTATGGATGTTACCTAATGCCTTCCCCGCACATCCTGGAAGATGGTGGGTTCATGTTAGAGCTATATACATGCCTTTTGGGTACATAATAATGAATAAGGTGAAGATGGAGTTAACCCCTTTATTAAAGGATCTCAGGACTGAAATTTACAAGCCTTCACAACTCCCTTATGAATCTATTGATTTTGGTAAACACAGGAATACAGTTTGTGGAGTAGACTTAAATTATCCACACTCAACTATATTGGATATGGCCAACAACGTGTTGACTCTATATGAGAAATTCAGACCAAACTGGATCAGAAAATATGCTACTGATTATGTCTATAATCTTATCTTAAAAGATTATGCCAATACCAAACATCTTACTATTGCACCAGTAAGTTTTGCTCTTGATATGGTGGTAACCTATGTCCATGAAGGTAAGGATTCCGAAAATTTCAAGAAGTTGAACGCCAGAAAAGACGAAGTATTGTTCCACGGTGCTCAGGGTATGACTGTAATGGGTACTAATGGAACGCAGACATGGGATGCGGCATTCATGGTTCAATATTTAATCATGGCAGGCCTTGCAGAAGTTCCAAAACACCGTAACATGATCGTTAAATCTTACAGGTACTTAATTAAGAATCAGTTTGATGATGAGGTTGTTGATGGAAGTTACCGTAATAAGAGAAAAGGGTCCTGGGGATTCAGTACCAAAGATCAAGGGTATACTGTTAGTGATTGTACAGCTGAAGCAGTGAAAGCCATTATTATGGTTAAAAACCATCCATCTTTTGTAGACATCAAAGACGAAATTGCTGATGAAAAGTTGTATGATGCTATAGACGTTTTATTGAGCTTACAAAACAGAGGAAGTTTTGAATTTGGTTCTTTTCCTAGTTATGAACTGATAAGAGGCCCTGAAATCCTTGAAAAACTTAATCCTGCTGAAGTATTCAACAATATTATGATCGAGTATCCTTATGTGGAGTGTACAGATTCATCTGTTTTAGGATTAACTTATTTTACGAAATATTTTCCAGACTACAAGCAAGTGCCCATTAAGTTTGCAATTGAAGATGCATTGAATTACATCAGAAAGTCACAGAATGATGACGGATCATGGTACGGTTCCTGGGGAATCTGTTACACATATGCTTCTATGTTCGCATTAGAAGCATTTAACTCTGTTGGATTGACATATGATGAGGATAAGTTTGTTAGAAAAGGGTGTGACTTTTTGATTTCTAAACAATTAGAAGATGGTGGGTGGAGTGAATCGATGAAATCTTGTGAGACTCATTCTTACGTAAATAGTGGACAAGAGTCTCTTTTGGTCCAAACAACTTGGGCTGTTATTGGGTTACTTTTAGCAGACTATCCTGATAAAGAGCCTATTAAGAGAGGAATTGATTTAATCATGAAGAGACAATTACCAACAGGAGAGTGGAAATTTGAAGATATTGAAGGGGTTTTCAATCATAGTTGTGCAATTGAGTATCCCTCTTATAAGTTTTTATTCAGTATCAAAGCATTAGGATTATACTCCAAAAAATACGGTGATTCATCTATCTAAAATATTTAGTCAATACATTTTTTAGTTCGCGATTCGCAATATTTCTCAAACATGTCAGACCCAAGATCTACTATAGCAGAAGCTGAAAAGCTTTTAAAACCACAACTGGGATTTATGCTGTTCTTTTCAGGTTCTTCTCTGTCTTATAGGTTAGAAGAAGCTACTGATTTATTTGTACAAGCTGCTAATCAATACCGGTTACTTAAAGATTATGACCAAGCAGGCAAACAATTTGTTCGTGCTGCCAATGTTCAAAAACAATTAAATAATCATAATGATGTGGCAAATCACTTGGTTGAAGCTTATAAGTGTTTCAAAAGTGTTTCACCACCAGAAGCCATTGATTCATTAAGTCAAGCCATACACATATTTTTAACTCAAAATGGTCAATTTAGAAGAGCAGCTAATTTCACCTTGGATTTAGGAGAATTATATGAATCAGTTGACAATTTTCCAAATGCTATCAAAAGTTATGAACAAGCGGGGGATTATTTTGATACTGATCACGCTGATGCTTTAGCTAATAAAGCATATTTAAAGTGTGCTGATTTATCAAGTTTATCGGGTGACTATTCAAAGGCAGTAGAATTATACGATAATATTATCAAGAAACTGGTGGGAAATTCATTATCAAAATGGAATTTAAAGGACTATTTCTTAAGATCTATTTTGTGTACATTATGCTTAGGAGATGTAATTGAAGCACAGAAGAAGTTAGAAAATTATAACCAAGAAGAACCATCATTCCAAAGTACCAGAGAATTTAAATTAATTGAAAGACTTTTTGAAGCCATTGAATTTGGCGATGTCCAAATGTTTAGCGACAAGGTTTACGAATATGATCAATTCAGTAAATTAGATAAATTGAAGACTCAATTATTATTAAATATTAAGAATTCTCAGGTAGAGAAAGACGATGAAGATTTGTTATGATATTTTAAAATTATATTGTCGTATGTAAATTATATACATGTCACGGGATTAGTTAATGAAAGAATTCTATTATATTATTAGTTAACATTATCATGGGATATCAATTACTTCTTACCGAAGAGTCCCTTTAATTTGGCGAAGACCTTGTCGTCATCATAGTTATTAAGGATGACTTCACCATCTTTACCTTTGACACCTTCCTCTTTAGAGTGATCCAATTCTAAGGATTGAACACTGTCCAATCTGTGGTCTCTTAAGAAGAAAACATCAAATAATAAAACGAAGGATAAAACCAAAGAAATCAAACATAAAATTCTTTGAGATTTAGCCATACCAGTAACAACGGCTTCTCTTTCTGGAGTTCCCCAAGTATAGTTGAAAGAGAACCCAAATGGATCACCATAAGCTGCAGTTGCCAAAGTGTTAGCATAAGTCTCATTGTGACCAAGTTTTGATAATTCCTTAGCTGCATTTTCGAAGTAAGTGTTAGTCCAAACAGCACCCGAAATAGATGAACCAATAGCACTACCAATGTTATAAGAAGCTAAGTAGATAGAAATGACAATGGCCATGTATTCGTGGTTAGTACAAGTAGCAATTGATACTTGAGTGGAGTAAGTGAAGAAACCTGCACCGAAACCCATTAAACATAAACCACCAATAAGACCATTCTTTTCAGTTTCTGGGTCACCATTAGCACCTCTCTTAGTGTAAAGAATGGCGAATGAACCAATCCAACAGACAACACCAAAGATGATGAAACCTTTTAATCTTCTGACTCTAGTAACAAGTAAACCTAATAATGGACCAACAATAACAGAAACAAAAGAGTATAATTGGGTAATTCTTGTAGCAGCTTTTAAGGAAGCATTCATAGCAACCACCAAAACGGTGTAAAGATATTCATTTGGAACAGTCCAAAGCATATTGATGAACACGGCAACAACAAGAGCAGACCAAACACCTCTATCCTTCATCAATTTACCTGGTAAAAGTGGGAATGGAGCCCATTTAGATTCCCAGAGAGCTAAAACTGGAATTAAAAGGAAACCAATTACTAATGGAGCAATGGTACTTCCCTTCTGCCAAGTAGTTTTTTGGCCACCAGCGATGGTGAAAGGGACTAAAACGAAACCAAAAACACAGATAATTAAAATAATTCCAATGACATCAACTTCCCAAAAGATATCAACAAGAACATTGTCTCTAGCAGATTTCCATTTTCTGGTTAATTTACTTTCTTCCATCAATAATCTCCATTCATTAGTCTTACCAGCCAATAATCTCATGTGAATGAAACATCCAACCATTGGGATACAGGAGATAGGGAAAATAAATGCCCAAATACCAACAGAGTATTGCCATGAATGTTTTGGGTATAAAGATGCAACAATATCAGGAGAAACCCAAGTATTGATAATAAATGGTAAAGCTGGAATGAAAGAAACAGCCAATCTCCAATTTAAGTTAGAGAAATCAGCCAAAATAATTTGTAACAAAACAACAATACCTTGGAAACCAATTTGGTAAATAACAGTACCAGCTGAATAAGCATCAATGTTTTTTGAAGAAAATTGGACAATGGTACCAACAACGTAAAATAATAAAGCAGTAAGGGTTAATTCTAATCTTCCAAATCTGTCACTCAATCTTGCATAAGTTGGTTGAGCTGCAGCTGCAGCAACAGCTTGAACAACACCTACAGTAGATTTCAAAGAGTGTTTACCAAAATCAGCAACGATATAAGATTCAATAGTACCTTTAACAGTCGATTCTAAAGCATAAGCATAAGCAACAATCAAAACAGTAATAAACAAGATAACTCTTGCAGTGTAACTTTGGTATTGGTCAGTTAAGACTTCAGATTTTCTAATACCTAAAGACTTAGTAGTAGAGTGTGCGATTGTACCACTAATTGGTAAACCAGGAATTGCTGGACTTCCAGTAGGAACGACAGTTGGTTCTTCAGGTTGACTACTCCTCTTAGAGGAATTGTCTAAGTCTTCTAAATCACCAGCATTGAAAACATGCTTCTTTTCTTGATTTTCGCTCATTTTATGTAGTGATGAAAAAGATAAAGGACAACCTGTGTCATTTATAGAGCCGATAATTTTCTTTTTTGGAGATTGGGTTACGAGATAAAAATCGGGTCAAATATTTCTTTTTCCGATAGTTTAGACATACTATTGGCTGGTGCGTAATAAATACCAAGAATTGACATAACTCATCGCACGGCTATATGCAGTGTGGGTATATGTTTATACCGGTTTCGGGTCGGGGTACAATATAACTCGTTATTTGTGCATAATTAGTTCTTGGCTCTTAATTGGTAGTTATATTTATCTAAGGCGGTTAAGGTTGAGTAGAAAAGGTCAGTTAATTGAAACTTATAATTTTTAAGGGAGTTATAAGTCATTCGATGTTTTTCGGAGTTTCCATCAATTGCCGTCCCGACAAAATCCACCCTCTAATTTGTCCTTAGTTCATGCAGTCTAGATTTGCACCGCACAATTGTTTTTCTTAGCAACCTCCTTCAATAATTTTAACTAACGTGCCCCAGTCAATTCATTGGTTAATTTATTTTCAACTTTATAATCTTTTCGTATCGCTTAATTCCCTCAAACTCTGTCTTACGGCATTCGCAGCGTTTCACATGAAGTGCCAAGAAAAGGTTTCGTATTTCCCTCAACATCTGTTAAGAATGCGTAGTGTACCAAAGATAATAATTATCTACTGCCAAAGTCTTGGACGTATTTTTTACCAGTCAAGAATAGTCGATTGATTTTTAGTACACAGATAAATTTTTCAAAAGGCGTTATGTACAATATATTAAATATATGGCATGTCATGAGTGATTTTTTGTTAATATTGACCAATAGAGAGCTAAGCATTACTTGTCCACTATGCTAAGCAATTGTTTGAACAGCAAATTTTATTTAATTACACCAGATGATTATTTCTTGCAATTGGTTACTAAATTTATTTAATACGAGATGTCTAATTATTTCTATATTGTTTTTTTATTCAAACTGGCTTTCCACCAATGAATTCACTCCACCTCTTGACCTCGCCTGGAACTGTCACCGTTTTTGGCACCTGTATAAAAGAGGGCTTTGAAAGTATTTTTTCCTGTAAACACTCGGCAAATAATTTTGTAGTGTTAGGTTCGTTGAATAACGGGATACCAAAATCAATAGCATTTCTTCTCATAACATAATCCTTGTCTAATAAATCTTCAGCTCTAGCCTTGGCTAAATTAAATACTGCTCCAACTTTATGTTTTTGGAAAATTTCTCTTAATGCCCTTTTATCAGTTTTAGGGAATTCAATTGTTTCAACTGATTGTTCAGTATATTTGGTTAGATATTTAGCTGTCAATTCGTCGGCTGTAAAGAAATTATATCCCAAATTACTAACCAATTTAGCAACATCTCCCAATTTATCATTGGTTAAATCTCCACCAAACAAAATCCCTTGTCCTGGAGTTGGTAATTTAAAATTCATAGTAGATTGCATTGAAGTCCAGTATGCTTCTTTCAAATCTTTTCCAAAACATGCAATTTCTCCTGTAGATGACATTTCAACTCCTAAGAATGGATCAGCACCAGCTAATCTAGTGAATGAAAATTGTGGTACTTTGGTTGCAACTCTATCATAAGATTTGTCCATCAAATCAACTGGTTGAGGAACATTTTGTTTGATCAATGCCTTGACAGCTACGTCAATAAAGTTGACTCCCAAGACCTTGGATACGAATGGGAATGATCTTGAAGCTCTGATGTTACATTCAATAACCTTTAATTCACAAGCAGCATCATCCAATTGTCCGTTATTGTCATTCTTAATGATTTGCATATTGAATGGACCAGTTATTTTCCAAGCATGAGCAACTTTATCAGCAATTTCTTTCAATCTGTTCATAATAACAGGGGATAATTCTTGTGGTGGTAATACCAAGGTAGCATCACCAGAGTGAACACCTGCATTTTCAACATGTTCAGAAACAGCATGAACCAAAACTTGACCTTCATTAGCAACAGCATCAATATCAATTTCTTGAGCACCTTCAATAAACTTGGAAATAACAACTGGGTGGTCTTGAGAAACCTTAGCAGCGTTTGATAATTTAGAATCTAATTCACCTTGGTTGTTAATTACAGACATAGCAGCACCACTTAAAACGTAAGATGGACGAACCAAAACTGGGTAACCAACTTCATTAGCAAATTCTTCAGCTTGTTCAAGAGAAGTCAATTCTTTCCATTGTGGTTGATCAACTCCGATAGAGTCCAAAATTTGGGAAAATTTGTGACGATCTTCAGCCTTGTCAATATCTTCTGGATTAGTACCCAAAACATTACATCCGTTTTCTTGTAAAGTTAAAGCAATGTTTTGTGGTAATTGACCACCAACACTGACAACTACACCAGTTGAAGTTTCTAATTCGTAGATATCCAAAACTCTTTCCAATGATAACTCTTCAAAATATAATCTGTCGACTTCATCGAAATCAGTTGAGACAGTTTCAGGGTTGTAATTAATCATGATGGTTTTCTGTCCAGCTTCTCTCAAAGCTCTAGCAGTAGAAACAGCACACCAATCGAATTCAACAGAAGATCCAATACGGTAAACACCAGATCCCAATACCAAAGTTCCGTGTTCGTTAAATTCTAAATCAGATGAAGTAGCATTGTAAGTGGTGTATAAGTAGTTAGTGTTAGCAGGGAATTCAGCAGCTAAAGTATCAATTTTCTTGACAAATGGAACAATACCAAATTCTTTTCTAACCTTTCTAACTTCTAATTCATGAGCATTAACGCATAATCCAATCTGTTTATCAGAGAAACCTAATTTCTTAGCTCTTTGCATCAAATCACTGTTGATTAGAGATAACTCACCGACAGATTCTAATTCTCTGTACATATTAACAATGTTCATTAATTTGTGTAAGAACCATTTGTCAATCTTGGATAATTCGTGGACTCTATCAACAGTATAGTTTTCATGTAATAAAGCTTGTCCAACAGCCAACCATCTTCTATCAGTTGGGTTAGCTAAAGCATCATCTAAGTCATCAAATTTATCACCTTGGAATCCAACAAAAGATGGGTCAACTTGTCTAATAGCCTTTTGGAAAGATTCTTCAAAGTTTCTACCAATAGCCATAACTTCACCAACAGATTTCATGGCAGAACCAATATCTCTTTTAACGTGTTGGAATTTGGCTAAATCCCATCTTGGAATCTTAGTAACCATGTAATCCAAAGATGGCTCGAAGTTAGCAGAAGTAGTTCTAGTGACAGGATTTGGAAGTTCAGGTAAAGTATGTCCCAAAGCAATTTTAGCAGCAGTATAAGCTAATGGGTAACCGGTAGCTTTTGAAGCTAATGCAGAAGATCTAGATAATCTAGCATTCACTTCAATAACTCTATAATCAAGTCCATCTGGTTGTAAAGCGTATTGAACGTTACATTCACCAACAACACCTAAATGTCTGATAATTTTAATAGCAGCACTTCTTAACATATGATATTCTTCGTCAGAAAGAGTTTGAGATGGTGCTACCACAATAGAATCACCAGTGTGAATACCTAAAGGATCAAAATTTTCCATATTACAAACAGTAATACAGTTTCCTACTCTGTCACGAACAACTTCATATTCTACTTCTTTCCAACCTTTTAATGATTTTTCAACCAAGATTTGTGGGGCTAAAGATAATGATTGAGAAGCCAAGTTTCTTAATTCTTCTTTATCAGCAGCAAAACCAGAACCTAAACCACCTAATGCATAAGCAGATCTGACAATGATAGGATAACCAACTTCTTCAGCAGCAGCTAATGCATCATCAACGGTATCAACAGCAATAGATTCAGCAATTGGAATATCAATTTCTTTCAAAGCTTGTGCAAATAAATCTCTATCTTCAGAAGTTTCTAAAGTTTTGATAGGAGTACCTAAAACTTTAACATTATATCTATCAAAGACACCCATTTTATCCAATTGAACACCAACATTCAAACCAGTTTGACCACCAAAAGTTAATAAGATACCATCTGGTCTTTCTCTTTCAATGATATAAGTAATATATTCAGCAGTAACAGGGAGGTAATAAATTTCATCAGCTAATGAATGAGATGTTTGATTTGTAGCGATATTTGGGTTAATTAAAATACTTTGCTTATTAGCTTCTTTCAAAGCCTTAATAGCCTGAGAACCAGAATAGTCAAATTCACCGGCTTGACCAATAGATAACCCACCAGAACCAATGACTAAAACCTTGGAGACGTCAACAAGTTGTTGAGCTTTTTCACCTTTAAAATCTTTTAAAAGTTGAGCTCCAGGATAAGCAAGTTGATTTTTAATTGAACAGGTTGAAAAATTGTTAATTTGATTTATCAGCTTAGTTAAGGGAGCTAATTTATGCACATTATGTATTTTAGTCAGATTAATCTGACCTAATACAGGTTTTAAAAGTTTTAACATTTAATCTAATGGAAGAATAGATGAAAATTTTCTGCTTATAAGAGGATGGCCGAAACAGGCAATGAGTCAGAGTTAAGCGCGTTGTAAGATCAGTGAGTTACCCGGACAATACATTCAAATTTATTGGTCTATAACTTATGTTTAGGAGGTGATTTTGAACTCCCGACAATTGAAGAACAGTTTGGATGAACAAGGAACTGTGATTCAAGTCTTTTAAAAAGAAATAAAAGGGTGTTCAAAAAGTTATATTGGGTTTAAGATCAACCAATGATTGGGTGTTGACGTCAATTCTCAGGTGGTTTATACACGCCTTAGTTATAGTTAAAAAGTCGTACATGAACCGTTAGGGATTGACAAAATACAGAGATTAATAGGAAAGCTTCTAGTTTTAATGAAATCTGTTGCAGCTTCAACAAATTGAAGAAAACTGTAATTTAAAAAATTTAACTTAATCATTCCATACAGTCCGCCAAACTTCCAGCCGATAAACAGTGAAATTGTGGATTCCATGCCCTATGTATTTAGGTTTATCAAGAAACATTCTTGATCATCTCCGCTCTTCTAGTCATGAAATAGTAAAAATGTTTAATGATTTTGTTTCAAAAAGAGGGCATGCAGATCTGTAGTAAGGGCAATTAACTTTACCGGGCAAGGTCTGATATTCTTATGGGGTAAACTATTACAAATTTAACAATGAAGATCTTGCGGTGGAGGTCATTGGTTTATGTTCTATGCTACTTTACTTATCTACTGTGAAGAAGCTTTGTCCTGGTTATTTTCTGCTAATATTTCAGATTTGTTCTCCGCAAATAACCATTTCTCACTTGCCATACTAATTCTTTAAACTTCAATGGTTAGAATAATTTGCCAATCTCTTCATTACACATTAGATCTCTTAAAGTACAATATAGATAGCTAAACATGGCATACTAACAAATGCATTCATAACCCTCAATATGCTGCTATATTTGCAACCGCGATATTTTTCATCGATGCTAGCCAAACCAGTGGATATATTTATGGTCAAGGCTCCGTTCAATCCCCCTGAAGATTCACTCGCCAGGCAATCAGATGCCACAGTATCACCTAAGAATACCAAATATGCTGAGTATAATGGATTTTTCGTCTCAGTTATAAGTTCCGTGATACTTTCGTGTTTTGTTTTATGGAGTCTTGTACCCTCAAAGTTCTTCGAAGAGTACCTCCAATTTGACTATTTCCCAGATAAATATTGGGCAGTAGCAGTTCCTGCTTATTCACTTATGCTTATGCTTTATACATACCTGGCAATAGCTTTATATAATACTGAAATCCAAACCCTTAAGCTTGAAGATATAAGAAACTTTATAGATGAGCACAGTTCAATCCCTGATGGTGAATTACTTGATTATGTTCACAAATCTACTCCTGGGGTTCGAGATTTACCCGTGACTTTAGTTAATGAAATACTTTATAATAGTGACGAACTGGACTACGATGAGTTAGATTAATGATATGAATTTCTATATAATATACGTGATGCTGATGATTAAAGATCGTACATCTGATAAATCAGGTTTCTGGATTCAGGGTCAAGATGATTGAATACCAGAGTATTTAAATTATCATCCCCGAGTAAATTATTGTAGCTTTGTAAGACTTGTGCAAACATTTGTTTTAAATCTTCTGGTGGATCATAGTAATTACCAATTGTTGAAATAAATGTGGCTAAATTTTTCTTACCTTGTAAAGTACCTAATCCACCAAACCCTTGATCTGGATTCTCCATTATAATATTCAACATACCTTTAAATCCTGTTTCCTTTTCACTATTAGGTATCAAATAAATCATTTGTGCACACCATGGAGTTATAAATTCAGGTAATCTGGGTGCAATTTCTGGTGCACCTCCCTGAAGACCCAATCTTCCAATGCAAATAGCTGTGTTTTCCAAAACTGTTTGTTGTGAATCAAGAGATTGAAGAATTGGAATAAGTAAATTGATTAAATTTGAAAGGTATGGTTTCGTTTTTTCATATGGTAATCTCATACAGATTTCTCCAAGTGCCCAAATAGCGTTGTTGTAAACTGGATACGAGTTAAAATTACCTGAATTGATTTCGTTACCGATACTTATCATTATTTGGCTTAAGTATGGTAAGATAGTTGTATCCAATACGAATATGGCCAAATCTCCAAGAAGTGCATAAGCACTTTGTCTTACATCATCAGTTGAATCTTCAAAACATATGAGTATGAGTTCCATGACATTTACGTTTTGCAGCTGTATTAGTTCTGCTGAATGAGAACCAAAACCTTGAATTAACCCATCAATTAAATCAAGTGATGTGACCATGAAATCCTTTTCTGGGAGATCAATAGTAGGATCTGTTTGACATTGAGCATCTTGCTGGATACAATCAGCTAAAATTTTAAGAGCTCTTTCGTATACTGGCATGGCATAAGGGGAAAATATTTCACCTAAAGTTGCGGCGACTGATCCCATACACTCAAGTAATGGCCATAGAGCAGTGTCATTATCGTCCAAAGCTTGCCATTTATTAAGTAAAGGTGGAAGTAAAACTCCAACATATTCTTGTTTAGTTGCCAACCTATCATGACCCATGCACTCAACAAAAGTTTGAACACAATCGTAAAGGACGATTAAATTTTTACGTTGATAAGTTTGGAAACATTTGGCAAAATGTTCCAACAATGAAACAAGATAAAGCTCAATTAAATCCCCATTTGTTTGTTCAATAAATGACGATAACGCAGAACAAGCAGCTTCCTGAACTACCTTCTTCTGATCCAAAGCACATTTCAAAATTGATCTAAACGTTGGATCAAAATAATTTGCATATTCACCTCCTTCATGAGCTTCATCTGCTACCCAAGATGAATATCTTGAGATGGTCCAACACGTAATTTGTCTAACTCTTGGTTCATCATCTTGTAATCTATCGACTAAAAATGGTACAAGAGTAGGTAATTTGTCTCGTGCAAGTTCCATGCAACTTTTACTAGTAGCACCAAATGCTAAGATAGAAGCCTCTCTAACCTCCCATTTTGGTGATACTATAAGATCCTGAAGAATAGGTAATGTGACGTGTAAAACTTCGTTTGGTAAATTTGTGGATAACAAATCCAAAGTAGCAGCAGAACATTTTCTAATACTCCATTGATCAAGTTCTCCATCATCATCTGAATCATCATCGTAGTAATCATCATCATCATCTGAATCGTCATCCAAATCATCTTTTTTATTGGCTTTATTACTAGATGCTTTATGTGATTCTTTAGATTTGGCAGCTTGTGGCTTAATATCTTCATCATTATCAGCCATATGAGCATCGTCCTTTTCATCGACTAATCTCATGAAGAATATTTCTTCTTCAGAATAAACCATTTTTTCTAATAGGACAGGTAACACATCATGAAGTCTTGGTTTGAAAACACTATTTGGAGATTCTCCTTCAGGAGATGAAGCTAATGCTAACATGAATTCACACGCTTCAATAGCCACCTCTTCGTCATCATCTTTCATCAAATGTAAACAGTAAGTGATAACTCCATCGACATGGGGCATTAATTTATCAGGTCTTGATTCTAAAATCATGGCAAATGCCTTGCATACATTTTTCTTGACATCGTCGTCATTATCATTTGCTAAAACAAATAATTTTTGAAGGTAATTATCGAGTACAACTAAAACAGATTGGCTTCTTAAGGGGATGAAAAAATTGACACATTCAACCGCAAGAGCCTTGATTTTATCTGAAGGCAGTTCTAATAACAGTAAAAACTGGCCCATCAAATAATCAAGAGGTCTCTCACCATTAAATTCTACATCAAGTTTGTAGTTACTATCTTCACATATTTTACTCAAAGCACTCATAGCAGCTTCTGAAGAGCTGATTCCATTACTATCAGGAGAAGAAGCCAATCCCATAAGACTAGTTAAAGCTTGAGGCCAATTATGAAGACCATAAGCAGAAAATAACGAGGTAATAACATTTCCAGTAATATTTCTTACCCCGTAATCTTTTGACTTGAGACCCAAAAAAATATTATCCAAAAGGAACTGTCTTTCACTATGTGACTTTTGATGCTTTAAAATATGGTTTTTTAAGTTAATTCCACACGCACTTCTTACATCTGACTTGGCAGTTTCGTCCAATACAAGTATCGAGAAAAGGTAATTCTCAATTTCTGGTTGCTGTTTGGCACTATTAAGAGAGTCATTAGCATTGTTTCTCTCATGATTATTGGACGACAAAGTCCCCTTTATGATATGCTTGAGTTGCTCCACTGCTTGTGGGTCAGGAGTCCACGACATCTTATAACAAGCTGGCTCAACGTACAATCGATTCAAAATTTGAGATGAGCTGCGAAAATGATGCGAATTTCGTTAGTGTACATATCTATATCTACAATGCAATTATAAACTATTTAAAGCATTTCGTCAATCTCTGCTAATTTTTCTGCAAGTTCATCAAACTTACCAAGAATAGGAACAAACATATCGTGAACTGGTTTGGATTTTCTCTTTTCAAGTGACTTAATAACATTAGTACTTGACGCGGCATTAGTGCTAACGCTTGTATCGCTTAAAACACTGGTGCTACTAGTACGTGTAGCAGATGTATTCACACTGGAAACACTGCCATTTTTATCTTTATCACCGTTACTCTTAAAGCTCACCAAAGGCTTTACATCATCCTTCTTTTCACTGCTGTAGCTGCTTTCAAGTTGAGTAAGCATATCGGCATAACTGTCGTTAGATTGATAACCGTAACCACTTCCAACTTCGTAACCACTTCCAACTTCGTAATCCCCCAGGTGTTCCAATTCCTTTTTAGTTGCTGGCAGTTCGTGAGCCAGAATTGCCAGGTCATGAGCAGAACTGAAAGATCCTCTTGATGCTCTTTCTGGGTCTTCAAATACCAGAAGAAAGTTACTTTGATTATAATAATCATTATACCCAAACTCTTCGAGTTCGTTTTGAATATCTGAAGTAACTTGGTTCAAACGGTTCAAAATTTCTGACCTTCTGAGCCTTTCTGAGTTGGGAGTTAAAATTCTTTTCTCTTTATGTTCTTTATCTTCAAAATACTCATCGGTGTAATCACTGTAATCATAAACATCACTTGTATCATGAGCTGGAGTACTGTAATTTTCTTCAGGACTCTTGTATTCAGCAGGGGTTTTGTAATCATCGGCAGGGGTAGAATCCACGGGTGTTTCGAAATCAGGGTCTGTATCGAATTTACCAGATGGTAATGGAATTGGAGTTTGATAGTCACTTTGGGGAGTATCTGCTAATGTTGGATTCAGCTCTTTGGTAGGCAGTGGAGAATCAGATATTGATTTACGCTTATTGATTATTAGTGGAGTCTCTGAAGGATAAACGTCACTGAGAATGTCTGATTTCTTTTCTTCTTCATGCTCCTTATTGATTTCTCTATGGATTTCATCAATTTCAGGAATATTATAATGTGTTGGAAAATCTTCATCTTCTTGTTCGCTTTCACCTTCACCTTCATTAAGTTCAAGAACACCTAAATCTTCAAATGTAACTGATTTATTGATCAGTTGTTTCGTACCGTCTCTTAAAATACTACCAGATCTTGAAATGGTAGTGTCAGGAGTTTTTTGGAAATTCACTGGTGATCCAAGTACATTATCAACATTATCTGAGCTACTTGGATTAGAAGATTCAATTAGATCCTTTGAAGATTTTTCTAATTCTTCATTTTTAAAACAATTAAGTCTTGCTAATCTTTCTCCATAAGTCTCAAGACATTCAGCAGGAACAAAACCAATTTTATTATCTTCTTCATCTGTTAGAAGATAAGATTCCGAGTCATCTATTTCATCATCACTTTTATTTAAATTTCTTTCTTTAACAAGCTGAATTCTTTCTTCTTTTGATATTTTTCTAATGAGCCACCAGTAGTTATCTTGATCATTAATTAAATAGACTGGTTCATCCCTAGTTAAAGAACAATGAGAAGGATCAGGTCCTGAGAAATCATAAAGACCATAAAGTTTATCAGGATCAATTTCTCTAGGGGGTGATCTAGGAGGTGAAGGTAGTATATCATCATCATCATAATCATCATAATCATCATGTTCTTGGTAATCATCAGGTTCTTCATAATCATCATCAAAAAATATGCTACTACTTGTTTTTGTTGGGATCTCATTATCGTTATCATTAGAAGGTTCATTTGCGTTATGGGTTAAATTATCATGATAATCTTTGTCATTGAATGTCGTTATAAAATTATTCTGTTGCCTTTGAGTGAAAAGTTCATTAGGATTAAATTCACCTTTATTACTTTTAATATAATCCAATACATTCAGTTTGATTGCTTTAATATCAGCTGATGAATCTTTCGTCTTGTTGATCACCACTGATCCAGTCGATGCTGCAGAATTTTGAGACTGACTACTTTGCTGTGTATAAGTTGACGAAGTATTTGAATGGGTGGAAGCGTGCCTTGGTTGATGGAAATCACGAGGATTAAGGGGCAGTGACAGCGCATTTGGCGCTATATATTCAGACCCAAGGGGGTCTAATGCAGGCGACTCGGGAGTTGGAGTTGATTCCTGATGGGGGGTATCGACTCCAGGATTATTACGATACGCCATTTGAAACGGAATTATTAGCTGTTGTTTTGTTGATTTTGGGTGAAATTCTCAAATAAATTCTAATCGTTTCTAAGTATTCCAGTTATTTGTTCTGGTAATCTATCGTTTATTATGAAACAAACAAGGTTTTTAATGTCTAAAATATGTTGACGATGAGTCTATGAGTTTTCAGTTTTCAGTTGTAAGGAAAAGATGCGCGTTTTCGTTTCAGTAGTTTTAGGAGAGTATGATTACACAAAAATATAATCTCCTTTAGCCAGCAACAATTGGGATCCTATTGGGTTTAGGTTTTTAAGTTAATGTAAAAGCAAATGTTCGTGCAACCAAGTTAATAATACTTCTGGTTATCCAGGCGAGTGTTTTTGCGATGAGCTGGCTGTTAGCCGTTTATATAACGAATACGCGGATTCCTGTATTGTAGTCCTGTACACGTATTTGATTTTTGTTGGATGCAAAAAAATATCCTGTTAAAATATTTTATATTTTGAAGGGGCCACAATCTATTCATATTGTTTATCTAAACTAAAATTACGGAGTCCATTCGATGGAAATATTCTGTTTTAGTTCATAACACGAGATTTCCAAAATTTTTACAATGGGTTTTAGTAAACAGCACATTTAAGGTTTTATTATAACTTTAAGGTTGTCAACAAAAGTATTTCTTGAAACTCATTCCGGGGTTAGTCTCTGATAAACATAACACAAATGATAACATCACATATCGAAAACAACAAATATGAATTGAAACTCACCTATTGATCTTTTTAACACGTGTATATTTTTTTAAACAACTACTGGTAACCCATAGGAGTCAATAGGTTCAGAGGGAAGTATCATTTCGCAATACAAGGATCTCAACGAGCCCTGCCACGAGGCCTTGGAAACATCGGGAATCTCGAGATCAAAACAAAAGGATACAGGCGTTTAAGCGAGCCTGGTGTGTATCTTGCACAAATTATAGTTCTGCAAGTTCAGATAAAGTTATCAACAGTCGCATCTAACTTCCCAAGTTTACCCAAAAAACACGTAAAAACGTTTGCACTGATAATGAGCGACACGTCTTCTTCTTTATCAATTCACTTGTATATCGTATAGAAAATCACGAGATGCATAAATGGTACATTGTTTTATAAGCTGTTTTTATGAGAGGTATCTGACAGAAAATAATAAGTATTCAAATTATTATAGATGTAGTGGATTTGTAGATGGCAGAATTTTAGATATGTAATAATATTCAAGAATTCGCTTTGAAGTTATAAAAATTAATAGAAGAAGTTTATAATTGTAACTTTTTAACAGTGTTCTCTTAAACTTGTTGAGACAATTTACAATTATTTTGCAACCAGATTTAACAGACTGTCTGTTGAACTGGATTTTCGAAGTCGGACTTGTAAAGACTATTCGATTTAATAGCCTTAATTCACTTGTTCATAATTGTGATCCTATCTTTTTTTAACACTATACCCCTGTCAGTAGTTTTGTCTTTTTATCTCAAGCGTTCATCAATCATATAATTCTAAGTCAGGCTGGCGAAATAATTTTCACTTCAGTCACCTAAATTTGATAACAGCTTTTTCCTACATAAAATTTCGAAATTCGCAGCTTTTGATTTATAACTACTAAACCTAGAAAGAATCTAAGACTTATATCAAACTTTATAGATCATAGAAAGTTGATGAAGTGTCTGTTTCAGATACCGAAAACTTTCATGCTCATTCAAAAAAACCCTGAAAGCTTAAAATGATGGAATCTTGAAGTATTTTGAAATTACAGGAATAGTTTTAGGTATATAGAGATATAAGCCAGTACTCATACTATCCGTTATAACATGATCTATGATTTTTACTTCATCAGCATCAAATTGAAGATCTCCTTGAACACTTACAATGCTAGTTAGGAATGTATTAGAAATTGCTTAAGGATGGCTGTTCAGAGCTAGCTTGGTCCAAAAAAAAAAATTGATTTAATACTTGATCCCTGGCCATCCAAGCAAAAGCATTAACAGACCAAGAATCATCAAGCCTGAGAACCTGAGCTAATTTCGAAAAAGCAGCATAGTTGTTGGTAAGGGTAGCTCGAAGATAGAACCTTGCCCACTCATCAAGAAAGGCATCATCCAATCGATCCACATTCATAATTTCAGATTCACTCACATTTCAAAGATAAGTTAATTGAACATTTGAAAGCTGCGAAGTGGCAAGTTATTAGTTTTTTGCATCCTAAATTGATGTAAGTGGTGCAAAATCTGAACAAGAAAGTTTTTGATGTCTTTTGATTTAGAAACTTGAAGTTTCACTAGAAATTCTGGAAATCAGAAAGAGATGTTCTAAATGTTCGGTAAAACGTAGTAACAAATTATCGAAACACATAAGCATTTGAGCGAATTAGACAAATTATTGGATACTTAAACTAAAATAATTGTTAATTTAGTATGAGTGTCAATGTTGTATGATTGGTGACTTTACAAGCACCGTGGTATCGCAAAGTACAAGAGGCTACAAAATCAAACAATATACATAATCAACTCGTTCTCTTGGTCAGGCTACCGCCATACCTTAACATCCAATTAACTCATAGTATATTTTGTTTACGTGTATTTTGAAAGAGTCTATTACTTGAAGTGTGCCTCGATATAACATTTAATGTGACAAGAATAAAGATACACCCAAATTAATACAATGTCAAATAAAAATTTTCTAAAGTTCAAACAAATCTGTTTCAAAATGAATCTTTATTCTTTATTTGAGGATTAAAAAAAAACAGGATATAGAGTGTTAATTTGATGTTTTTTGTATTGACTATTTACTGTTCGTATATTTTTTTTCTTCTGTTTTCATGCCTTAATTGGGAGTTTTTGCTTAGTGTCTTTTACTCCAAGATTGTTTTCTTGTCCAATGTTGTCTTTCGGTGTCAATTTTTCTATTTCTCCATCTCTCCAAGTCAGGAAAGTTATGTTGGGGAGCGGCTCCATTTCCTTTTTTTTTCATTTTGTCACTCTTAATTTTCTTTGACCCATGGTATCTCTTTTTTTTTTTCATCTCTTTCTTCTTGATCACTTGCAACAAAGCTGCAGTGTAAAGAAATCTGATCCATGAAATCAGTTGAGACTTAATGTAAGAATCAAGTGAGACTTTTACTGGATTTTTGTAGAGCTGCAAAGCTGAGCTTTGGTTTCTCACAACTAAAGCATTGCTTTCACTACCTTCTAAAGTAGCTCCCTGAATCACCTTAGTAGTGATTATTCCAGGAACAGTAAGCTCGAGAGTGATGTCTGGGATGACTACTGTTGGTTTGTGGATTTGAAAAGTGAGGTTTTTGTTTCTCAAAACCAAGGCAGTACAGACGTTAGTAGAAGTGGTTCTGGTAGGGGTGATGATAGCAGTAGGGGTAGAAGTGGTAGTGGTAGAAGTGTTAGAAGTTTTGGTATTTTTAGCTTTTTGAATTCTTACAAATTCTCTCTTAGCTCTTGCAATAGAGTACTGCAATTTTGCAGCAGCCAACTGTTTTTCCAAGATCGCTTTCCTCTCTTCCAATACTTCAATCTCTGGATCAACAGGGGCTTGGGCTAAGTAAGACTTCAATAAAATATTCGAGTTGTAAGTAAATTGTGACATTTGAATGAGTTAAAAAAAGAGGATTTCTGGGGAAATCCTCCTCTATTTATAGACCAACTCTCAGGCGGTTTTCTGGAAATTTATGCTGAAATGTATATTAAGTTCCCATAGTAAAATAGTATGGGGATCAAAAGGAGGTTTTCTATTCTGCTGATTGGAACTTCCTAAATTTCAACATTCTTAACTTTCTTCCTGCATTCAATTTTTTTGCAGCCAACATATTAAAATGCTATTAATATTAAATGATGAAGGTATGGAGATACAGGACAAGGATAGCTTTGGTTGGATGTTTAAATCCTAGTTATAATCCGTATGGAATTGGAAAATACCGAGCTGTATGTCAAAAGTTCTCAACTTCTTACTTAGTAATATTGCAAGGAATATATCTTTTTAATGACAAATAAAATACCCTATGGAAAGTTAAATTCGATCAATTCTCAGCATGGAAAAAATTGATTAAGGCGTATACAAAGATTAGAAGGCATAATAGTCAGATAGAAGTGCAGTAAAATTGTGAAAGTACAACTCAATATTATCCAATTACTTATAACTTGTTCCTAATTTACTTCTGCAAGATTGCTTAAATATTTATTTTTGAGATGCATGCAACTATGAACAAATCTATGATAATAAACCTCTACTTTCTGAGTTTCTATCTAAATCAATTGATGGGTTTGTGGATGGATTGCTCTGCAATTCATCATATATATCAGCATCTTTGTGAGCCTTGTTATTATTAATATATTGGTAAAGTCTTACTCTTTTTTTGATTCTGTTGATTTGCCATTTGACAGGTATAAGTGGTAAGTAACCATGTCTTTCTTCGAACAACTTGATTTCTAACCATGAAATAACAATTAACCAGTAACCAATATAAGTACCAACACTTCCATAAGTAGCTGAATTGGTCCATCCTACAAGTGCATTCAAAACCATCCACCAACCATCAGTTAACCCACTACAACAATTTACGTGCCAAACGCTAGTTGCAATATCATAAGATCCTGGGCCACTTCCAGTTTCACTCACATCAAGACCCCCACATAATCTAACAAATTTTTCCAATTCCAAAAACCAAACACCACGGCTCATAAGACCAGCACTAACTGTGTACAAGAAGCATGTGGAAAGGATCAAAAAATACTGTAATGATAACTTATTACCTCCTTTGTACAAGAGATAACCAATAGTTGAACCAAGTAAAACTCCTGCAGCGATAGATAAAGGTAAAGACGAAAGAGGATTAGAAACACCCATTCCTCCGATGAAAACAACTGCTTCTAAACCTTCTCTAAGGGTCGTAACAAATGGTAAAATAGCAAGGAAATATCTTTTCTTTAAACCAGATTCTCGACGTTGAGGTTGAATATTAAAATCAATATCTTCAGTGTTTTCACCCTCTTCATGAACAGGAACTGGAACGTTTTTATTAGAATCGTATGCATCACCAAGTTTCATCCACCATTTTACCTTCATAATCTTATTGATTCTAAGTAAACCTAAACCCATAATAGTAATAATCAAACTGGAAAGAAGAGAGAATACCCCTTCCCAAATTCTTTCAGTGTATGACCAGTAATCTTTACCAATATAGTAAAATGCAGTTATAAACACCAACCCTATGAATAAACAAATGGTTAAACCAGAAATGGCACCTACCCAAACTTGAAGTTTTAATTTTTGTTTTGTTTCCTTTTCTTGAGTTGTTTCTAAACCTTCATGATTATTATTTTGATTAATAAAGGAAAGTAATACAGATATGATGATAGCAGTCTCCAAGGTCTCCCTAAGTATAATAAAGAAGATCTGGATGGAGAAATACTCTTCAAGTTCCAACATACTGGTCTGAGAAAATTAGCTGCGAATGCGATGGAGCCAAGAAAGGTAAGAAATCACGAATTATGCGTATATTATCTAAAACATGATATGACTACAGATTTAACCTTATAGGGTATTTAGGTAGGTCCTTTGACCATGAGGTAATTTCTATAAAGTATTAGGATACTATTAGAACACCGGTAAAAAAAACGATACATTGTAGTGCCAATTAAGGTATATGAATGATTTAGGCAGCTGGGAATTCAACACTACCACTTAAACAAGTAATAAACTCGTCATCTTTAGTGTATGCTCTAGCAGTAACAAAGTACTTTCCTGGAGGAACTTCTTGTGGGATTTCTACTTCTTTAATGATAACATGCTGACCCTTTTCAATTGGGCATTCTAAGTCAACCTTTGTGATTTCTTCACAGATATCAAAAGTTTGATGAATCAATTTAATAAAACCATAACGAACATCAATTTCAACATAAGCACCATCTACAATTTCTTTACCCAAGTAACCTTTGGCAATGATAGTTAAATTTTCACCTCTAGCAGGAGGATTTGGTTCTAAAATCACACTTTGTAAGTTAAGAAGTTGAGCATCGGTAGCATCACATTGAACTAATGGTGAGTCCCCAGGAATGGGTCTCTCATCTTTATTTGGGATACCTCCAGGGTATAAGTCAATTTGTGGTTGGAAAAAAACTGAATCTTTATTTTGAATTTCAAAAGCTTCAATTGCAGCATCAAGGTATTCTTCTAATGCAGGAACGATCAGTAAAGCATTAGAAGTGGCAATAGTGGCAGCGATAGCAAATTTATAAAGGGAAACCATGATAGTAACTTTAGAAATTATCCCCTAAAATCGCGGTTGCGAAACTCGAAAAGATGGTTGCAATGACCACTTTGGAAGCAATTTAGATTTACTTTAAAGATGAAATTAGAGTTGTGGGTGTGTTTACCACAATTTTAAGTATGAATGTGTATATATTTATATCTGTACTTTAAATATTTGAACCTTAAGAGTTCTGCTAAGGATATTGTAGATTAGATAGAGAAGTAACCTCGGGTCAAATAGGCTCCATTGCTCAAATCGTTTTATAACAAGTATGTTTATTACTAGAGAAGATTATCAAATGGAAGGATCAATGAGTATACTAGCTTTCTTCAAAAACATAACAAGATGCAACTCAATGCGCTAATAAGCATTGTTTTCATTTATGCTACCTAATATTCTACCTTAAGCTTAAGGGAAACACAGTCTTTTGGAATAACATCATTAATATAGTTACTCAAAACAAATTCCTCTTCGGAGTATCTGTATGGGTCATTGACATTCTTACAAGCAGCAAAACCATCGGCACTACCATTGTAGGATAAGTAGTTTTGTTCGTTGATTTCAATGTCATCATTTCCAATGACAGAGAATAAAGCAACGTGATTTTGAATAGAGAATGGTAAGTTAGATGGGGTGGAGATTTGGGCTAAACTCTTTTCACTGTAGCTGTAGTATAATTCTTGTGGATCATTAGCAAAGAAAACGTAGTTGATACCAGCTCCTTCATGTTTACCTTGTAAACCCTTTCCATTAAGGTCTTGGTTGTCAGATTCAACCACAACCTTGATTTGAGTAGCTCTGTCTGGACCTGTTGGAGCAGCAGCGACGAAAGCTAAAGAAGTGGCAGCAGCGAAGATGGTTGAGAATTTCATTTTGGTTAAATATTTGTGTTATTCAGTTATTGATTGAATGATAGTAAAAATCAAGCATAAGCTTGCCCTTATATAGTTTTCGTTATAGACTCTATACTCTATTCCCCATTTCTATTTTTAAGTCGCATCAATTTACATCATAGTTGCAGGTTTTCATTTGGCACATAACCTTTGAAGACAATGCTTCAAGGCTCACAAGTGTAAACAGTTTTGTCGGGTGTTTCGAGTAAATGTTTTGGATCATTGCAAAATGCTTGTAATTATTGATAGATATGATCTTAATTGTATACTGGGATTAGTACATTGGAAGGTATAGGTGATATTTGGCTCACGATTTGGGACTATGATTTTGGTGATGATTGCATTCGCATCAGATAATGAATTGAGTGATGGCTTTTTCCCGGGGTACATATTCTAAATTTAGCCTTGAAAGTTACCGCTAGTGTGGACTATGCTTGTGATAATGGGAGGGAAACTGTTAGAGTTTTAGCTCGTGTAACTGTACATTTGATCCATATTGTAGTATTTTTAGCCGGCTGCGAGGCATTGGAATGGCTGTGAAAAACACGAAACCAATGAAAAGACTAATAGAGGCCCAGATTAAAAATACACATAAGGGCTATGAAAAATAGGAGAGGATTGTATTGTAGTTAACTTGTATGGACTACTCATAAACGAAGTTACATTATGTAAAATCTAAAGTGTCTGTCAAGTGAAATTCGCTTACCCTCGGGAATCAGGGTTCAAGTAACTTAATTAAATCACGCGTTCATGATGATAATTGGCAAGATGGTGTAAGTGAAATACAGGTTGTGAACCACTATTGAGTTAATGTTATTTATAGTTCTTGTTTTTCTTAAAACCATAAGCTCTGCAAGTGACCAAAAATAAATTCGTCTTAGTATGAAAAAGCTGCTATTTTTTACGTAATTTACATCATGCAGCAATAGCCCAAAGTTTATTTAAAAAACCCTTTCAGAGCTTCCGTTGGCTAAATTTCCGAGTTGAATGATCAATAATGACAAATTTCACTATTGCTGATTGAGGGGGGGTTGCATTTGCAAATATGCTTTTCAATTTGATTATTGTAGCAATTGAGATCACAAGTTTCTTTTTGATGTTTTCAAAGTTTTCGATCTGTTCAGTCTTGGTGTTCTAAAATTATCTTCAGCACATAGTGGTAGTAGTTATTTCTAAAATAATAGATTATTTCCAAAGAGCAGAAGAAGAAAATTGCTCAAAGTTAAATTTGCAGCCGATCCTCTAAGAATTACTTTTTATCGTTGATACTACAATTCTTTCCACTTGAGAAAATATCATTTCTTTCAATTAACTATTAACTTAAAACTAGATTTGCAGTCATGGTATCAAACCTTTCCCTTATTAATCTATTCTGAATTATCAATAACTCGTTGTAAATTTTAAGACCTTCTTTGTTCTGTAATTCTTGTAATTTACTTTGAGTTAATTTCCATACAACCGAATCACTGACAGTAGTATAGCTCGTGTCCCTCGATCCTGAATCGTATAAATCACCAAATGCTGTCATCGGTAATATGCTTGAGTGCAATTCGATATTGTCACTTTCGAACCGAATTAATGATTTAATGAGTCCAGATTCTACAATGAAAAAAGCAGCAGAATTGGAACTTGTATCATAGAAGGTAAAATTCTCAGGTATTTGTTCTCTTACAAAATAATCGGTAAGTGTTGACCAAAAAACAATGTCCTTATTAGACAATCCTTGAAATGTTAGCATAAGTAGCGGTAAAGGTTGTTTCTTGAACATTGAATCGTTGGTGTTAAAATGCTTAAGTTGTGCACTTTGGTGACTCTTAGCTTGTCTACTAGCTGCTTGATAGACTTGAGTAGTTCGAGGAGTAGTTCCTAATGTTGTCTCATAGCTTGGGGCTTTGGTTCCAACTATAGACTTATGTCTTGTCATACCTAAAGTTTCATAAGTGGAAGGATCAAGACCATGACCGAGTCCCTTTTGTTTTACAACGTTCTTGTAGGTGGTCAAAAATGAACTTTCACACCATTCTAATGCATAATTTAACGTACTGAACAATTGGATATCAATCTCATTTCCTGTATCCCATAAACCAGCATCTCTTAATGCCTTAACAGTTTCATCATTATCTTCAACAGACGAAATGATTAGTTGAGTGCCAAAATCATTGGCTAAGTTAAGAATTCTCCTGAACCCTTCACAAGCTGAAAAATCAATTGAAACAATTCCCTTCATATCAAGAATCAAAAACTTAACTGGGTCTTTATTGAAATTGTCAATTTGGAATCTGGATCTAATAGTAGTTTCAACCCCACCTATAGACCCAAAGAATAATGTTCCTTGAAGTTTTACTACACAGATCTGGTTTCCCACATCTTTCAAAAATTCTTGTTGTTTAGGATGTCTCAACACGGTAGACCTTGCTACAACTCCAGTATACATTCCTTGAACCACAGGCGTTGTTGCTGCTTCTACGACGTATGAAAGACAGGCTAGTAAAATACCAGCCAAAACACCATAGACAAAATCCCATGCTCCCATTACCAAAACAATTATAATAATGGTTGAGTACTCAATTCGGGTTAAACGACCATAAGTATCGTATAGAGCTTCCTTTAGTAATTCATAACCCAATAAATAAATTAGGGAGCCAACAACACATACGGGAATATACCCTATAACCACAGGTCCAACCATCATAACTGCAGCGGTAGCTACTGCCAAAAGTATACCTGCAAGTCTATCATCAGCCCCAGCTCTTATGAAAAGAACTGAGTTAGTATACACCAAATAGTTTTGAATTGATCCCAAAAGTCCTGAAACAGCATTTGAGTATCCATGGGCTACCAATTCTCTATCAACATCTACTTGATCCATATTCACAGTGACAGCCAAAGCAGGAACATTAATTGGAACATGCAAAATACCAAAGAATGTTAAAGCTAACATAGTAGGAAATTGTTTAACTATTACCCACCAATTTACCAAACCAAACTTATAGTATCCATAGAAACCATACCAAGGTTCATGGCCTTCTACGGTAGGAAATACCCATCCATAGTCTTTAGCGAGGTCTAGGTTCCAAGAAGGCACAGCCAATACTATCAAGTGGAAGGCCACAAAAACACCAATGAAGAAAAGCGGAACGATCAAGGTATTATGGAATCTGGCTTGGATACCAATCAAGACAAAAGTCAAAAGTAATGGAACAATCCACCTTAAAAGCACTATATGATCACCAAACAAGTATGAAAATGTGTCTCCATTGTATTGTAATTCTCCATCTAATCTCAGTGAAACTTGGATTCCTGTGACTACTAAAAAGTATCCCACACCCCCAATACATCCCACGAGAATATGACGTGGAAAGAATCCTACAAGAGAACCCAATTTGAGTTTTCCGAGAAGGAAGAATATGATACCGGTGACAATTGAAGAAATAGCATATGTCACAATGGTTGTTGCAATTACAGCTTCTTTCCTATCTGAGCCCATTTCTGTCAAAATTGAGAATGCCATAGCGTGAAAAAATGGAGTTACTTCAATCATTTCACTACCAATTCCACTTCTAAATGCTGAACCTCCTAAAGAATAAACAAGTTGAGATACCACACAAGAAACGTAAAACATCGAAAGTCCTGCTGGTGCAAGAGACGAAAAAACTGCTTCACTAACAGGGAACATGATCATTCCATAAGATAACCCATCTAAAATGTTGAGTAAAGTTCCCAAAAATACAGCAGGCATATAATTTACAGGCCGTAGAATCCATTTATCCCAAAATTCTGAATCCTGTACGGTTTCTGGGTGTATTGAATCATCATTTGCCTCAAATGGGTTAGTATATTTCATAAATTTTGGAGACTGATCTTTAGCAAGATCTCTGAGTAAAGGCTCAGATTCTGGATTTGACGGCACTCCATCCATATACTGATCTGAAGAGTCTGAAGGTCTGGAAATGGTAATTGGAGTAGATGAAGCTATGTACTCTTCAGCAAAAGAGTCTTCCAGTTCACCAGTTTCTTGACGGTTCAATGCTGGTTCGTCCCAGTATTCGTCTGGATTGGTGACACCAATACTGGCCG
Source organism: Yamadazyma ubonensis (assembly GCA_030572075.1). NCBI lineage: Eukaryota > Fungi > Ascomycota > Pichiomycetes > Serinales > Debaryomycetaceae > Yamadazyma > Yamadazyma ubonensis. The sequence goes on along the minus strand of JAJLZG010000006.1, from coordinate 331,941 downwards.
AGTTGGCAGTTTGTTCGTCGACGTGATAATTGGAATGAACGGCTGGAGAGCTTATACTATTCCTGTAGTTGGGATGAACAGTACCCGAGATAACATAGCTTCTTCCCCCGAATTCGAACGGGGTTTGGGAGGGTGACATTGGCTGGGCAAGAGAAAGCTTTCTTCGGGAGCCTTGCAGGGCGTTCATGTTGGAGCTAAGCGACCTGGAGAGGGCCGAGTCTGTGAAGCTCATTGCAGGGTCTGGGAGATGCGCGAATTTGATAAGCGAAGAGATGCTGATAGGACAGAAGTCTAGACTTTGGGGAGATTAAGGAGTTTTTGAAAGCAGAAGCTGGGATGTGGTGTTAGCATGAGAGGCGGGTGGGGATTATGTGTATGTAAGGATACAGAATTAATGTTCAACTTTGCAGTTAAGTTTATTGCATAACATATTTCGATATGCATTCCTATATGCATTTCTATATGCAGAGAATGAGCATCTTATAAATAGGCGAATTTGCATTTGTTTGAAAGTAAATGACATATCCAGAGGAAATAGTTGCTTTATGTATCGTGACAATTGTAATACTTGTGACGGGGATAATGAATGGGGAATTAAAGCCCTTTCTACCTGGATATAATGGACCACATCCACGTAGACAAGAGCCCGAAATATTTTTTCCAGACCCAGAATACATCGATCCACCCCCGACTTACGAAGAAGCTTTACTTCAAGTTCCACACTACGCTTAACTAAATCAAAATCAAAATTAGTTAAACAACCAGTTTGTGCTCAAATCCAATTTTTGCATCCATATTTTTGTTTGTTCGCGACTTTGTTTACCATGGAAGACTACGATAAAATAAGGTACGAAAGGCTTAGATTGGTTTGTACGAGAGCTCTTGAAGAGTCTATTAAGAAATCTCTTGATATAGAACAGATCAAGGCATGCTATCCCAGCATAGCAGCTTCAGAAGAAGGTATAAAAGTCCTTGAAGTCGCAAGGTCTCAAATAATTGATTTCTGGTTTAACAACTCAATTAAAGAATTTGATTTAATTTTCAAAGAAAGAGACTTAGAAAACAAACTAGACTCTCTTGATGAAATCATATACTTGGCCAAAACAAGAAGCCTAGATACTTCATCTTCTGGTGTTCAAATCGACAAATTAACTCCCAGAGAAATCCTTGAAGCAAATAAGAATTACAGAAGAAACGAAACCCTCAAATCGTTATCTTTGATATATAACCAATTGTGTATCGACAATCTCCAGTACTTCAAAGAGCTCTCGGGAATAGTTAATGAAAGTGAGAGTTTAAAAAATGAAATATATGATAATACTTCAAGTATAAGAAGTGAACTTGAAGTGTTAAAAGACGACCAAACCGAAGAACAAATCAACCAATTATTAGAAAACGTGGAAGAGGATATTTAGATAATATTTAAAAAATGACGGGTTAATGACATTGTGTATTATATTTACAAGTTCTACTTTAAGGCATCGTAATTACTCTTAGCTAAGTTCTGATAAGTAACAATTTTCTTTTGTAACTCGTTAAACTTGGCTTCTTTTCTCTCCTGTTTTTCACTCAATTTGACCAATTGCTTATCTCCCCAAACCTTATAGTCTTGGAGGTACTGTCTATCCATACTAAATTCTCTAATGATTGCATCATCAGTCAATCCTAATTTATGTATACAGTAGAAGTAGTCTTCTGGACGAGTCTTTTTAAGGTACTTTAAAATCTTTTGTCTTTGTTGGACATACTCTCTTACATGTTGAAGATGAACTTTATCTTTTGGTGCTTGTTTGACATGATCCATACCTAAATGAATTTTAACAGTCAAGACAGCTGCTTGTACTTCAGGGGAAGCAGTATCACCTTCTTTTCTGGCAAATTCCTGTCTAGCTCTTTGTATAGCTAATTTCTTTAAATCTTTCGAGTTGGTATTTTTAAGATTAAGAATGGTTAAAACGGCAGCTTTCTTCTTTTGTTCAGCTTCAACAGTGGCATCATACAAAACAGTACTGCTTTTAGAATTTTCGAGCATAGCTTTTCCTGCCCCATAAAAAAGTTTTTCAACTTCCAGTCTACTGTAGTTATTGGCCAAGTTTGATGGGTCATTTAATTCTTCACGAACACGCTTGATAAACCCATTTTCTGGGTCTCCAAGAACAGGATCTACCTTATATTGGATATGTCTCAAATTGTGTTGTTTAAGGTTATTTACATCTCTGGTGATTTGTCTTTTAAGTCTTTTTTCCTTTCTCTTGAGAGACTTAACCTTGGATTTGGAGGCATCCTTGGGAACAAATTGCTTGGCTGCAAGAGCAGGTCTGAACTTGAATGGAGCAGGGGCCTGTTCCATTATACTCCTCGACACACTGAACAGACGAACCCCAAGTACCCCGGTTCTCGTGAACATACTCGAAATCATTAGTTTAACAAGTGAAAAATTTGTGAAAAAATTCCTGTGCGGTGTGCGAAGTACGACATTTAAGACATTTTAAGTACCTATGGATCCTGAGTTATCAAAGCTTACCTATCCGTATAGAGAAACGGTACCAAAGAAATGGAAACTGTCTTTGGTTAGTGATGTTCATAAAATTGTGATCAGATCTCCGTCACCCGCAAATTTGCACCTTCTCAAGCATCATAATTACTTCAACAATGTACTATTACATTTCTTCAACTGCGATGTAACTGCAGCTCATATAGAATTGATGGTTATTCTTTTGATTCAAGAAATAGATACGAAGTCTTTGGATTCTTTTTATACGTGCCCTGTTTTTTCTGAGTTTTTGGGACGTGTTTTGAGCATAACATTTGATGTTAGGGCTAACTGTGAGTTCAGAGCTCATCGGTTGGTTATCAAATTATTGACAGAAATGATTCGCAGGCAGAAGTATGTTGAAGTTTTCAGAGATTTGATAACTGCAGCTCCTGGGAATATAACAGAGTTCTTGCCCCAACATTTGGTAGCGAACTGGCTCAGTAAGTTGGTGTACACTAACATTGAATATCTGTTCCAAGAAGAAAACAGAGAACTGCGGGAATATGTCTGTTACTTAGAGACTCTTATACACTTTTGGGATAGTATGAGTCAACTTTCTAGCATATCATTCCCTTTTGAGTGTTTAAATTCAAATATCCCAGGAATAAAAGTGCATTTGCAGCCATTACTAAAACATAGAGGTGACAAATATAATGATTTCTTGTTCGCCTACTACAAGACTCACAGCCTTCCTACAACCACTTATGACATTAAAGATCTCACTGTTCTTGATCTGATGAAAATTCCTGAAGTTCTAGAGAAATTAGACTTGAATTACGATAAAGTTCCATCTCAAGCACAGTTGCACGGCTTAAAGACAAGAATTTGGCACAGCTTCATAGACACTTCCTCAGAGGATATACTATATGACCAGTATGACTTTCAGAGCCTGTTCAAATTTGCATTGCCTTCTGAAAATGAAGTTTTTGGACATTTGGTTGATGTGCTAAAGAGAGTAAATATCGGGTTAGACAAATCTATGAACCTTCAGATCAAAGGTAAAAGCAAGTATTTTTATCATATTACTGTTGATACTGAAGATGGGCAGAATAAAATAGATTTCAGTGACTTAGCACTGGGGGAAACGGTTTATGTGCTTAAAATCACGAAGCCAAACAAGTATGCGGACTTTTCTAGAATAAAAGAGTTTGGATTGGAGCGTATAGTGCTGGCCACAGTGGTGAAGAAAAATGGAAGGGTCAATCTATTAGGTGATGTCTCTGATTGCAATTATTTGGTAAAGATCCCACAAGTATTGAAACCTGAAATCAGAACTGAATTCACTACAGGAACCTTTCCTTTCGATAAGTTGTACTTTAATGGGTATACTTCAGGATTAGATTTCCCTGTGAATAAGAAAACAAATGGACCACAAAAAGTGCAGATTGATTTTGCAGAGCAGTCAATAACCGTTGTAGATAAAAGTGACTTTAATTTGAACAAAGAGCAGTCAGAAGCTGTTTTGAACTGTTTACGGAATAGAGTTCATGTTGTGAATCTCCCACCGCATTCTGGTCAAAAAGTTGTTCTTTCAACTTTATTATCAAATATTCACGAGAACTTCAAATCGGAGAGAACCTTAGTTGTGTTTCCTAACGAAAATTGGGTACATACATATACACCTCCTAATGTGATCAAACTAATGTCTGCATCTTTGGATGATCAAAACGACCCAGTAAAAGTGATCGAGTCTTTACTTGAGAAAACAAAGACTATTGCAAATGATTCAGGACTTGATGGTGAAAGTTTTGGATCTAGTATTTTACAAGCTAGAAGATTCTATAACATCGAGGTTCCAAAGCTATGGGATACATATCTAAAGAATAAAGAAAGGTTTCCGTTTGGAGAAACCAAGTCCGAAATCAAGCACTACCACAATATAATTGAAGTTGGAGAAACGTTAGAATCAGTGTCTAGTGTGCTTAATTTCGAAGATGATAGCCAGAAGGTAAAAGAAATTCTCGTGAACTCATTGATGAAATATGCATTTGTTTCAGCTGCACAAGCTTCTACTCTATCGGGAAATTTCGATACAATCATCTGTATTGAAGCCCAAGATATTCACACATTTAATTTCTCTCCAAAAAGATTAGTCATTATGGGAGATGTGGTAGAGGCTAAACCTGGTTCGTTATTGGGCCAAGCTCTCGAACAAGATGTTGGCACCACAAATATAACTTCAATTAAAACCTCACAAAGACTTTTCGATTACTACAATCAATACTATAAAGATCTTGAGTTACAGAAATTAGATATCAAAGAACCACTAAAGTTGCATAAAGTGAAGTTTCTCAAAAAAAGAGTTCACGTTGATGAAGCAGAAAAAGCAGTAGAAGTTTATAAACAGTGTAAAGGGGATGTTTGTCTTGTAGCAGGCTCACTTTACCAGGAAGCATTATTGAAAGAAATTAGCCAAGATAGAGTAGAACATATTGATTCACTCAGTCCACATGAAACAATAGTCTTTTCACTTCACGGTTATAGAAGCATCCAAGACATTATTAAATGTGCAAAGATGTGTCAAAACTTACATTTAGTGGGTGAAGTTGAGGAAGATTTAAATCGTCACTCGTTTATTGTATAGTCTAATCATCTATATCAGCCCAATTCAAATCGGAAGTTTCCATTTCCTTAACTAATTTATCCATTTCTTCTTTATACTTTAATCTTTCTGCTTCAGCCAATTCCTTTTCTTGTTCTTCTTTTCTCTTCCGGGGAGTAGTATAAGATCCTGTAGGTTTGGTAGGTTTGGGTGTTGACTTAGGCCCAGATTTCGACCCCGATTTTGAAACAGGATTTGAACCAGTATCTAAACCTAGTCTGGAAGCAAAGGAACGGGCAGCTTCTGACATTGGCTCTTTCTCGTGATCAGTTTCTCTCGTCTTGAAATCTTTGTGTCTATTATGGCCCTTTGGGTGCTCCAGATCTCTATCCTTTTTGTATTCTTTTCGGTCATTTCTGTTAAAATTTACGTCTCTCTTTCCGTGATCTCGGTACTCTCTTTTATGGTCTTTATTGTCTCTTTCGTGGAATTTATGATGGCTATTTTCATGGCTTCTCTCACTTCTGTCATGGCTCTTTCTACGGGATTTTGGCTTATCTTCACCCAAACTTAGCCTGGCAGCAAAAGACTTAGCAGCATCTGTCATAGGCTGCAACTCTGTGTCTGCTTCTGACAGTTTATGTTTAAAAGGCTTATTTGACTCTCTGGAGGAAGGAGGTGTTAAAGTCTGTACAGTCTTTGGGGCAGGGTCTTCGACATCAGCCCATCTACTTTCTAGTTTCGTGGACTTTTTAGGTTTCAGAACGGGTATCTTCTTGTCATGATGATCTTGGTTGTCTGCTTCGTCAACAAGGTTATCTTCAGTAGCCCATCTGGAAACTAATCCAGACATTTTAGCAAGTAGTTACAAATTGCGAATAGAGATGAGGATGATGGAGAAAAGGATGAAATTTGAGATATCCTTTTTTACAACAATGGAAGTATCTTTTGAGCCTGTGATTTTAGTTTGTATTGAACATGTTTTGGAATTCTTATGTTCTTAATTAGCTTAATCGTATCTTCTTACTTGTAATACTTTGTAATTTTAAATAGGTTTCATCCCTGGTTACATATCAGGTTCTAGACCCCGTGATTTGGTAAGCAAAAATTAATTTGGGCTTGATTTTTACTTAGTTTTTTACCAAAACCTCTGTGCTATATACAAAACATGTCTTTTGTATAACCACCAAGAATTGACCTCTAAATCACCGTATTTTCCTGATTATCCCACCAGTAAACGTCGTGGCGTGCTGCCCCAATATAAAATTCGCACCAAATCCGCCCGAAATTTTCACTAATCATGTCTTTTAAATTAGCCACCGATCTTCCTTCTTGGAAACAATTACAGTCAATTCGTGACTCGATTAAACAATTCAATGTTCTTGAACAATTCCAAAACGACAGTGACCGTTTTGAAAAATATTCAAGAACTTTTAACAACTTTGATAACTCCGAAATTCTTTTCGATTTCTCAAAGAATTTGGTCAATGATGAAATCCTCGAAGCTTTATTATCTCTTGCCAAAGAAGCCAATGTTGAGCAATTGCGTGACCAACTCTTTGCTGGTGAACACATCAACACCACTGAAGACAGAGCTGTTTTCCATGTTGGTTTAAGAAACAGAGCTTTAAAGAAAATGCCTGTTGATGGTAAAGATACTGCTCCTGAAGTCGACAGTGTTTTAAAACACATGAAGGAATTTTCCGACCAAGTTCGTAGTGGTGAATGGACTGGTTATTCTGGTAAGAAAATCACCGATGTCGTTAATATCGGAATTGGTGGTTCAGATTTAGGTCCAGTAATGGTTACTGAAGCTTTAAAGAAATATGCTCAAGATGGATTAAACGTCCATTTTGTTTCTAATATTGACGGTACTCACTTGGCTGAAGTCTTGAAATTATGTAACCCAGAAACCACTTTGTTCTTAATTGCTTCCAAGACTTTCACTACTGCTGAAACTACCACTAACGCCAACTCAGCTAAAACTTGGTTTTTGGATGCTGCTAAAGATGAAGCCCACATTGCCAAACATTTTGCTGCTCTTTCCACCAATGCTGAGGAAGTTGCTAAATTTGGTATTGATACCAAAAACATGTTTGGATTTGAATCTTGGGTTGGAGGTCGTTACTCAGTTTGGTCTGCTATTGGATTAAGTGTTGCCATTTACATTGGATACGAAAATTTCGAAAGCTTTTTGAAAGGTGCTGAAGCTGTTGATAAGCACTTCCAAGAAACCCCATTAAAGGATAACATTCCTGCTTTAGGTGGTTTATTAAGTGTTTGGTATAACAATTTCTATAATGCTCAAACTCACTTGGTGGCTCCATTCGACCAATACTTACACAGATTCCCAGCTTATTTACAACAATTGTCTATGGAATCTAATGGTAAGAGTGTTACTAGAGCCAATGTTTTTACTAACTACGAAACCGGTACGATTTTGTTTGGAGAACCTGCTACTAATGCTCAACACTCTTTCTTCCAATTAGTTCACCAAGGTACTAAATTAATTCCAGCTGACTTTATCTTAGCTGCTCAATCTCACAACCCAATTGCTAATAATTTGCACCAAAAAATGTTAGCATCTAATTTTTTTGCTCAAAGTGAAGCTTTGATGGTTGGTAAGAATGAAGAAAAAGTAAAGTCTGAAGGTGCTACTGGAGGATTAGTACCTCATAAAGTATTTTCTGGTAACAGACCAACCACTTCCATTTTATTACAAAAAGTTACTCCAGCTTCTTTAGGTGCTTTAATTGCTTACTATGAACATGTTACTTTTGTCGAAGGTGCTATTTGGAACATTAACTCATTTGATCAATGGGGTGTTGAATTAGGTAAAGTTTTAGCCAAGGTGATTGGTAAGGAATTAGATGATAAATCTGAGGTTAATACTCATGATCCAAGTACTAATGGATTAATTAACAAGTTTAAGAAATGGTCTTTATAGTTTTGATTTAATATATTGAATTTTCTAAAATGGCTGCAATCGCATCGCGAAAAACATTTCATCATGAAGAAGAGTAAGAAAAATAGCGGGTCCAGTTACGTTATAGATGAACCTGTACAGGATGAGTCTGGTGAAAGTGATAGAGAAGTTCAAGAGCAATTGGATAACCCATTAAGAGTGGTGACTTTGATCAACTCTCCCGATGTACCAGATGGTGATTTGCAAGAAAGATTGATGGATTATGTGCAATCGATGGAAGAGGTTGATGAATTTTTTAATCTGTTTGACGAAAAAGTGGCCATTCCAAATGATGGACATATCAAATATGAAGTAGGAAGTGATGGATTGGTGGTGATTGTGATTGATTCTGTTGAGTTAAAAGATGAAGTGTTGAAGTATATTGATGATTATAATGAAAAGACCATAGCAAATAGATCTAAATAGATGAATAAAGATGTTGGGGATGTTTCAATGTAATGTGGAGTTTGAAAGGGATTGGGGTATTCTGCAGCGAGGATATGCAGAGATTTACACTCGAATAAGTCCGAAAATCTAGGATACAATTTGTATTGTTCATAAAGTGGTGGTATTTTTTATGTCTTGATTTACTCTTTTATTGTCTGTTAATAGTATTTTCAATTCGTATCTTTATATTCATAAATTGCCCTGATGATTCAATGAATCTAAAAAGTCTCAATTGATCATTTTTAAACCATCCAAATTTTTTCGACCATTTTTTATCTAACTTCCAGCTTAATCAACTGGCCCAATCAATAAATTCCTACATGTTCCCCTTACCGGTTCGTAAAGAGAGTGGCTGAACGGTAATCAATTTAATTTGTCCGTCCCCCACTTGCGTTCCCCCACCAGTGCTATTTACAAATGGAAATAACATCCGCTACCCCACAAAACCCACTATTTATATCGCTAGGTCCCACAGTAGGGACCAATGTGGTATCTTAGAAAATTCGCTCAGAAAGACGATTCAGCTCATGCTGCTCCCCCTGAAGTCTATAATTATAGACTTCTCCTATTATCACTCGCTGCTTCAACTGGTTCTGCCATGTATGGTTATGATTCAGGATTTATTGGAGGAACTTTATCTTTACCAGCTTTTCAAAAAGAATTTCATATGGATACGGCAGAGGGTAATGCATTGGCTTCTTTGAAGGCTAATATTGTGTCTACATTTCAAGCCGGGTGTTTTTTTGGAGCAATAATGGCTTATTGGCTGAATGAGAAATTCGGTAGGAAAAAAACCATGCTTTTTTTCGCAGCCGTTTTCTGTGTGGGAGTTACTCTTCAAGTAGCAGCTAGTGGAAAAGTTGGGCTTATTTATGCAGGAAGAGCTGTCACTGGTTTGGCCGTGGGAACCATGTCTATGATAGTTCCTGTTTACAACGCAGAATGGTCTCCTCCAGCCATTAGAGGATTAACAGTTGGATTATATGAATGTGTTTACCAGACAAGTTTGGTGATTGCATTCTGGGTGAACTATGCAGTTAAACTTCACCAGCCAAATGATAGTGCTAGACAGTGGCACATTCCTTTTGCCCTTCAGTACATCTTTGGAGGAGCATGTTTTATATGTATGCTTTTCCAGCCAGAAAGTTATCGTTGGTTAATTAAAGCTGGAAAAATTGAAGAGGCTAAGAAAGTTTTGACTCAAATAAGAAAGTTACCACCTGATCATTCGTATATTACTTATGAAATCCAAAGTGTTTTGGAACAATTGCATCATGAAGCGCAGGTCGCAAAAAGGAGAGAGTTAGAAGTAGGCAACATTTTGCAACGTAGTGAGGTCTATATCAAGTTTAAAGAGATATCTAAGACTGGGATGCGTTACAGGGTGTTTTTGGGAATCTCTGTGATGGTATGGCAGAATTTAAGTGGAATCAATGCTTTGAATTATTATTCTCCTAGTATATTTAAATCTATTGGTGTGTCAGGAGAAAACGTTGATTTGTTGGCAACTGGAATTTTCGGTATTGCTAAAGCTGTAACGAATATTATTGCTGTTTTGTTTATGGTTGATGTTTTTGGAAGAAGAGGTCCACTTCTTATTGGATCTTCGTTGACGTTTTTCACCATGATATACCTTGCAATTTACTCACAGGTATCAGGATCATTTGACCATGAAGTTCCCATGGATTCTGGAGCCCGGGCAGCTTTAGCGTGTGTTTACATGTATGCTGTTTTTTATGCCTTCAGTTGGAACTGTATGCCATTTATTGTGTGTTCTGAGATATATCCTACGAATGTCCGTAATTTCTGTATGACTCTTTGTGTGTTAACACAGTGGCTTATGCAGTTTGTGATTGTTTATTCAAACCCGTACATGATGAACAATATTAAGTACGGTACATTCTACTTTTTCGCAGCCTGTTTGGCATTATCGGTTCCTTTTACCTACTTATTCTTGCCTGAAACCAGAGGAATTTCGCTTGAAAACATGGATATCATGTTTGACGTAAAGGGGCTTGCACTTACAAAACGTCGTAAGGCAGATGAAATCATAGACATGAGAAAGAGTGAAATGATAATGGGAGATGACGGGAAAGTGGTTGTAGCAGAGGTAGAGGATATTGACGATAATCTGATTGAGAAGGTCAATACTTCCAGCACCAAGTCTGTTGTATAGAGAATACATGAACTACTCTTAGTTATACTTTTACTGTACTCTTCCTAAACCGCAAATTATTCACGCACTCGAAAATCTCAACAACATGGAAGACTGGAGGAGAATTGATATTGATGCACTTGAACCAGAAAAGTTCTTGACCAAAGAAGAGCTCGTGCCTGCTGTCGAATCGATTGATGAGTCTCAGGTTCCTCAAGTAATTGCTGATTGTAAAGCCAAATTAACCAAAGGTCAGTTTATTGAATCTCTTCAACAAGCTCTCCAGTACCCACCATATTCCCTGAGCGAACAAACAAAAAACGCATACACCGAAATGGTATTTGAAGTGTTGGTATCGATTAAAAACAACAACAATGATATCACCCCATTTGTAAAACAATTGGATTCTGCTGATCAAGATACATTAATCAAATACTTGTACAAGATTATGAGTACGGGCTATGGATCAAAACAGGGAAGTACGTTATTGGTGTGGTACGAAAAGGCAATTGAAAACGCAGGCTTGGGTCCTGTTATTAGGTATATGAGTGATCGTCGTACTGTATAGGAATGGATATTAGAGTATAATTTTTGTAGAGCTCTAGGAATTTAGGATCTTTGGAGATTTAAGGAGTAGTTTTTTAGGGATTTTCAGGAAGTTTAAGATATAGTCTTAGATATAAGAATAGTTGAAGAGTTTTTCAGGAAGAGTTTTTTAGGAATAGTTTTTTAAGAAGAGTTTTTCAGCGATAGTCTTCAAGAAATACTTTATTATCCACGGAATATCTTAAGTCAACGTTCCAGATGTACCTGAATAACTGTTCAGAATGTGCTCAGTCAATGAGCCTGCAAATCTGTTATTTCAACCTGATTTTAAAAGCACAAAGGCACTGAAGGGCTTAATTATATGGGGAAAATACGAACACCTACCAAGATTATTTGATCCAGAAATCCAGCACCCAACTGAGCCAATTTCTTCAGAACAAACACAATTGATTCCCAAAAAACCTTTTATTCTCCAATTGATTCCATTACATTCGAATCTGTTCTCCTCAACAGCAAATACAACGGTTAAGATATTTTAGGATCTACACCGATTGAGAAACCGAAAAATCGCAACGTTGTGGTTTTGCCACCTAAATGTTTAAGTCCCCCTACCCCCGATTGAGTTCTTTCAAATCACCGGATCTCATCACCATATCCACTACAGGTTATATTTAAAGTTTCGATCCCCAATGACCCCACCACACCGATATCGATCAGAGTGTATTGACCTGCCCCACTCGAGCTCGGAAATACAAATGTGGAAAATTACTCGTTGGGTGTGCTTGTATACACACCAGGTAATTGCCCAATAGATCCCCCAACGGCCCCCACTTTTTTTTCACTATATAAAGCCCCTAATCCCCTCTACAATTACAATTTAACATACAAAAATGTCTATTAAATTAAACAACGGAGTCTCAATGCCTCTCACCGGTTTCGGTGTCTGGAAAGTCGATAACGATACTGCTGCTGATACTGTCTACAATGCCATTAAAGTTGGTTACAGATTATTTGATGCTGCTGCTGATTACGGTAACTGTGTTCCAGTTGGTAAAGGTATTAAAAAGGCTATTGAAGATGGTCTTGTTACCAGACAAGATCTTTTCATTACTTCTAAATTATGGAACACTTACCATAACCCAGAAGTTGTTGAAAAGGCTTTAGACAGAATTTTAACTGATATGGACTTAGAATACCTTGATTTATTCTTAATCCACTTCCCACTTGCTCACGCTTTCGTTCCTTTCGAAACCAAATACCCACCAGGATTTGGTATCACTGAAGGTATTGAATTAGAAGATATTCCTCTTATTGACACCTGGAGAGTTTTCGAAAAAATCTACAAAGAAGGTAAGAAGGTTAAGGCCATTGGTATTTCTAACTTCAACGGTGGTTTAATTATGGACTTATTAAGACAAGCTGAAATCGTTCCAGCTGCTTTACAAATTGAACACCACCCATACTTACAACAACCTCAATTGGTTAGATACGCTCAAGCTAAGGGTATTGCTATTACTGCTTACTCTTCCTTCGGTGGTTCTTCTTACTTAGAATTGGACAACCCAGCTGCTAAGAGCTCTCCATCTTTACACGATCATGAAGTAATTGTTAAAATTGCTAAGAAGCACGGTAAGACTCCAGCTCAAGTCTTATTAAGATGGTCTACTCAAAGAAACATTGCTGTTATTCCAAAGAGTAACAATCCTAACAGATTAAGAGAAAACTTGGAATTCAACGATTTTAATTTAGAAGACAGCGATTTTGAAGAAATCAAGCAATTAGAAAGAAACTTAAGATTTAATGATCCAAAGGATTGGGATGGTGCTAAGTTATCTATCTTTTAAATAAATTTATAGATTCCAGTTTATATGTAATGTATTGTTGAGTTGGGCAATTGTAGAGTAAGATGTACAAGATGAAGAGATTACCAGTTGGAGAGATTACAAATCGGAGAATTGGGCGGGTAGTCTCCAATTAATTAATTTGCCCCACTTCGCGGGTATATTTTCCCCACTATTTCTAAAACCGCATTTTTCCACTGTGCTTTCCCCCACTATATTGCGGCTATTACTTCTAAATCGAGTACTATTATCCGTTAATATTTTTTTACAGTTATTCGCTCAATTTAACTCAATTTACATATATTCAAAGAGTTTCTAAAACGGCTTCCCTGCCCAAGTTCAAATTTTTTAATCTGGACATGAAATCGTCTCTGTTGACGTATGCACCACACATTCTTCTTTTACCAGTAAATTCAGTTCTAGAATGGAAACATCTCCAATTATCAAAAATTAAGCATTGACCTGGCTTCAATTGATAAAACAACTCGTTCTTCTCATCGCTGATAATTTTGTACCACAGTCTAATGGCTTTGTAGAATTTTGGTACGTCTTCAGGATTTTCCCAGTTATCCATAGTAGATCTATCACTTTGATTCCATCTAACTTGAACAAGTTCTCCTTCATTATTTAACTTCAATACTGGCTGAGGAATATCAGGTTGAATACAAACTTTTTCTTCTCCAGCAGAATGTGCAGGAACTGGAATTCTAGTTAAAATATCATAACTTTCTCTATCTTGTTCCTTTAAGATTTGAGCACATCTAAAAGCATCAACTAAAGAGCTGGTTCCACCTTCTCCATCATGAAGAAGTAAATGGAATAATTGTAAACCTGGAGTATCATTCCAATAAGTACCATCGGTATGAGAACTAATATCAATGTTTGTATAAGCAGTATCAGCTTTAGATAAATCACTGGTGAAATCCCAGAATCCTCCATAATGTGTAGGACGGATATACATCAATTTTTCAACCAATTTTTCAGTATCTTCAGGAGTTACTGGAACATTATCAATAAGGCAAAATCCATATTTCCAGATCTTCAATGCCCAATCTCTAATAGCATCTTCATCTTCTTCACAGGCAATGATTTTCTTGAAATCAACTGTTGGTAAATCCTTAGAAATACTTTCTACATCCCAATGGATAAGCTCAAGTAAATCTTGTTCACCAGCTCTTTTGTGCTTAACTGGAACAAGAACAGGGTTATAAGAATGTAAATAAAGCCAGGAAAATGCATATCTACTCACGTGAGCATCCTGGTCCCATTTGACCGTCAAGGTGTTGCTTGCAATGTCAGCCGAAACTTGAACAGCTGCGATCTTTTCATCGATAGTTGCACTGTTCAAGAGTCTTTGTTTGGTAACAAAGTAATAACATTTATCACAACGACAATTATCTCTTAACCACACATTGTCGTATACTGAAGTTTGGCCATTGTCCCAAGAGACAGCGATTTGGGTTCCTTTTGGTTCGGCTTTGCTAATGGATCTTTGAGAGTATTGAGACATGATAAAGAATTGACCTGCGCGAATTATTACGGAAAACGAATGATATTTGGGCGTGGTTGGGCAAAACAGGGGAATCAAGGAGCGATCTCCGAGTTGTTTTGTATGATTATTTAACCAATTTGAAGTTTAATTGGTTTGTATAAGGATAAGTTTTCTCTTCCCGATAAACAACTCTTTGAAAGAACTTTGATAATCCGATTGTTTTGAGCTTTTTCTTTGGCTGCAAATCATTGGTGGCTCGATTGGCTTATACTTACCCTATAATTTCGACAAATTAAATAGCATGGCCAGATAAAGAGGAGAAAACTCATTGGAACAAAATTCGTAATTCAATTGAATCTAAGATTACACAAATTAAAAAGTTCTTAGTCGAACAGAAATTCAACAAGAATTTTTATCGCTATAATCAATAAATTTATTTTGGGTGGCTTTGCTTCCTTATTTTGGCTGCGAAACGTTGAGAACTCTTAGTATACAACGTTCAACTTTTAAGTGCCCATAAATTGTGTTGTACTACACAAAGTAGCTTGCTAATATTATTAGTGGTGGTGTGCGTAAAACGCCAATTTTCTCCATCCTTGATAGTGAAAACGTCATGGTGCAGAAAGGCTAATTGCAAACTCCTGAAAAGATACTTCCCGCTAACGGATTTAAGATTTTCATCCAAAAGTGTCATCCAAAAGTATCATCCAAAAGTATCATCCAAAAGTATCATTCAAAATAAGCGCCCTCTAATCTTTTCTAATTCAGGAAAAATAGAATATTATCCCATTAACAACATGGATACGATACCAAATTAAGTTCAATTATCCATAACCTGCATGAATTGATTTGTTCCCCTAACCCTGCCCGTGGCCATTCAGATATATGGAGTTTCCCAAAATCTCGTAACCAATTCAAAATTTCCAGCAATCCTGCATCAAAGTATGATTCCGCCGTACATAAAGGCACGACTCGTGATTGTCAAGAAGTACAATACTTGATACAGTATTCGTATTTTGTTTGCTATTAAGAGTCTTGTGCCAAGAGTTTACACGTGTGGTACCTGATTGCATCATCTGCTAGCAATTATTTTTTATTTACGAGGTATGGGATAAGAGTATAAATGAGATAGCGATACTGAAAATCACCACTAAAGATGTCGATCCAAAATAATACAGAGTACCCATTCAATATGACATGCCTTGATTCAAGATGTAGTTTAATAGATAAAGGGCAGCAGCGTCTCAAGGATATTGAGCTCAAACAAGGACAGTTTTTCAGAGCTCTTGTTAACGAGACCAACTTCCATTTCACAGATGGAAGTGAGGAAAATGCACCAAAAATAGACATTGAGTACCCATATAATTTTACATGTATTTCTGCTAGATGTTATTTCAGGCTTCATGGAGAAGAGAAACTTAGTGGACTTCAGGTGACCGACGATTTGTTCCAAGTTCTTGCTAACGATACAAATGTTTACCTTGTAGATGGAGATTCGAATCTGGCTCTGGGTGTAAAAGTGTCTTTGGTTTCTATTTTGTTTATGTTACTTGCCTTGTCTGTAGTTTAATAAAAGTTTGATTTGCAACCAACAAATTCTGCAACCTAAACTCTGAATAGCCAAATTGTGCAATTATCAAGAATTTGTGGCATTATAATGTGGATTTCGCAGTAATTCGATTTTATGCTGATATTTCTTAGTTTATTTTATGTGAATTCTGTAACCTATAATTCTTTTTATTGCGTAAATCTCTTTGATCTCTGATACATTATACACTATCCACTATCCATACACTATCCACTATCCATACACTATCCACTATCCATACACTATCCACTATCCATACACTATATCCACTGTATCCACTGTATCCACTCCATATCCATATCCACATCCCATACTTGCTGCCTTTTATTACCTTCAGTCCCATCCCTTTGCCCAACTACCTAAATCTCCCAACTCTTACCCAATCCCAAATCTCCCATAATAACTCTCCTTATCTCTCATCAGCTCACGCGCGCTGAAAATTCATTAACCATGATCTCCCTCACCGAAGGGTACTTGGACAGTCCTGAACGGTTGTCCGGCTCTGGCCTGGTCCAGGACGTGATACCTGTGTCCACACTGGAGCTGCTGTCATCAACAAACTCACCTGAACCTTCCTCACCTTCTTCTCCTGCCGTGGGACTCTCGGCATCGAACTCTACCACAGAATGGACTGACTCCACAAATACTGCTAGACCTTCCGAAGTCCCCGATCAACCGTCTGAACTGCACCACGAATGGGTATCTATGGATGTTGATAATTTCAGCCATTCATTCTACGCCAATGGCTCGAATCCTTTGAATGAACAAATCAAGCTGCTTAAAATCAAAACTTTGAAAGAGTACATTAATGCAGGAAAATATAATGATATCATCGAGTACCTGCGTACTACAGATGGACTTATCTCAAACGAGCTTCGTCGTAAAATATGGCCAATTTTACTCAAACTTGAGATTAATTCGTCTGTGTTTGATGTTGATCAAGTGCTTGAAGATTTGCAAACAAATGACTTACCTCCTCATAAAGACGAAGACCAAGTCGAATTGGATATCAACAGATCATTCACCATTTTAAATCACATTCAATCATCATATGCTGCTTCTTTTACCAGTATTTTCTCGGAAAATGATAAGCAGTACTTGAAGAAACACTTATTGGATATCATAGTCAAATTGCTTCGGAAATACCCTCTGCTACATTACTACCAGGGCTTCCATGATATTGCTAGTATCATTTTGATTGTATGCTATGATCACCAAACCAATCAAATCGATAGTCTGCTCAGCTTCAGACTTCTCGAAACTTTGGCTTTAAATCACTTGAGAGACTTTATGATCTCAGACATAAACTTGTCCGTTACACATCTCAAGCTCATTCCTGCGGTTTTAGAAGTAGTGGATCACCAGTTCTTTAAACTTGTAAGACACTTAAGTAGTACTTTTGTCATGACCAATCAAGGTTTTTACAATTACAGTTTTTTCCAAGGTTTATCATGTATATTGACCCTTTTCAGTCATGATATCGATAACTTGAGCCAACTTTTAACTGTTTGGGACTTTGCTTTAAGCTATGATACTGTGCTTATCAATATCTACATCTATGTGTCTGCAATGATCTTTCAAAAACAAAAGATCTTTGACCTGCTAGGTCTTGATCCCACTTGTAAAGAATTCACTGATATCGATACAGATGTGCTTCATGATCTTTTATCGTCTCAGAAACTATTCAAATGCTTATCTGATTCAGACTTGATTGAAGTATTAAACATGGCTAAAGATTACTACGAAACTTATCCTATTTCTGGTCTTAGTAATACCGCGTCTACTTACGAACTCTGGTTCGAAAAGTACAATACCAGCTCTGTCTTAAGAACTACGTCTAAACCTTACGACAATGATTTTGGTTCTCCAAAACCTGTAATGTCCTCAGAAGAAGTCAGAAAGTTGGTGGCTGAACAGGATCAACAGATGGCGAGCCTTTTAGCTGTAACTCTCGAAGAAGAAACAAGCTACATGGATTCCCATGATGAAACAGAGTACGAAACTTCAAACTCACTAACAAATTCGGTCACATCCTCTATATCCACGCTTGAATCTTCTACTGCGTCGCTCAACAGCAAGCTTCTCCTGTCGCTCCACATCAAGAAATTTTTGTTCCCTGAAGATGACGACGAGAAATCGCCTGTTCGTCGGAATAAAAACCTCAAGTTGAGTACCATCTACAGACTCAGTGTAGCAGTCGGTCTCATAGGGTTCTTGCTTCATGTATTAGTTTCCAAACAGGGTCATAATTTGGGCAAGTATGTAGAAGCAGTAAATCCGAATTTGAAGAATTTTGGAGGATGGCTTGGAAATGTTGGGCTTAATAAACTCAAAACTTCCGTATACAATCTTTGGGGTCAATGATGCAACAATTATGAGGATCATTAAAGTGAAAGCAGGCTTTCATGTGTTTAATTCTATACGACTATTTATTCAATATATTACATAATGCTATGACTCAAAGTCAATTTCATATACAAGTACCGATTCCGTAAAATTAGCATTTCCCCAGCCTCTATTTCCACTAGCACTTACCATGAATCTTCCCGTTTCATCAACATATAAGGAACTCAAAACTCCTCCATGATGGCCAGGAACGATTAAGAAGGGAGTCGCTTGGGTTTTCTTGCTTTCTTTTGCAACATTAGAAGGATCTTCTGCGTTATACAAGTCAAGATTGTATAAACGAATATTGTCTTGAGATCCACAAAGTAAGTACTTATCGTTTGGTAAAGTAGATATGGCAGTAACAGGTCCTGATATTTTAGGGAACTGTAATACTTTCAGTACATTAGGAACGTAATTAAACTTATTATCACGCTTATTTGGCATTCTTAATGATAATTCATCAACAGTGCTATTACGTCTTCCCACGTAGATAAAGTCACCATTATTGGACCAACTAGATGTTACACACCATGGAGGAGTTCCTGATGGAACACCATATTTAATTATAGGTGAAGAACCTGTCCTCAAATCCCAAATATTCACCGTTCCGTCACTACTAGAACTCATAAACACATCTTCACTTTTATACACCTTGCTGCCTCCCGATTTAGGTACTTCTTTCTTGACCTTTTCTCTTTCCTTTTCACCATCTTTATCACCATCTTCGTTATCACTATCACCAAACAAACTACCCATATCGCTGTTATTTTCATCTTCATCATACTGCAAAACCAAATCACTGAGTCCCTGAGGCCGGAAATGAAGCTGGGTGATTTGACCCGAACTTCCTGTCATTAAGTTTTTGCACTTTCCAGAATTCAAGTCCCATTCACGAATCGTCTTATCCCATGATCCAGATATAAACAGATCCTGCAGTTGGGTAATTTTCAAGCACGATATAGCATCGTTATGTCCATTTATAAGCAGATGAGTTTGTTTCTTTTGTCCGTGGTTGAAATAGTGATGCATGGTTCCTTCATTATATCTCATGGTGTACAACAGTATTCCGCCAGATAGCACACCCGATAAACACCAATATCCATTTCTTTCAACATCCAAAGCGTATACAGGGTTCACCTTAGGTTCATAACTTATAGCCCCCGTAGTGAAATCACTGGGCTTGACTTTGGGATTCGAGTCCATCAACTGTTTCTGAGTCATGGGCTGTTCGTTTTCCCAATAAGAGCAAATCACCCCAGCATTAATAACAGAATCAACAAGATTGTGTCTTTGTGCCATTGTGAGGGGCAGCTTTCCTTGAATAGATGCAATAAAATCATATTTTCTAATGAAACCATCTTCACCACCAGTAACTATCCATTTGGGCCCATCTGTGAATGCCATGGCATGGCACTGAGTCGAATACGGAATTGCTACTGACGGCACGATATCTAGATCTTTACTGTACTTGGCTCTTTTTATAAGTGATTGCCTTAATGGTACATCTGAACTGTGATCAATTGGAGTTTCAGTCTCTTCTTGATTTTCTTGAGCATCTACAAATTTATCTTCGTCCATTTTATCTTTATCATCCTTGTCGTCATCTTTATCGTCATCTTCACCGTCATCTTCACCTTCTTCTTCACCGTCATCTTCGTCTTCATCCTCGTCTTCGTTTTCGTTTTCATTTTCGTCGTTTTCGTCGTTCTCATTGTCTTCATTCTCGTTCTCGTTGTCTTCATCGTCGTTCTCATCGTTTTCATCATTGTTATCGTCGTTTTCGTTTTCGTTCTCCATCTCCATCTCATTGCCCGGCTGGTCGAACTCGTCCTCATCCTCGTTCATCATATCATCATCGTTCTCTGGGACATTGAACAAATCGTCCATACTCATGGTGAATAAAAGTGCGCACTAGTTGTATAATGTAGATAGAGACGTAGAGATGGTGTAGAGATCTGAATGAAGAATGTGTACTCGGCATTTTATACTGATCCTTGGAACACTAGAGTGTTCGGTTATGTAATTGATAGTTTTTTGAAAGCTTGTTCAAATGCTTCAACCTTCACCTGAGCACCTAGTTGCAACCAAGTGAAAAATTCGACATTTAGTTTATAAACTTACAATTGAAACTTAGAATTCAACCAAAACCCAAAGTTATTTGCAATTGGGTTTAAGCATCAATTGAAAAGTTCAATTGAACCAGAAAAGCTCTACAAAATTAGACTAGGACTTTATTAAGTAACTAACTATTAACTTATTCGTAAATCCAAGAGACTAAAGCGTGCTTGTAGTCAACCAATTCGTCCTTCTTGAACCATAAGTCGATTTCCTTCTTGGCACTTTCAACAGAGTCAGAACCGTGACAAACGTTTCTACCCATGTCAATAGCAAAGTCACCTCTGATGGTACCTGGAGCAGAAGCTAATGGGTTAGTGGCACCCAAGATAGCTCTACCTTGCTTGACAACGTCCTTACCTTCCCAAACGGTGGCCAAAACTGGACCGGATAACATGTAAGATAACAAAGATGGGAAGAAAGGCTTAGATTGTAAGTCGTCGTAGTGAGTTCTTAACAAAGATTCAGTTGGTTGAACCAATTTGATACCGACCAATTTGAAACCTCTGTTTTCGAATCTACCAAGAATTGAGTTGATCAATCCTCTTTGGACACCATCAGGTTTAATAGCAATAAAAGTTCTTTCGTCAGACATTGAGTGAATACGGAAAATTTTTCAGATTTATGAATTTTTAATTCGTGGAAAACAAACGCTGGTCCGCGCACGTTTTGGACATTTGTCTTTAATTTTGAATATTGGTATTGATTGAAAGGGAAATTGCAATTCTCCGATCTTGAGTGGTTGTGATTGGTACAGATTCATATGATGTGGTTTCCGGTGGGTATTTGTGAATTCTGCCATTTTCTTTGTATGCTCTTTGCTCTTTTAGCCATAATCTTACTTGGCTTGTTGCTTGAATGAGTTGCTTTATGGAGTATATGCATTCATTTCCAGTGATTTCTTCTGGTTCCATTTCCCTAAGGATATGGGGAAGTCTCCTCTGTAAAATAAGCATGAGTTTGCGTGCTTTCTCTGGTGAAATAGTTTCAGCTTTGTCCTTGGATGCATTATTTGCCTTTGTGGGACTAAGATCAAATAGTTCAACTTTTAACGTGGTGTAGTACATTTCTTTTGATTAAAGTTTGAGTGGATATTTTATAATTAAACTAGTTGAAAACAGAAGGGTTTATATAGGCTGCAAAATGCGACCTATTTTGTTATGGTATGCCAGAAGCATATATATAATTCCTGCAATTTTATCCTTGATTAAAGTATTCTTCATGTATGTAGTGTCTAATTCTATCGTACCTGTTTTTGTTGTTCTATTTACATCTGCGTCTACTGCTGACCATCATATTCATGTGTTCCGTCTTTTTGCTCTTAAAGTTTCCTGTATCGCGACTTTGTTTATAATGGTTCTTTCCACCATAAATAGACCTGTTGAGCCAGAAAATGGCAAAAGAAGTGCTCAGTCTCCTATAGCCCGTGAAACGAGTAGGAGGAGAGTAGAGAAGAAACCAGATCCCGTACTTGGTCTGCTTGAATTTGAGGCCTGGATGCTTCGTAAGCAAATGGCCAAAAATGAAGAGATGAAACGGTTTAGAGAACTAGAATTAGAGTGTGGATTATAAGAGATTGAATTTTTTGTATGATTAATGGAATAACGAATATTCAGGTATCATGAAATACTGGTACCGATAAATAAACAACCGATACAAATGAAAATGATCAAAAAGATCCAAATCATACGAATCTCAATCCTAACCAACACCATAATTGTAAAATATGCATACAGGTAAATAATATCAATACATAATCCTGTAATCACTGGGACCGTGTGTTCCTGAAATACAGCTTAATTTTATCGTCTCCTCCATCGAAATAATGGTCCTTGTTCAGCCACTCGTTGTGTCTCTTTTCCATTTCTAATCTGTCTTCTTCTCTTGTTCCTCTCAATGCCAAATCATCTCCAAGCCAATGTACTACTAAAGGATGAAAAGACCGGGATATAGGGACTCTGAATAAACCAGTTTCTTCTCGTAAAGACTCGATCTGTTCAAAGCTGACTTGATCCATATTGATATCGTGCTTTACGGCTCCTTTGTTCAAATGTATCAACCGATCACACCAATCTTTGCTAAGTCCATCATAGATATGTGTAGCATAAACCACACATGATCCACGTTCTTTGACTTCTCGCTTTAAGAACTTAAGAAGATTTTCTCTTGCAATCACATCTAAATCCACAGTAACTTCATCGAGAAGTAAAAGTTTCCAAGGCTTCAAAAGCCCAATTGCAAGCTGGACTCTTCTTCTTTCTCCATCACTAATACTACTCATCATCCACTCTGGATCAATATCTAAAAGACGAATCAATTCATCTCTTCTGTCAGTATAAGTATCTCCACCCACAGTAGAGATTAAAAGCTTTACAGGCATTTCTCTTTTAACAATTGGATTGGATGCCCATTCAATTCCAAGATACGTGATATAACTGTTGATATCACTGTTTCTTTGAGCATTTCTGTTAATAGAAAATTCAAACGGATCAAATCCACCAAGTTTCAATTGGTTCTTCTTGATAAGAGTTTTCCCAGCTAAAATCCTTAAAAGTGTTGATTTTCCTGCTCCGTTTGGACCAACTACAAGATTGGTGGTTCCCCATGGAATCTGAAGAGTTATATCTTCAAGTCCATAGCTTGTAGCTTTTGGAAACTTATACAGTAAGTGGTTTGTCTCAATTGCAAGAGTCATATTCGCGAAATGTTACAATTGTATATTCTTATCTATTCTACTCGATCAATGCTTGTAATTCATTTGGCCCAGATTCAACCAATTGCTTGGTCTGGTCAAACACTTCACTGAGTCTGCCATACTTTCTTACTACCCATTTAAACATATCGAGATAATCGTAGTAAAGCCATTGAAGGTCTGTCTGTTCTGCTGTTTCTTCGTTAAAGTCTTCAATTTTGACGTCTTCGGTCCCGATTTTACCTCTGATCTCTGCCAATACACTGACAAGTTTTTTGGTAACACTGGTGGTGTATTTGACAAGTTTTTCACTGTTTTTATTTTCGGATTGTGCTACCAGCTGGGTGTAAGCTCCTTGTAAAAGTCTGCTCAATACTTCGAAACAGTCAATTCTTTCTACAATAAAGCTAGTTTCGAGATCAAACACTCTGTTGATAAACACATCGAAATTTAACACTTTCAGGTCAATCAAAAACTCCAAAATTAAAAAGATAAATTGAGGACGGTACACCCATATTCTGAAAACAGCATCCACTACATAATTCTGGATTTCTTCAGATACCTCTTGATCTTTTTGAAGTGATAAAGTTGGGAATTTGAACAGCTCAGCACTTCCAAGGTAATCTTCTTCCAGTAACTCGTGGCCAGTTATCCACCTAAGTTTCACAATATCACGAGATAAAATACTTATAGTAGAATAGATGGATCTGGATCCAATTGAGCAGTAAGATTGGAACACCAAGTTGATGATGAACTTCAGTTTGTCCACTTCATCACTCGTCACATCTGACTTTATTTCTTCGATTATCTCGTGGAACTCTTTTTTGGATTTGCTGTTAGATAATAAGAACTTGTAGAACTTATCACATATATGGTAGTATGGAAGTTTATCATTTCCAAAAACAAACAACATTTCTGTTTGGGGAGACGATGTAACAGATATAGACTCTTTCTTCTCGTAGTAAGCTTTAGCAATAAGTTCTTTTGTCGAGTCTTGGTTTCCGTATAAGTCCAGGTCGTATCCTATGATATACTTAGAATCTTGAGGATAAAGAGACAATTCCAAATACTTATAGAATTCTTCCAACTCAACAACATCTCCTGTTTCAGGGTTGATGGTTACGAAACTTTCCTTGATCTTCTTTTTGTTAGACAATTTGAGCTCTTTGGTGATCAAATTCTTGATAAAATTCTTTTTAGGATGAAATCTAGATTTGGAATACTTCTGTGAATCTTCTACCCACTCGTCCCATTTCCAACTGAAATCAAAGTTGGAGATCTGAAGCGTCATCCAGTTCATGAACCGTATTTTAGTTTCATAGTCTAATGAAGCCAAATTACTGTAGAAGAATCTAATGGCTCTTCCAAAAACTGGAGCTATTGATTCTGGGTTTTCTTTACAGCACGCAATAAGAACCGTGTGGTAGTATATCTCCAAGTTTGGTGGAACAGGGGTGAGAAATATAAGCGATAAAAGACTTTCTACTGCTACATCCTCAATTTTCCATGTAGAAAGTGCAGGGATGTTTTCACCAGAAACATTATCATTGTGGATACTATTAAGCGTATCAACGGAGCTTCCTGGTGGACAGAATAATTGTCTGTTGAAATAAAGGTCTAGGATCGATAATTGGATAGAAGTTTCACCTTTGTTGAAAGATAAGTTGGTGATCAAATCGGTACAAACGTCTCTAAAGAAGAGACCAGCCAAGGTGGCTATTGGTGGAAGCGATTCAAACTCCTGTGTAGCATGGGAGTAAAGTTCAAATGCCAAACGAGGTCCGTTGAACCAAAGAGTGTCAACTCCTTCAGAGCCTACACGAGGACGATATTCTTTCAAGGAGTCGGCAGAAATTGAAAGCTGTGGAAGCTTGTGTAGCACGAGCTCTGATGAGATGGTGTTAGATTTGAGACTTTCCTGAACTACTGGGTCAATGAGCAGTTTATAGTCAATAAAAAGATTTCTGATCGATTCGAAATCTCCTGACTCAGTTTGTTTTAAAGCTGGTAAAATCAAGTCTACAAGTTGCTTCTGCTCATATGGAACATTAACATTTCCGTTTTTGTTGGAGAAAGGAACGTATAAAGCAGTAGAAGGCAGTTTGAGCAGAATGGAGTCTGCAAAGGAAATTAAGTCTTTAACATCTTGGGAGCGAGTAGAGTCGTAGCTCAAAAGGTATGAAACAGCAGAAAGTGTATTGTAGTATACTTCAGCAGCCAATGGCGAATCATCGCCCAAATCTTTTGACAATTGCAAGAACTGACGTAAGACATTCAGTAAAGCACCTTCTTCAACAATAGGAGCTAAAGCTGATAAAAACTTCAAGATGTTTTTAACATGGTTGAAATTGTCTGATGCCTCTTCAGAGGCCAGACTGGCGTTTGAAACGTAATCTTGCAATTTAGTATGGAAATACTCAATTACGTACTTTGGTACCAAGAAATTTTTGGCATTGCAAATGATAATAAGCGAGGCCAAACTCGAGATTTTCTGGGGTTGTTCTGTGACTAGAGCATGTAGCGTAGATAAGACGGAAGTTCTGAGTTTATCGATTTTTTCAAATTCTACAACGATAGGATTCGATATGTAGGCCATATCATCTACCTGGGTCTGTAAATTGGCAGTTTCTCCGATACGTCTAATATCCTTACAGACATTGGAGATGAGCTCATTGATTGGGTCTTCACGAGTTCTCTTAGTATCAAACTCGTTTTGTTGTGGACCCTCGTCGTCCTCTCTTTGTCTTTTCCTGTTGTCTTCCATGATGAGTGAAAAATTGCGAACATGTTTGTGATAGATGGAGCACTTGGAACAGAGCTAGAGAAGGTGGCTAAAATAGGAGGCACGCGGTTATGGGGTGGGCATGTACTAGAGAAGAACCCAGAGCTTGTCACACAAGTATATACCAAGTATTTTGAAGCAGGAGCACAAGTTCTTACAACTGCAACGTATCAGATGTCGTTTCCAGCTATGATCGAATGCAGCTACTCACGAGAACAGTGCGAGACCGCGTGGAATCTCGCGGTGCATGCAGCACGGGTGCGGTCCTGTTTTGTCTCAGGTCTGGTGGGACCTTATGGATCTTATATCAATGATGGCAGTGAATACACAGGAAATTACGGAAATGTCAGTCTGAAATTGCTTATAGAACACCATCAACCTCTTGT
This sequence comes from Yamadazyma ubonensis, assembly GCA_030572075.1. NCBI lineage: Eukaryota > Fungi > Ascomycota > Pichiomycetes > Serinales > Debaryomycetaceae > Yamadazyma > Yamadazyma ubonensis. Next base: position 305,466 of record JAJLZG010000006.1, on the reverse strand, counting down.
ACTGTTTCTTACAGCCCACCAATCCGTAGATTATATAGCATTTGAAACTGTTCCCAATTTGCTTGAACTTGAGGCTATCCTTGCTATGAATGTGCAAAAAAAACACTATATAAGTTTTTGTGTTAATAATGACTTAGATTTGCACAAGGCAGTTCAGCTAATCAATTTGAAAAAAAATGGTTTTCTTGTTGCTGTGGGAGTGAATTGTGTAAACTATACTAATGTCTCAGAGTACCTTGAAATTCTTTCTAAAACACTGCTTCCTTTGGTAGTATGTGCTAATTATGGATATGAAGAATCAGAGGGAATGGTAAAAGGAGATACTAGAGCGTGGAGAAATGCAGTGAAATCCTGGATGAAATATGATCTCTGGGGTGTTGGAGGGTGCTGTGGAACTGGACCTGCAGAAATAGAGGTTATTCTGAAATTAGTTAAGGAAATAGATTCAGTTTAGTTGTAGAATACATCTTTCAAAATTCAATATAGAGTAGTACTTCTTTAAAGGAATTCAAAGGATCAAACTACGATAGAAATAAGGTCTATAGTCCAACAAAAGTCTTTTGGCCTAATATGAAAATTTTTCACAACTCAAAATCGACAAATTCCATTCCAAAATAATTCAGGTGTATAAACCCATAGTTCATATTCAAAAACTTAATTTAGACAAATTTAAAAATCAAGGTCTAAAGTGTTTAAAAAGTGGTCTATAAATTGTAGACCTAATTTCTCACTCGTTAATCAGCGCCAATTTGCAGCCATGTTTACAAGTATCACCCGATCATTTGAAATCGTCACATCTTTGACCTTTATGTACCCTTTTTATGTATGTAACTATCATGTTGATCTTACTAACACCTAGGGGATTGTTTACTTTTTCAGTAACGTATCTCTTTGGCCGCTTTACCTCTCAATCTTGATTCCTCAACTCCTTATTTTAGGCGCCACTTATACCACCATTATGATTCTCTTTTTTCCAACAGTCGGATTTCTCTCCATCATTTTTGCTGGCCCAGCTGGTTTATCCTGGACTTGGTTCTCCATTTTTCAATTGAGTGTTCAGGGTTCCGGCATATTGGTTATTCTTTTGTTAATGCCAGAAATAGAAAAGTTAGCATTCGATGGAATCCTTACAAAAGAGTTCCATGATGATTTGGTCATGATGGGTAAAATCAGAAGAATTAAAAATGTCCCTTTTCTTGTAAAGTTTGTTAATTTTATATTTTCGGCTCCAAACTGGTTTGTTCTTCCATACTTAATATTCAGATCTTTTTTGATCATATTATTTGGACTCATCCCAGTATTTGGTCCCGCTATCATAGCTTATATAAAAGCACCTACTCGGGCATTACAAGCTCATAGCAGATATTTTAACTTAAAAGGATGGGATAATAAACAGGTTAGAGTTTATTACAAGCAGAATAAACCTCAGTATATAGGTTTCGGATTGGTGGCTAATCTATTAGAATCTATACCTTTTTTAAATTTATTATTTATCTTTACCAACACCATTGGTGCAGCTTTATGGGTGGTTCAATTAGAGAATACTCGTAAACAACAGGATTTAAAAGATGAGTTGAACGAAACAGAACCAACTCAATTTCAAAATTCTGCTCCCCAAAACGTCCTGGAATTTTTAGCCCAAAGCTCAGCCCATGAGTTAGTAGAAGTGCCACAAGATCCAGTAGAGGAAAATCAGGTTCTGCAACTTGAAGAAGTGAATGATGAAATCAGCCAAATAAGCAAAGAAATTCTATCCATCTAGTAAAGGTAAACACCATCTACACATCCAAATCCAGCTGCTACTCCACCTTCGTTACTACTGCTAAACTTGGATCTTAATAAGAACCCAGCATTTTCATTATACTTGATATCACCATTTGATTCGTCAAGCAAAAGGGCTCCAAAGATTCCCAATTCGCTAATGATATCTTCTTGGAAAATTTGATTATTTCTAAGTAACTTGTTTTTATGTGTAGGGGGAGTTATGAGTTCCATCAAAATATATGATTCCCATTCTTTTTCGTCTAATTTTTCTAAGAAACCAGGAATATCATTTTTGTAGATATTATTTCCTCCACCTTCTCTTTGTGGTTTCAATACAAATCTTTCAGGGTTTGACTTAATTAATGACTTGGCTAATTGACCATCTTCAGATGAATCTAAAGGATATATCTTCACAAACGTATCGTTTATTTGAGAAATTTCCTCAGCAGAAGAATCTGGTAAAAACGATTCTAATATATCTTTATTGGTTAAGATCTGTTGAATCTTCTTAGTTCCTGCCAATTGAGTCAATACTGAAGGACACTTGATAGCAAGGTTATTCTCCAAATGAAGTCTGGATTCCCAGCTCTTTTCACTGGTATAATCAGTAGGAGCATACCCACTACGATAATAAACCACCGAAATTTCATCCATTGTGCTCTTCAAGTATAATTTGTTTCCATTAATAGTGGTTTTGTCCAAAGCATCATCTAGAGTTAATCTAACACTTCTAAGGCCGTGGTTTTTAAGTAAAGCGTACTCAATATGTCTTTGATCAAAACTATTTCTTTCATTAGGCTGAATAATTACCAATACAATAGTTTTATCATTATCAGATTCTCCATTATAATGGTAGTTTCCTACACTTAAAGCCTTTGCAATATCTGTGATTGAAGTGGAAATTGGAATTTCTCCCTCTTCATAATACTTGTAAGAGTAAGTATTATCGTATTTACCTGAACTGTTTAAGTAATTGTGGAGTTCATTAACTTTAACAGATAATCCTCCAAATGAAACACTTACGGTATTGAATTCTATCTGTTTAATTTGGTCATTTTGCTCGGTATGAATCATATAGTCTGATCTAAAGATTCCAAGAGATAAGGGTTGGGGGATCTTGCCATGCTCACTAATGAGTTTATCGTAGATTTGGTATAATTTACCGGTGAAATCCCTATCGAATTCAGACAATTGTTTGATATGGTTTACAAGCCAGTTCTGGTCTTTGGTGATCACATTGGCATAGAGTTTGTTGTAAGTCTTTTGAATATCTACCGCATTTTCAAAGCTCGATTTAGGAATAGGGGTTGGAAACAACGAAATTGGAGCGTTGTTTACACTATAATCTTCATAGTTGGGTGGATACATAACTAGCCCATTGCTGAGACACCATTGAAGGGTGTTATTAACAAGATCCTGAGTCTGGTCTTCGTTCAAGTCTGGAAACTGTTTCATACTGTGGAGATTTATAATCGCGAATATTTCGCAGCTGATAAGCCATAGTGATATTTGACATAAAAGTCCAAAAATATGATGTAGAGTACTAAAACATGTATATTATGGTATAAGCATCAAATATTAAAACAATTGAAACAAACTTATAAACATTAATATCAAATAATATCTTACCAAATTGTTCACGTGATCTTCGTGACTGCTTTTTCTCGAGAATCCAGTGCGACTCAATCTCAATGAAAAATTGCAAACTGAAAATTATCCAACAGTACTAGAAAAGTATGTAGAGAATGACGAAATATGCCATGTATCTGTGTTAGAGAGCGGAAAGGGACAATGTATATGTATTATACTATTTAAATGCTGACATTATACCCTGTTCTCATGTCCTACGTCGAGGTCTTGGCCAAACCACCTTAAGTCTTCTAAATACTAACAGTTTAGTGAAATACATTGCTGCCTACTTATTATTGGTCAACGCCGGTAACGCATCTCCATCTGCTGCTGACGTCAAAGCCGTTTTAGAATCCGTCTCCATCGAAGTTGAAGACGAAAAGCTCGAAAAATTATTGGCTGAAGTCGAAGGTAAATCAGCTGAAGAATTAATCGCTGAAGGTAACGAAAAATTATCTTCTGTTCCAACCGGTGCTCCAGCTGGTGCTTCTGGTGCTTCTGCTGCCGCTGGTGGTGATGCTCCAGCCGCTGAAGAAGCTGCTGAAGAAGAAAAGGAAGAATCTGATGATGACATGGGTTTCGGTTTGTTTGACTAAGCCTGTTAATGTATAATACAAATCCATAAAACTTCATTAATATAAACATTATTTAAACGTATATTTAAAGCTCATCATCAAAATGCTTTCTACCAGCATTGGGATTTCCAAACACTATATGTCTTGTCTCGAGCATTCTCTTATCGAATGTCTTATCTTCTCCCGAGTAAATATTATCTCTAGGTTTAATTCCATCATTTCTTTTGCCAGATTCTTCATCTAACCAAGCAACAAATTCACTTTTTGGTTTGAGATCTTTATTAGATGCATGTAAATCAACAAGTTTCTGATAATAAAGCTTGAATTGAGATTCAGATTCAAAACTTGATGAAAGGAATTTCTGCTGAAGATACTGAGAAACTCTTGCATCATTAGTTGCGTCTTCACCATCTTCGACTAAGCTCAAGTCTTCCAAAATGTTCACCAATCTGGTCTTAGAAGATTCATCTAAAGAAGGGTAAATCTCAATGAACTTGTCTAACAAGTTGTTTTCTCCATTGAAATATTCATATTTGAAAGAAGCATTAGTAGTCAATTGATGAAAGATTCCCAAAATTCTCTTAGTAATGACTGCCTCTGAAGTGTGCAACAATTTGACCCATTTGTCAATTAACTTAGAGTCTAACTTTAAAAACGAGCTTACGGCAACAGGATTGTTTCTCAAAGAAGATCCAATGATCCTATAAGCCTTTTCACCAATTTCAGCTTCTTTTCCAGCAATAGAATCGAGATCTGCGAAAATAGCAGGATCAGCAGCCAACTTTTCGCCAAACTCGATATCGTGACTCAAATCGATCAAAACATCCAATGCTTTGTGAATATCGTCTGATTTTTGTTTTCCAGCAGCATACTGAGAAACGAATTCAACAGCAGAAGAATAGTCATTCAATTCAGCCATATCAAGGGGTTTTGATTGCTTCTGTGGTTTGATTTGTTCGAGATTAAGTTTAGGATTCAGTTCTATTTCAGGTTCTTTGTCTTCGACTATCACCAATTCGTTGTCCTGTTCTGAGTCAGGGTCCATCAACTTTGCCTCTCTTTGCAAAGTATCAATATTTAATCTAACGTGTAATCCAGCTGGAATATCTTGGTCTGGTCTAATTACTTGCCACTCTTCAGTAGGGATAAAGAGTTTTGGATAGCAGTCAGATGGGTCTTCAGGTGAGCAGATGTAAGAGTTTGGATCAAGTGGGTATGCAAGCACTAAGAGGGATGCACAGGCAAGAAGTATTGGTAGTTTCATAAAGTGCAAGTATGGAGCACTAGTTTGAAAGTCGCGAAGTTGCAGCCACTGAAGTTGAGAGAAGGAGAAAGAAGCAAATCGAAGAGATGATGCGAAAAGTGTACATAAATGGAATATGAGTCTAACAATAGATTATCGAGGCGATATCTTCGCTTCTCCTTGCTCAACAACACTTTTTATTGCACGTACACATTTATTGAGGACAAGTGTCAATAACATTTCCAAATTTTCCATTTGTTTCGCACTGCAAATTTATCATATTTAATCTAAGCTTTTTCACCCGTTTTTTGATCTATTTTCCCCATTAGACAAAAATATATCAAAGCTATGGAAAGCAAAAAAGAATGGACGAGTCCGGAGTCGAACCGGAGACCTTTCCCATGCTAAGGGAACGCGCTACCAACTACGCCACACGCCCTGGTGTGTGAAACAAATGGTCCCTAGCAGGATCGAACTGCTGATCTTGGCGTTATTAGCACCACGCCTTAACCAACTGGGCCAAGGGACCTTTTGTATGGTGGATGGGATTTATGGTGTTCCACATCAGGGAATTTTGATGTTTTTTTGTTGGGCAAAATGTCACCTCTGAGTCTTTAAGACTGCTCAAAGTTATGAAAAGGTTTGTTAATAGTATGTTTCTGCCTCTTTAAGTCGGTTCCCGTTCTAGATGGTGATAAAAGTTGATTTCTTTTTTCTTAATTATCACCCGTTTTCAGACCTTATAAGTTTGATTATTCATGAGCACCTTGAATCCTTTGAAGTACTCAGATATTTTAAGCGTTCCTATCCTGGCATTATAGCGCCAATAATTGACTTAGTCCTTTTTCCAGACCTTGAAGAATATATTGATCTAAATTGGTGAATACTGGTCAAAATCATGAAACTAAAACAAGTAGATCAATCATTTAAGTATTTAAGAAATTGTCAGTCTTTTGAAGAGAGTTTGGTCCCACTTCTTTAAAATTTTGTTTTACTAACAAAACCGAAAAAATTTGGCCAGAGACTGGCCCTTCTTGGCAGAAAGTGAAGTACGTCCCCGATTTAACTACTTTAAAAAGTGATTTACATCAACTTATGTGGTTATCACATATCCTTCCATTATCAACTGAGCCAAATAGGTCTACAAAAGCAGCTCCCTAAAAAGATTTTGCAACCAGTGCGAAACGAGAAGGTTTCATAATAATCTGATATGAATCGAACTTCATTGACCAGTATGGAAAATTGATATACATATAATTTCCCTCATCGAAGTATTTATGTTTGAGCTTGGATAAATCATAATATTGTTCTATTCTAATATCAGATCTTGTTTTGTGATTTTTGCGTAATTGAGATTTTATTAAATAATTAAACCTATAGAAACTCAATTCCTCTACAATGTTAAGACAAAAAAAAAATTCACAAAAATATACAAATAAATAGATTCTAAAGGTTTTAAAGTATCTAATGTATTAATTGTATATTTACCTTAACAAATCAAGAACATCTAGATTATCCAAAACCAACTTTGCTGCCTTCGCCATAGCTTTCTTCTTCGAATGGTCTTGAGCAGAGGAAAACGTAATGTCTCGTATTTTTAAATCTGCAGTAAATACACGCTCTCCACTTTCAACACATTGGTATTCTGGTACGAGACTGAAATTCTTAGACACGATGGCATATAACTTATTTCTAGCGTCACTATCCACATGTAAATCTTCGTATGATACCAAAGGTAATTGGTGCTTCAGAATTAAACGTTTAGGAGGTATTGGAAGTTCAGGAGTGGTATTTGGTTTTTGGCTTACTACACTCTGGGACTTGTCTGTATTCAATCTCAATTGGATGTATTTCTCAAGAATTTGTTTATTCTTTAAAGCCATCATAGCAGCTCTTAAACCTGCTTCTTTAAGACCTGGGGCTTCACCAGTTCCTAGAACATCATGTCCCATCACACATTTTACAGCAAAAGGTTTAGTTGCACCATCTCCCGTTTTAGTTACATGATATGTAGGATGGAAAGCAGCAGTTCCCACCAAGGAATATAGCTCCAGTTTTGCGTCTTTATTGACTTCTTCTGAATTTTGTATTTCCAGATCGAAAACTTTAAGATGACTTAGATAAAGCTTATATAACCAATTCTTGATAATACCTGATTCTCTCTTTGTCTCAATGGAAAGTGCTCCGACATATGCTTCAAATATATCTGCAAATACTTTTTGCTTACCTTGCCTCAAAATTGCTTCGTCAATATTGGACTTGAGTTTTTTATCGAAGCCATATCGTATGGAAAACTCAGCCAATGTGACATTATTGACAAGAATAGATCTCATCTTTGATAATTCACCTTCAGGTGCAGTAGGGTAACGTTCATATAAAATTTCTGTAGCAAGGTTATTCAATACCGAATCACCTAAAAATTCAAGCCTTTCATTGTGGCTACTGATAAGTTCTGATCTGTATAAATATGACTTGTTATTTATGGTGGACTTGTGAATGAATACTCTCGCATGAAGATGAGGATCCTCAATAACTGGTAAATCAGGGAAAGTATCTTCAACACCTTCATCAGCATGCTTAACCACATCTTGAACCTTAGGATCTATACGGTCTGAAGTGACTGTAGCTTCTGGAATTGCTGTTATACTTGAATACAGAAGATTATTGTCTAGTATATCATCGAATACTGAAAGCTTTCCCTGCTGATGTAAACTTTTTAATTGTGCAGCTAAGTGAACTAACTTATTATTTTTCATGCTATCATATGTTATCATATCCATGGTCAGTGCATTTGTATCTAGTAAGCTCATCAAATATTCAAATGTAGGAGATTCGTCTAACACTACTTTTATACTCTTTTGTAACATTCTAGCACTGTGTTCTAGCTTTTTAATATCGACAAACCCAAAGCTTGGTGGTACGAGTGACAGACTAAGAAGAGACAGTTCATGCTTCTTTGGGATCTTACCATCAGCAGATGTCATATTTCTTTTACGTTCATTTTCCATTTGTTCAAATGGGGATTTAATTTTGATACAAAATAGAAAAATTTTCTCAATTTGCAGCCTAGGTAAGGTATTATATTGGACTTTATATAAAAATAAAAAAAATCATATAATTGATACAATACTAAAACCAGATTCAAATTAATGACTTTTTTGGACTTTTATTTCAACCAGTAAATTTAATTACACCATCTTAACTGTCGTTTGAGTTATGCACCCACCTCAAATCCCGCGACAAAAAGTGCATTGAAAAATCTTTAAACCATGTTGAAGCTACTTAAACCAACTGTGTTGGCAGGCTTAAAGCCTTTGGTACCGGTTAGAACCATGGTACCAACGATGAGGGGTTTTAGAATGTACTCCACTCCAGTTTCTGAACCAGAAATCCAGCCACCAGGATATAAAAACCGTGATACTGCCAAACATATCTTGTCTAGAAAGACATTTTTGGTGGATTACTATAAGCATCTTAATGATACTAATGAAGTGGTTTTATACGTTCATTACAATAACTTGACAAAAATGGAAAACAAAAAAGTAAGAAGTGACTTAAATAAATTAGGTGCTAAGTTAAATCTTATCAGAAATTCCATTTATAATGTTTATCTCAGATCAGAAAAGGAAGATGATCCTGCCAGTAAAGAAGCAACTGAGAAGAACAAAAATGTTAAACATCCTCTTTCACCTTTATTAACTGGCCCAACCGCAATTGTTACTATTCCAAATACTGATCCAAGTATTGCATCTCAGGTTCTCAGAGTTTTAAAATCTTCCCAGGAAAAGTTGATATTAGTTGGTGCTAAAATCGAAGGATTACCTTTTAATGTAGATCAAGTTAATGAATTTAAAGATTTACCTACAAAAGATCAATTAAGAGGTCAACTTGTTGGATTATTAACTGTATTAAGTGGAGCTGGATTAGTTCAAACATTATCTGCTAGTCAGCAAACATTATATTTAAGCTTACAACAAAGTGTAAAGGATAGAAGTGGTGAAAATGAAGATATCTAGATAATTCATGATCATTTGTAAATAGTACTAAATACACAAGTCTACTTGGTCGCATTTTTTTCACTGCTCATCTCTTGCATAATGTCTGATATCGATAAAGAAGCACAAAGAAGACACCAGTTAGAAGCCGAATCGAAGAGAAGGGCTTATAGAGAGAAGAAGGAAGCATCAAGAAACTTGGCAAAGGACAAAAATGTAACTATACAAGAACCTGAAGAGAAAAAGAAGAAGAAAGTTGATCTTCCTCGTAAAAGATATTATAGACAGAGAGCTCACTCAAATCCTTTTAGTGACCATAGATTAGAATATCCTAAATCGCCTGAAGACATGAACTGGGATAAATTATATCCAAAATATTATGATGAAGAAACTGGAAGTATGACCAAAGATGTTGAAATTGCAGATATTGGTTGTGGATATGGAGGACTTTTAGCAGGTCTTGGTAGAGAATTCCCAGAGAAACTTTTGTTAGGAATGGAAATCAGAGTCCAAGTTACTCAATATGTTGAAGATAGAATCATTGCTTTGAGAGAGAAACATAAAAATAGTAAATCTAATTATCAGAACATTGCAGTTATTAGAGGTAATGCTATGAAATTTTTACCAAATTTCTTTAAAAAAGGACAATTATCCAAGATGTTCTTTTGTTTCCCAGATCCACATTTTAAGCAAAGAAAGCATAAAGCCAGAATTGTCACCACCACTCTTTTATCTGAATATGCTTATGCATTAAAAGAGGGAGGAATAATATATACTATTACTGACGTTGAAGATCTACATAACTGGATGGTTGAACATTTGGATGATCATCCATTGTTTGAGAGATTAAGCAAAGAATGGGAATCAACTGACAAGTGTGTTGAAATTATGTATAATTCAACTGAAGAAGGGCAGAAAGTGGATAGAAATAAAGGTAACAAATGGATTGCTTGTTATCAAAGAAAACCGACTCCAGATATATAGATTTGTACATTGATTCACCTAATTTATAGAAGTGAATTAGTTATAATAAATAAACAATATAAACCTACAATTTTTCAGCAGTTTCAACACCAGCAGTCTTAGCTTCTTCAACCAAATCTTCAAAAGTAGTATCATCTTTGAGAGTATCGGTTGGAACATCTGGGAATTTAGAAGCACCAGTAGAAGTGGCACTAGATTTAAAATCATCAACAGCAGCGTTAATTTCATCAACATTTGATTCTTCACCGAAAGAAGTACTTCTATCAGAACCAACAGTAGAACCAGCAGTTCTAACTGGGATCTTACTCTTGATGAAAGCACCAACTGGACCTGATTTTTCAATTAAAGCTTCAATATGAGGAGCAGCTTTTTCTTGAGCACATTTAGTGTATTCAGCAGATTTTTCTCTAGCCAATTTAGAGTATTGAGCAACAGCAGCGTCAATCTCTTTCTTATTCTTTTGGTAAATGGCTGGAACAGAAAATAATAATACAATAACGGTGGTTAATAAAGTGAAAAATGAGAACCATGAGGTAAGTTTATATAAAACATAAGAGACACCAGCAGCCTTTAAAGTGGTTTCAACATCATGACTGTAGACGATTTTATTAGCAGTTTCTTCGATGTGATTAGCGGCATCACCAATTGCTGGAAGAATTGCGTCGTTAACAGTTTTAGCATATGCTTTTGAAGTTGGTTTATATTTGGTAACAAAACCTTGACCAGTTACCAATTTACTAGCATATTCAGCAGCAGCAGAAACTAAAAGTTAGTATTGAAATTTGATTGGATTGGATACATACATAATAAAGCGATGTAAGATAAGTGGAAGAAAATATTAAGTAAATTGATTTTTTTGAAAACAACTAAACTTACAATGATAGATCCTAAAACTTTACCAGTTTTGACAGGGTCCTTCCATGTTAATAATTCACATAAAGGTGATGAATTAGTAGTTTGAGTGACTGGAGTTGACATAATTTGTAAATCGAAATCAGGGGATAAAAGATGAAAATTTCACTCACGTCAATTTGAGACGAAAAAATCGCTCCTCTTTCCTGCACGTCGCCGAGGAATGCTCTTGTGATAGCAACTGCGATGAGTTGTCAATTGTAATATGGGCAATTTTACTATTGAATTTTTTGCTAAAAATACTGTAAACTACTTAATTAAACTTCTTTCATTATAGAATTGAATTATATCATGATGATTAGGTTGATTTTGCTTTAATTGTTGTAGCTCTTTTATCTTTGATTCTCCAATAAATCTCTTCATCCATTCAATCTCGTACCGATTGAAATTATTGATGATCTGATAGCTAAATATGTTTAAATATTTGAATAGATCAGGTAATTTATCTATGAGTTTATTGTTAAGTTTGTGGCGTTCATCTGGGGTCTTTCTCAGAAGTTTTGCGGCCATTTTATTCACTTGCTTTAAATATTCAATGGCCATTTTAAGTGGTACAAGAATATCGTGATATACTTGCTGTTTCATTTGATTAGTAGAATCTACTAGAATAACTAGTTTGGTGTTGTACTTTTCAAATATTAAGTTAAAAAATTCGTCCCCTCCAAGCACTTGGTGCCACAGTTGAGCATAAACTATTTGCAGCTGAGTAAATTCGTCACTTGATTTTAGAAAATTTTCAAGTACCTTTTCTACTCTGATAAACACTTTACGGATTTGGTTTACTCTCTCTAGCCTCTTGATTGGTTGTGATAAAACTGGTAACTGCATTTCTGTCAGAGGGCTAACAGGATACTCTAGATTATTGTGTAGATGGTGAGATGTAGATTTACTAGAATCTCTTAAACTTTCCCAGCTTAAAACTTTGGGCTCCAGGTACATTTCATCCAAAGCTTTATTGACTTTTATGAGAGATAAGTTTAAACTGGGGTGTTTGGAGCCTAAGTCAATAATAGTCTTAAGCTGTTTAGGTATTTGGTAAATTCTAGTAACAGGTTTCTTTAAAAGTTGTTCAAAAGTTGTATATCTACCTTGACAATTTATAAGTCTATTACATTCGACTAGCCATTTGCTTACCAGTTTAAAAATTTGGCCTTTTTCCTGTACAATTCGGGTGATAAACTCGATTCTTGAACCAAGTTGTACCATACATTGTTTATATTTATTCAGGGAGAAAAAGACTCTATTAAAAATTTCACCAAAGTCAACAGCTCTAATATCACTGGTGTACACCAAATGTTCAATATTGAGTCTTAAATAGCAAGATTCATCAATAGCACTATAGCTCTGAGAGCTAGTAGACCGAACAATTTCTCCTATTAAAGTAACCAAAAACAGTTTCTGGATACTGGAGATCGTAGTGATGCTTTCAAACATCAAATTTTGTTCACTAGAGGTGAAAATATTATTATATTCCCTAACATTTTCAAGTAGTGATTTATACACAGTGATTAATTGCCTTGTAGTTTGATAGCATTCTACTTCGTTCCTTATGAACTTTGCCACTTCTTGTTCTAGCAAGTAGTCTTCTTCCTGTTGAAATCGGGCTGATGTAGGTGTGTTGATCTTTTTAGCCACAGGGCTATATTCTGTACCAGTGCTGTAAGAAGAAGTGGGAGATTCGAGAGTTAACTCTACAGGTCGTTTAATAGGTATGCTAGTCATGATTGATGTGGATTTATACATCTACTTATATACTACCCAGTGTTTCAGAATTAATCCACACACTCTTGTTTCATAATTGTTTCACATTTGGCTGCAAATCGCGCTTACTCATTTAGCTGCAAGAAATCATTTTCCATTACACCTTTACCCAAAAATGTGGATATAACCTTAAATTTATCAGTTGCCTCTTTAAGAGACAGCTCAAACACTTCCGTTTCATCTTTGGCCCGTAATTGCTCGTCTCTTAGTGTTTGAACCAGATCTATATCATTAATACAGATAGAACATGTAGGAGTTGTGTTTAACACTTCGTTATTACTTAAATAGTTATCATTTAAGCATCTCTGGTGAAACGAGTGTTTACATTTGAAGTGAATCACAGGGAAATCCAATTTTAAGTTACATGCACTACACTTATTATTTTGAATAATAAAAGGCTTTGTCTTGAGTTCTGTAACTTTATAGCTGTTTTTGATAGATTCTTTTTCATAGTATTCCACTAATTTTTCGTTGTTGGTGATTTCTTGATTGGCTGTATCTATAATTTCAATAAGATAATCTCTAATTAAGCCAATGGTGGTAAATTTTGTTGAGCTCAAGATCTGAATAATCTCAAGTGGTGATGCTAATTTGAGGTCCTTCAACTTATTAATGATCCGATAAAAATCTTTTTTCTCAACCTGCTTGAAGATATCTTCACTTGAAACAATAAAACGAAGAAGTGATTTATACAATTCAGGCTTTGAGTCTCCAAACTTATCGACAATATCAAAACATTGTTTAATATCACCGTTTAATTGGGCCGATCTAATGATACTCTCTTCGTAGCCTTCTTGTTTTTCCATGGGCAAATCCTTTTTAAATCCATAAAGATGAGATATAAGTAAATATGTTGATTCATCAAAGAACTCTGAGTATAAATCCACAAGATTTTCTGCTTTTTGAATCCATTCACTGCGATTTGATTCCTCATTTTGAGATAAAGAAAGGTACATTTCAAGGAGTGTTACCAACAACTCCTTTTTATCGTTAATATTCCCTTGGTACCTATCAAAGGTTTCAATACAAGCTTCAAGGAAAATAACAAACTCATTGGGGTTATTGATAAAGCTTGGGAAAATAAGACTGGGTCTTGGAGGAAGATAAGTGGGTTCATTAGCGTTTGCAGATGTGACTGTTGTTTCATCATCAGCACTCTCTTTTCCCGATAAATAAGACAAAAATGACTTATAACTGTTAAGAGGAAAAACTCCTCCATATTCTTCTTTTTCTTCTGTTTTGATATTTGGATCCAACACTTTGGAGTCAGCATCGGGAACGTATTTACCTGTAAATACATTAATCAAAAGCTCAGTGGTCTCAATAGGTAAATTATCAAGTAAAGCCTTGGAGTGTTCCGTCAAAATCAAAAGAAGCTCGTCAATGGATAAAGATTTCACATATTTCAAACAGCTCAGAGGACTTTTCAAGTCGTTAAGCTGAATATCGACTATCAAATTTGGTTGATTTAATTCATATAAAAGCCTAATAACTTCATTGAAATACCCACATTCTTTAAACAAGTTGATAATCAACGGAAAATCAAGGTTAGAATAATTAGGTTTATTCTCATCTTCTTCTTCAGATAAATTGATTTCATCGATAAAACTCCTAATTTTCTCCACGTACTTCAACTTACAGTAGCAACATAGAAGGAGAGTTATATGATCATTTTCTGCAATATTCAATTTGTATAGCGAATGAAGAAATTCAGTTAAATCATGGATATTTGAGGCATCTTTGAACTTGGTTATAATCCCCATGATGAATTCGTTCAACGATTCGTATTCAGCGTCAAGAACCAAGTGTTTATCTTGGTAATATTCCAAGCACTTTATATATGACTTTATTGACTCATCATATTCATGACGCTGATACGAAAAGTCACCACTTAATTTGCATATTCTTAGCAAAGTCTGTGTAGGCAATCCCGAATTCCTTGCAAGTTGATACGCTAGCAGAAATACTTCTTTTTGTAATACCAACTCCACTTGTTGGTTGATTGGCTTTTCGTGAATTCTATAAAGCATTCCATCACTACTGAGCATGTACAAGTCATTCCACATTTCAAAAGTATGACTTATCACCGTGTTGGGAATGGTGAGACTAAATGAAATATGTTTGTACTTAAGATCTACAATGATGATTCTTGTGCTGAACTTTCTTGCAGACTCAGTAGATTCTTCGATAGGTGAAACTAATACAAGATAGTCTTTTGTATAACGATAAATGGACTTTTTAGCAATTTCAAAGTTAAGAGCAAGACTTTTCGCTTTATGATTATAGTACCGAATAGATGAGTCTACCCCTACAATCAATTCTTGTGATTCAGGATCAATGGCTGAGCACTGAAGAGGAACCCCGATTTTTTTTGACAAAATAGTAGCTGGTTTACCCTGATTTCTTCCGGTTGTAGGAACCGTGAGAATACGAGATGTGGTAGTAACATATAGGATTTCGTGGAATTCATTGAAATGTAAGCCTGTGATGGGATCAGGAGATTCATATACCAATCTTTGTTTCGAGCCTCTATCTCTCAATAAATCACCCCTGATTAAAAGAACCTTACCATTAGTATACCCTACAGCAAGACAGGTGAAGTTTTTATCAAAGGTAAAGCAACTCATTGGGAAGGAGTTATCACCATTTTGGATCAAGACCTGCGTCTGGAATTTGTTTTGAAGCAATTCAACGTCCAGAGAATCTGATTGAACATGAACCAATTTATTTAGGTCCCATAATTTTAATATCGATGAAAATCCCTGTTTTTCAGCAATTGTTACCAAAAGATCTGATTTAGGTAAAGAGTATACAAATGAGATCCGATAATCTGGTTCATAAGCTGTAAATGTTTTTAAACTGGTAAACTGCTTACCTATTATCTTTATCACGCAGCCATTAACTGCTAAAACCATATAGTTTTGAGTTGCTTCAATATCAGTCAAAGAAGAATTCGAGTAAAGCACATCGTCAGTATTGAGGTTGGGGTCTCGTACCGGCACCACCTCGAACAATTGGAGTTGTCTCCAGTTAGCAGGTAGCGACATAAGTCCAAACTTATTACGTCAAATATTATCTCGATTAGTGCGCGTAGTTGTTGAACTTTTCATCATGAACTACGACCCAATTCACGATACTTATGTGGGTACCGAGCCTGTTCAGTCGGAAACCGTCCCGAATAATACTTCTAATTTGATAGCACCACCACAAATCATTCCTTTACAAACCAATATACAGACACAGACGCATCCTGTTAATCCACCCCACGCCATGGCCCATCTTATGACCAGTGACGCAGAGGAAGACGATTCCCATTTGGATGAAGAAAATGATCACGAAAATGATCACGAGCAGGAACTTTCGATCATCAATGAGGCAGGTGAAAAGAAAAAGACCAGAAGACCCGTAAGTGCTTCGATTCCAAAGGGGGTAAGATACTTGAAGAAATCAGACGGTGAACCATTTTGGCGTAAAGATATTCAGTACGACTTTCTCCATGCATTGTTTGAAGATGATAAACGAGTTTTCACTAACCCTTTTACTGAGTGTACGGTTCCTGATTTCTATGATGGTAAATATTATACTTTTGCTGAGTTATACGTGAGAACTTTGGCAGAATCCCCCAAATGCTCAAAGATCTTGAAAGAAAGATTGTTGAGAGATTTGGATATGGGGAAATCGGTAGCCAAAGTTTGTTTGCTTGTAAACACAGGTAGAATGAACACCACCATCAACTTTGTGCCTGAAATGAGAAGTACTTTGAGAACTTACCATTCTATACCTTCTCTTCAAGCAGACCCTCAAACTGGTGCTTCTAAACCTTTACAAGATACTCCTAGACTTAAAAGTATTTTGAAGGCAGTAAGTGACGTAAAAGAAGATTTTAAGCTGATCGAAGACCTTTTGCAAAGACCCCCTCAAGCCAAACCAAATACAAACTTGGTCCTTCTTTTGTTCTTATTGAGTAATAATATCAATGGAATCAAGTTCCACCACGAGCACACTCCTGAGTGCCAGCATATTTCCAATAGCTTTATGGAGTTTTTCTTGGAAACAAATATCCATCCAGCTAACAGGGCAAAGAGATTTTTATGGTTATTGTACACTTATTTGGAAACTAATTTCTTACCTGAAGAATTAGCCCAGAATCCTTTCAATCCTCATGAAATGCCTCCAATCGAGTATGTTCCTGAAGACCAATTGAATAATTTTGATAAAGATACAGACTATGAGATCGAGTACTCAGAAAGAATGTTCAAAACCAGATTGAAATATTTGGCTGATGAAGAGCATAATAGCAACCCAAAGCGTGGAAATAAATCTAAAAAGGACAGGGAGGAAGATGACGATCATGAGTCTGATGATAAGCACGAAAAGCCTGAAAAAAAGAGGAAAAAATCAAGACAAGCAGGTAACTTATCACCCATCACAAAAGCTGCTACGGGGTATCAAGAATTTGAGAAAAGAGTCCATGATGGAGATATTCCTGATAGATTAACTTCAAGTCACTTAAAGTTCCCTGTTGAGTCGTTTAAAAAGATATTGGAATCGAATATAAAGCAGGAAGATGGTTCATCACATCTTGAAGCAGATGAATTTCTTCTGAGCAATTACAGAAAGAGTTTGGTGAATAAGCTTATAAATGGTATAAATAAGAAGGGATCTACAGAAGATAATGGAAAAGGTATAGAAAAGCTTCGGGAATGGATCAATAAGTATTTCCAGTACAAAAAATCTGTTTCAAACGGATTGGTGGGTATAGAGTGGGAAGATATACGGTACGATATAATCCATGGAATTGAAGATAATCTATATAGATATCATGGAAATAAGAGAAACGAAGACAGGGATAACGATCTCCATTTATTTGAACCGTTATATGATTTTGAAGTGTTGAACGAGAAGTCCCAATACATCTATGATCTCATATCTTTGTTCCAACAATCCAGCAAAAAAAAGGTCCACAATACATCCATAACTTTTGACTTGAACAACGAAACCATAAAATATGATTAAATAACGATTATAATAAAAGATATTAACGATATCATTGTAATTATGCTAAACTCTATATAGTGATATCAAAAATGTTTTTGAATAGAATCCGGAGAGTTTCTACCACTCCATTATCTTTTTCTAGTCTATGGTACACAGAGGAAATATCTGAAACCTGGTTATGTCTTTCTAGTTTTAAAGATATAAGAGGCCCACAAGAGCCCATGATAGGATCAGTTAAAATAATATCCCAATGCAAAATTAATTTGTGTTCTTCGTGAACGGATGTCTTGGGGATAGTAAACACCAATTCGTCTAGGGTTTTAATTTTTAAAAGTTGATTTGGATCAAACTCTCGTAGAGCCCAACCAGGTGTAATATAAAGATCAAATACCCTGACTATCTCTGAAATGGTATTAACTCTTTCTTTGATAAGTTTGGCTAGTAAGTTCATTCCCTGAATTATTAAGTTGAGCATACAATTGGGAATATAGTCGTTCACCAATATACTATGAAATGAAGGAGAAAGAATCCCTATCATTCTCAAGGTATTGTTGTGCTTTCTGTCATTTCGAGAAAGCAGTAATGAAACTATAGACAGAGATTCCGAATTGATCACCAATGTAAATGGGACCTTGAAAATACCCCGGGATATTACCGTAAACAGGTACATTCTTACTAGCACAGAATCTCTATATTGGGTTTTCACGGAAGCTTCAATTAGCTGGATTTCGGGCAAAAACATCCGAACTTTTTCCAATCTTACGAGCCAGTCGTTGGAAGGATAAACTTTTAATGCCTCTGACATTTCATTAGAATCATCAGTTTCAGTATCCACATCTTTGGGTCGTTCTTCACTGAATTGAATATTATTTTGGTGAATAAGAGACTCGAGCATTCGTTCGTTTTTCATCTTTTCAAGCTCTTCCTTTTTGATAGCATGCTGTTTTTTCTGTTCATTAATCTTATTAAGTAACGTTAACCTAGTGCTTAACAATTCATCTCTCTGTTGTAGGAGGGTTATTTTATCCTTTTGTTGCTGAAGGAGTTCATTAGTTGAATCTTTAGATGGAGAAGCTTTTGACTTGACCGGAGACTCTTGAATCGTACCGGGAGACCTTATAAGGTCAGAGTAAGAAGCGAAATCATCATCCATAACTGATAAAAACGCGATCGCATAATATTTTCAATGGTTTCTACTCCGGAGTTGAAGAAAGTATGTGTTGATAATATTGGGGAAAGAGATACTAACAAACCAGTACTTGAACAAGCAGATAGCCGTGCACTTGAATGGTGACAGGAAAGTGGTGGGGACGTTAAAGGCATTTGACGTGTTTTTAAACGTTACTTTAAGTGATGCATTAGAAGAGAAACTGACAGGAGATAAATCCAATTTAGGTACAGTGGTATGTAAATTAAGAGAATATTAGATGTATACTAATGTTTAGGTGATAAGAGGAAATTCGATTCTTTCTATGGAGGTATGTAAGATTTAACCCAAGTTAACTAATACTAACTTTTAGGCTCTCGATAAAATATAGTCTCTAATATACGTCTATGAATAAAATTTCACATACATGTTATTTCCCCCATTAGTGTATCCACACTTTTCGTAGAATCCTGTGTTATGGACTGAGCAGTCCAAAACTGTTTTATAGCATCCATTATCTTTTGCAACTTGTGTTAATCCAACAATCATCGAGTATCCAAGTTTCTTACCTTGCTCTGATTTGGCAACTGAAATGTCCTCAATGTGTCCCAACAGAGCACATTCATGGACTAACTTTTTCTCTATTATAACAGATCCAGTGGCCACTATCACCCCTTCTTTATTGGTGATAACATGTGGGTGAAAGATTTGAGGTAATGAGCTCCAGTAATCAAACAAATCGTTGAACATTTTTTCCGAAATTTCTCCTACTGTGGTCAAGACTTCAAGAGTTTCTCTATAATTGTTGGAATAATCAGATTTTTGTAATCTTCTAAAGCTGTAGCCCTCAGGCAATGTCATTTCTTTACTGTAGGCCATGTTTGATTAACGCGGTGAAATATATCAAATCTAAATTTAAATACTGAAATTTTAAATACTGTTGAGGATCGCACTGGTTTTATCTGATGTAGCCTTCACTTCGTTTGTAGTTTTGATTTTGTTGAAGTACGTGTTACAGTCTTTGTTGATACATTTATCGTAGACATCGTGGGCGTTTACCCCGTATCGATAACTGGCACAAGTGTGACAAATTCGGTTCAATTCGTGCGTTCTTTGTTGTAGATACTTGAGTCTATCACTGACTTGCATCATAATTTCCGGCTTGTGGCCCAGACAATCGTAGCAGAAGTCTGTGTATTGGGGCAGAAGTTTGGCCCCACAATTCAAGCAGGTTTTTTTATGGATATACTTTGAATTGATCTCGTTTTCCTGCTTGGTTTCACTCTGTTTAGGCATTTGCTTATACCAATCTTGTAAATCCACTCCTATAAGGTTGAAGATTCTCTCTAGAGGAGGAATCAATACTTTGAGAATATAGTAGTCGTAATCGAGTTGAAGAGGTGAATCAGTGCTAAGACTGGCTACAAACTCTTCGGGTGATATACACCTATCCTTCAACCTTAACTTTGTAGGATCTCGATACACAACATAGGGAACTCTTTCACGGTACTGAGGAGCACTTCTTGCATCTTCTTCGATGTTTTTCTGGGCAACTATAGCTCCAGGAGGAAGATATGCTTCGTTTTTGTAAGTACCGTATCTTACTTCTTTAGCAAAACAGAAATCCTTGATACTTACTTTGTTAGCTCTGATCTTGTAGAATTCTCCCATCACATACTTTTTGACAGCAGATAAATTTGTGGTTTCAAAAAGGATCTTGAGGGCTTTCTCTACAATCTTTTGTTGAGCTGGAATCCCATCTCTTCTGATAGTCTCTATACCCTTATCATCAAACTTTGGAACTTCTTGAGTCCTAAACCCATAGCTGTTTCCCACATACCTTTTTTTACTGAGAAGAACTGACGGATGATAAACTTTTTCAAACTTTAGCTTGACCGGATCAGGGAACTTTTCTGTCACAAGCGAAGCAAGCTTTTCGCCAATATCAAACGCCTCTTCTCTTGATTTTCCAGGTAAATACACAAATAAAGAATCTGTATCTCCGTAGACCACTTTACATCCAAGGCCACTTTTTTCTATCAAGTCTATGGACTGAGTAAGGATTTCTCTTCCGGTAGAAACAATGGCATCGGCAATATCTGAGTTGGGCATTCTCCCACTAAAATTAGCAGACGTATACCCGTATGTCACATTGGCAATAAGCTTGAGAGCCAATTGTCTTGAATTAAACACCCTAAAGAGCTGGGGATTCTCCAGTTCTTTGAAATAGCTCAAGAACTTCTTAATGTTGATTCTGAGGGTTAATATTTCTTGAAGCATTTTGGCTAGAATTGACTTTCTGATCTTACTAGTAACGAATAAAAGCCCATTGGGGGTCACGGTTAAACACCCATTTTTCCTTAAAAGACTGATTATCATTGGAGGAAGATTAAGGTGTTTTAAGTACCCATTTGGATTCCTATTAGGTTTAAATCCATGCAATCTACACACCAACGTAGAGTAACATAAGTTATATGCTATCATCACAGAAGGGTATAAAGACTGGAAATCTAGCACTAGAAGTGGAGACTTATAAAAATTTGATACGGGTTCCATCACCAATGGGATCTGCTCAAGCGCCCTCATATCATGGACATGTTTCTTGGATGGTGAGTTGAGTAGAAAATTTTCTGATCTTGATAGTCTTGTGAGTATAGATTCGACTTTAAACTGGGATCCTCTATAGAAATTTGAGTTAAAGTCAACTCCTATCAATCGTGAAAGTTCGACATTTTTGTCGATTAAATCAAGTGATTCAATGAATTCTGCTGTGACATTTATCTTCGATAAATAGTAGTTCAACCCAAAGACTAACTGCTTGAAATTCCCATTCAAAAGTTTTGAAAGTTCAAGATTCGTGAATTTAGGAAATGAATGGTGCCTGATATGGAAACAACAGTTTTCAAAACTATAATTATTGAGAGCCAAATCTTTTTTCAAAACTCTCCAAATATTTAGGGTAAACCGTCCCACAATTTCAATACTAGACGTATGAGTATATCCCCATCTATCACCAAACTTCCCGGTATTTTTAATCTTACATCTGCTCAATTGAGGAAGAAGACTGATATTCAATTTCTTATGGTATCTCTCTATAACATATCCCCACGAGAGAGAATTGATTTCAAAACCAGAAAGAATATCAGGGTCAAAGTTTTCCACCACCTCAAGAAGTTGATTGACAGTAGCCAGCTCTGTATCGAATGATTTGATCTGAAGACCAGGAAATTCATGATTAAATGATTTGGGATCAAATAATTTCATGGCTTTCTTGTTGATAAGAATCCCAGTATTCATAGATCCAGGATACATTTCGTTTGCATCGAAAAATTTGTAGAATATGATTGAAATCTGGTCTTTTTGGGGATCAGGTAGTTTTTTCGTAGATGTGTTGATGTGCACTTCCATGAGTAAATTAGAAAGCTGAGTGAAGTCATCAGGCCGTTTATCAACATGATCATGATGACTGAACTTGAAATCATTAGACCTGGAATTGGGCATTTCGAGCTGCGATTTATATTTTAACCTTTTACTTGATCTTTTTATTTCATCCTGGTAGCTTTCGATGACTTCTTGCTTCAGAGGAGGTGAGACGGCGTACTCCCAATTCTGAAGTTCCATGCTAATATGGGATAGCTTTATACTTCTTGAAGCAGTTTTTCCGTCAATTAAAAGATCAGGAACAGAATCTGGTGTTTTCAACGGTACTTTGATCTTTTTGTTGGAGAAAATTAGTGGTCTAACATGAACGTCTTGTGGGGTATCATAATGAGGATCGCTATAGTTTACCTTTACAATTCCTTGAGTATCTAGATCTTGTAGTATGTTTGATTTAGAAAAGGGGTTATCTAGTTTTCTTTTGACTTGGTTTGTTTGGGTAAGCTCAAAAAGCATTTGGCTATCGTTGACTGTGGGAAATTCCAAGTCACTGTCATTATCATCGATTCGGTTGACATTTTCATTCTCGTCATTCACTTCTTTATCGTTCATTTCATTATCGTTCATTTCATTATCGTTATTGACATCATTATCATCATTATCATCATTAATATCTTCATTGTCATCACTACTTATGATTTCATCGCTGATCCCATCACTAAGAATATCACTAAGTTCATCGCCAACTCCATAACTAGTATCAGCAATACCACTGCTTACTTTCCTTGACTTCACTGTCAGCTTCTCAAAGGACTCAAATATCCCTGAGCTTTGCGTGCTTCCATACCCAATGAAAAGCTCATTTATGTCCAGATACTCATGAAGATCAAATGCCTTGACATTCAGATTCATATAAAACATTTCATCATCAACAGTTTTAAAAACAGTAGGATATTTAGCAAGTACCTGGTTAAACTTGTTCAAAAAAACTTGTTCATATTTCTTTACATCAGCAGATTTTATCTCACTTGTAAGGTTTTCAGCATAATCTACCAAGCTTTTCAATTCGATATTATTGGCCCAAATTGTCCAAGAATCCTTGGGATTAGGGTCCATTATCTGATCATTATATACAAAATTGACGCCATGAAACTTTGTCTGAAACTTTACTTCCTTCATTATAAGACTGATAGAACTGAGAAACACTTCCTTCAGAATCTTGTTGAAATGATTAAAGTCAAGGTTGTAGTTTCGTTCACCAATATCATTTCTATTGAGAATTTGATTCAGCTTTATGTCCATTTCAAGCACTGATTTACCTACCCGTTCATGTTTCATATGTAGGACATTATTATCAACAAACCTTGTAAGGTATTTTTTCAAAATAGTAAATTGTGCCATACTCATATATGAGTTATGCTCTATCACGGGGTACCTAAAGAAGCAGTTGGAAAATTTAATCCAATTACAACTGAAAAGATTATAGTCCATTAGAAACTGGGAGAGATAAGGGATATGAGCTTCGTAAAGTTCGTGTTTAAATTTGCCCTTGCAAAATTGCTTTAGGTCCATCTGGTTATCGTTAAACATATTTGAGAACCTTGCCTTGTGTAGTGGAGATAAAAAGTTGATTTTATAAAAGAGTCGATGGCCTACTCTGTAGCCGTAGATAGGTACACCTTTACAGAGCACTATGGAAGCAATAAAACGTCTTTTATCGTTATTAATTTCTGAAATTTTATGTGAATCATTAATTGGGTGCAATTCCTGGTCTTGTTCGTCACTACCAGTCTTTTTATGTTTATAAGAAGTAGCAAGAAATTGTTCCAAGTACTTGATGAATGAATCGATGTGTTTTGATTCATCAACAGATTTCAAGTACTCGTAGTCACACGATACGTATACATAAGGATAGACATTATGGACGTGTAGTAAAGTATTGAACGCGTATTTGGATTTATTGTAGTAGAAGACCAATGCTCCATAGATTCTGATTACCGGCACCTGTGAAGCCACTGGGGCGAGGTTATCGAGGCATTGGGGCAAGGTTTGGTACGAGTCGTAGTTATTTATTTGGAGATGAACGGTGCCATCTCTCATTGCGATGAGCTAGGCCAGATGAGAAATAGACGGAACGCGGCGGAGATAAAATAGACAAGAAAGCGGAAGACCAGAAAACAGTAAATTGAAAACAGACTGGACTTAAGACATACTGGACTGAAAACAGACTGGACTGAAGACATACTTAGAACAGAAAACAAAACTGAAAAAAAAAACCAGAACTGAATTAAAACAGAAAACCAAACCAGAACAGAGAACTAAAACCAAAACAGCACTAAAAATCCTAAACAAACAGCGGTCTTTGGAGAAGACCAGAAAAATGAAAAATAACCAGAAATTGGAAAAAAGTAGCGAATTTCGCACAGGAAATAAAGAGGAAAAATAAGGAAAAAACAGAAGGAAAATATAACAAGGTAAATAATATGGGTAAAAATCCCTAAAAGCCATGATTGCTAAGCGAGTCAAGCGAAATATTTATCACACGTAACATTATGAGTGGCTCGCATAAAATACAATATTAAAATACCATAATCAAGAAATATATAGATCTTAACATACACGCCTCAAGGGCCTATTGTTTGCGATTTTAACAATAGTCTCCCCTTAACCCAAAATTTTCTAAGCCGGAAATCCCCGTCAAACGCCTCTACGTCCACATCCATTTTACTTAAATTGAAACCCTTCATTATCATCTAATAGTCGTGTCGGCTAATCAAAGCGCTCACCAAAAAAACTTTGAGCATTATTACATTGTCCCTAATAAATCATTAAATTATTGGTATTGAGGCTAATAAGCTAGTTTATAGAAGCATTAGCTGATTTATTCCAATTTTTAATCCAAAAGCCCATCCTGTTGTATTATTATCCTATTACTTCAATCTCAATCTCAACCTTTTTAATTGCTAATTTGCTGTTCATATACTCCAAATTTCAAATTACTTAATTATCCTTCATTTATTTATTTCATTTGGTTTTGCATTGTAATACTACCATTTAATTTGCATCATGTCTGATTTAGATGATCATACAAAGTCTTTGCAACGATTTCAAATCTCACCAAATCAATCTCCAGAACTTCCAACTACAAATACAAATACAAATACAAATTCAAATTCAAATTCAAATTCAAATGCTAACTCAAATTCAAATTCAAGTCCTCTGACTGAACATCCTTCTCCAAAAGTTATCACTCCAACCCAATCTCATACCCCAACAAGTCCAATGATAACTCCAAGTCATACTCAATTAAGTAGTGATATTCAGGCCAGAATTATGGCTTTCCAACAAAAAAGAGCCGGCAAAAAAAATACAAACATTGACGAGGAATTAAATAAAAGCGATCTGACAATTGTTTCTGGTGATAAATCATTACCTCCTTTACCTCCATTACCTACTCAATCTATTAGATCATTTTCTTCAAATGATGCTAATTCAAATGATGATAAAAGACTGTCAACTTTATCTCAAAGACGAGGTGGATTAAAGTTGAATATGAGTGACTTAAATCCTAATAGAAGCCCAGGATCTTTAAGCCCGCCTGCTAATTTAAATGATGATACTAAAACTAATTTACTTGGCTCGACTGGTGAATTAAGTAGGAGAATTAGTGAACGAAAGAAGAAACCAAATTTCAAACTTAATTTATCAGATGATAAACCTAAAGATACTAATGACTCTAATGAACAAAAAAATGATAAACAAGATTCATCTGAACCTAAATTACAAGGACTTTTCGCCAACTATTCTAAATATGTTGATATAAAGTCAGGTTCTTTAAATTTTACTGGTAAAGCTTCATTGAATTCAACCGGTATCGATTTTTCTTCAGGAACTTCATTTCGTATATCATTGGATCAACTTCAGTTTATTGAAGAAATTGGAAGAGGTAATTATGGTACCGTATCAAAAGTTTTACATAAACCAACTGGTGTTTCTATGGCGATGAAAGAAGTTAGAGTTGAGCTTGATGAGTCTAAATTCACTCAAATTTTAATGGAATTAGACGTACTTCACAAATGTCAGTCACCATATATTGTTGATTTTTATGGAGCTTTTTTCGTTGAAGGGGCCGTCTATATGTGTATTGAAAATATGGATGGAGGTTCATTGGATAAAGTATATGAAAAAGATGTGGGAATTAAAGATGAAGGTCATTTGGCTTATATTACCGAATCAGTTATAAGAGGATTAAAAGAATTAAAAGATAACCATAACATCATCCATAGAGATGTTAAACCTACGAATATCTTGGTTAATTCGAACGGGAAAGTTAAATTATGTGATTTTGGAGTTAGTGGGAATTTAGTTGCATCATTAGCAAAGACAAATATTGGATGTCAGAGTTATATGGCACCTGAAAGAATTAAGACATTAAATCCAGATGATAATTCATATTCAGTTCAATCAGATATTTGGTCACTAGGTTTAACGATTTTAGAAATTGCAAAGGGTAACTATCCATATCCAGCCGAAACTTATGATAATATATTCTCACAATTAAGTGCAATGGTTGATGGAGAACCACCTAAATTAGATGCCAAACTTTTCAGTAAAGATGCACAATTATTTGTCAAATCATGCTTAAATAAAAACCCCGATCTTCGACCAAGTTACCTGTCATTACTTAATCATCCTTGGTTAGTTAAACATAGAGAAAATCCTACTACCACATTTGA
Organism: Yamadazyma ubonensis; assembly: GCA_030572075.1. Lineage (NCBI taxonomy): Eukaryota > Fungi > Ascomycota > Pichiomycetes > Serinales > Debaryomycetaceae > Yamadazyma > Yamadazyma ubonensis. The sequence goes on along the minus strand of JAJLZG010000006.1, from coordinate 278,344 downwards.
AATGTATGTTAAAGAAAGAATCAATCAAGTTCAACTTGAGAAGAAGATTAACAAGGCCGGGAGCCAAAAACCCAAAGAGAATGTTAGCTCGATTTTGAAGGGTAAAGTTAGAGCTCCTGCTCTTCATAGAGGAGGACTTTTTAATAATAACCGTAATTTCATAAACCGTCAATAGATGGATAATGGACTATGATGGCTTTTTAGTTATGTAATTATTACACGTTTATAGATTTAGATTTGGTCGGTTTTTTTCACCATTTTGTTATTTACTCATTTGACCCAAATTTATAGAACCACATCTGGAATAAAATATATAAACTACCCATAAACATTCTAGACCTAATATTTCACCCTAAACCTAATAAAACACCTTCTATCTAATAAATCTTCCAACTTTCAATCCCGATCCTCCTAAACTAAATCCAAAGTCGCACAAATCCCTCACTCAACAACTATGCTTCAAATCGAACACCTGAATTTGTTATTGGACAAAACCTTAAAGGAATTGATTGATACTCCAATCGAATCATTGAAGCTGGTCGAAAGAATCTTTACTGATTTTGATTTCGTAACTTATCATGTTTCAAATTCTCCTGATGCCAAACATTTAGTACTCATTTCTATCTACATCAAATGCTGGGACCAATTAAATAAATACGGAGTTGAACAATACTTAGACAGCAAATACTCCAGTTTCCAGAGTGTTTTGTCCAAGACCAGTGCTGAACCAAGTTTTAATTATACGTTTGCTTTGGATTTAAGTGCTTTGAAAAATCAATCAGCAGAATTCACTGAGCAATTAGTTTCAGAATTAGCTGATTTAAAGAGAAATTGTATTGCTGCTGCTTTTGAAAAAGCGTTCAAGAGATATGACGAATTAGCTGAGTTATATGCTAATTCTAACGTTTATTCCGAAGAAGTTAAACAAGAATTAGATAATGAAGATATCTTATCAATCGATTATAGAGACTTAGACGAAAGTATCTATATTAAACCATCATTTGATAGAGTAACAGTGATTTTCTCTACTGTTTTCAAAGACGAAACTGATAAGGTTTTTGGTAGAGTTTTCTTACAAGAATTTGTTGATGCAAGAAGAAGATCTGTTCAAACTGCACCGCAAGTTTTATACTCTCATAATGAGCCTCCACTTGATATTAAAAATGTTGTCAATCATCGTAGTGATGATAATAAAGGATATGTAACATTTGTACTTTTCCCAAGACATCTAGTTAAAGGAGATAGAAGACAAAATTGTATATCACATATTGAAGTTTTTAGAACTTATTTCCACTATCACATTAAATGTGCTAAAGCATACATGCATTCCAGAATGAGATTTAGAGTAAAGGAATTCTTAAAAGTATTAAATAGGGCTAAACCTGAAAATGTTGATGATGAAGGTAAATTAATTGAAAATAGAAAGACTGCAAGTGGTAGAAGATTTGAAATCGGACGGTCTTAAATATGCCATTTATTTACAAAATATATACAATTACTGTTGTGGTTTTTTAACCCCGTATTTTGATCTGGATGTTGACCTATTTGCAACTCCATTTAAATCATATGCTCCTCTAACCAATTTATAATTGACCCCAGGTAAATCTTGAACTTTACCACCTCTGACTAATACAACATGATGCTCTTGTAAATTATGTCCTTCACCAGGTATTAAAGCAGAAACGACATTCCCATTGGTTAATCTTACTCTACAACATTTTCTTTGAGCCGAGTTAGGTTTCTTAGGTTTCACAATCATGACTCTTAATACCACTCCCTTTTTAAATGGGTTACCTCCTAAGTGAGGTGCTGCTGGAATATATGGCTTATCAGGTTTACCTTGTTTGCCTTTTTTAATTTGGTTTAAGGTGGCATATCTTTTCTGGGTATTGATTATTTGGGTCACGGGTGACACGAACCCGATGTTTTGCTTTATGCTCGAGAAGTAGGGCGTCACTGGTCTGGTGAATCCTTTGACTATGGATCTGAACATTGTTGAAAAATTTGAGAAGTGAAAATTTGAGAAGAGAAATGGAGGGATTTGGATAAGATAGTGAAAAATAGAAAAAAACGGGATATAGAAGGAAAAGTTGTCTTGTATGGTCAGTGTAGGTGGTGTAATGAGTTAGGTGTTCTAAAAGGAGTATTGAACCTTTTACAGCTTTTAAAAAGCGAAAAAATTGTGTAAAACATGTAGGAAGGTCAAAAAAAATTTCTAAAAAGGTGAAAAGTACACTGAAGTAAGCACATTTCTGCCCCAGTATTCATCTTCCATAAAACATTTCCCATAAAACATTTCCCATAATATCTTAGACCTCTTTCTTCAATCTACTCTCTACAGTTAACCGGGTAACTTGGAGTCGCATTTTCAGCGACCACTCAAAATTGAAATATTTCATATTACAGCATGTTTAGATCATTGATTAAATCACAAATCGCTAGAGTATCTGTGAACAGAACCGTTGTTCCAACTGTGTCCAGAGGCTTGGTTGCTCCTTTGAGACAGACTCCGTTCCAGGGTGTTCGTTTTTACTCTGCATTCCCCGACTTAACCAGAGAAATCGCCAAAGAAAGAATTCTTGAATTACTTGAAGGATACGAAAAAATCGCCGGTAAGGAGATAAAGGAAGATGCATCATTCGTACAAGACCTTGGACTTGATTCCTTAGACGTTGTGGAGGTTATTATGGAATTAGAGCACGAATTCAATATACAAATACCAGATAACGAAGCTGATAGTTTGAAGACCGTTGGCCAGACTATTGATTTCGTTTTGGCTCAACCAGACGCTTGTTAGGATTGCATGTAATTATAGTGTTTAGTAATAAACGATAGAATCAGATTGATAATGTAGAGTAAGAGAAATAACAGCAGAGAACTGATACAACAGAGGACCAAACAACAAAGAGCCAATATCAACAACAGACATGTAAGACAACAAGTACAATTCAAATTGACAATAAAGTACAACAACAAACCTCAGTCTATCCAATTTCCAAACTCCAAGATGAGGCCAATATTTGAGCGCGCTCAGCCAATGGAAAAGCGAAAAAATCAAATAAAATATAGCATGGTTTCAGTATGTACAAGTAATAATTAGATTATACTAACCCACAGTACGTTAAAGGTCCAGCCTACAAGACTATTGCCAGTTTTGCTGGTATTAATGCCCCTGTTGTCAGATCATACATTCCAAACTTAGTATTTTGGGGTGCTGCTGCCGGTGCAGGTGTCGCTACTTTCACTGAAGGTGTCCCATTATTTCAAAACACTTTCTACACCAAGATTCCATACTTTGGTAAGCATTGGGAATACAACCCAGACCCAGAAGATGTTCCTGTTTAGAGATATTTATTAATATATATATTATACTATTTTCATGGTATGTAAATAAGGGTATTGGAGTCTCTGGTAATGTACTCTTTGGTAATTAAATATTCAATATTGGTTTTAACATCCAGAATAGAAACAGGCCCTTTTTTCCTGGTTTCTTCTAATGTTAAACTCAACAATTCAGTAAATTCAATCCGGGTTTCGTGCTTCATTATTCTAACTATTGAACCTCTTATTTCGGCATCTCTATTGCTTATAAGCTTTTCCTCACTCATACTCGAAACATTGGTATCTTTGTCTCTTGGAAGTGGAATCTTAAGTTTTCGTGACTTTTCAGAGAAATGGGTGTTAAATTTCACCACTTCTCCATCCTCAATTAAAACTCTATACTTGTCTGATAATGAATGGACTACACGTTTGAGAAGTTTCCGATCCATGTTGGTGAGTTCGATCATTTCAGCAATAGTAATTTCTTCTCTATCGTTGAAAAGTCGTATTACAATTGCCTGGAGTAAATTAACATTGAGCTCATACTCTCCTGACTCAAAGTTACCTTGAATGCTAAGTTGATGAAGATTATAGTTATCCCAGTCAAGAATGTGTTTGGTAAATTTCTCATCCAGATTCACATATATGGTGGTAAAATGGCCAAGAATCTGCTCAAATTCTGGTGGGAGTATAAGCTGAGTATCTGCTTTAGGAATTTCGGGCCAGTGTTTCTTTTCGAGAACCAAAGCATTAAATTCAAGTTTATCATTACCCAACCCTTTTAAATGTGTATATAATTCCTGAGACCTTTCGAGATCTCTGAACATAGATATGAGACCTGAAAATTCTTCTGTATCACCAACAACATTCGTTATAGTATTGACCAATTGCTTCTCGGTGGATATCGACAGGTTTTTCCCAAGTAATAACCTTCTTGAAAGTTGGTTTTTAAATGTTATAATGAAATCATTTTTGTTGTTTAAAACCTTGAATATCGTCAAAAACTTCTCTTCAAATTCTTCGTAGGAAACTGGTTTTTTTGACCTCAAATAAGAATCACAGTACTTACACAACTGGTTTATCACGAAATAATTTACCTTTCTGGACGTATTGATTGACTTATTAAATGAATGTCTTACTTCAAATTCAAGTTTATCGTTCTTGTTAAACCATTTCTCGACCATCGTCCTATACTTGATGTAGACCTGATACAACAGTTGAACGAGATCAGTATTATTTTCCATTTCAACAGCAATTGTTTCATTCACCACCTGGGTAATAACTTTGCCCCAATGGACGACAAATATTAGTATACTTTCTACGCTATAGTCTTTCAAAGTCAGCTCGCAAAACTTATATAAAGTCACAAGTTGTAACTCAGAAGCAGACCGAATCAAACTCGGTAAACATGCAGCTGCAACTTCATTAAAGTCACAGAAAATAAGGTTCCATTTAAGCTTCTTTAGCAACGTTTCACAGAACTGCTTGGATTGGCCACATTTCTTAAAGAAAGTGATCATTTTTGAGATCATTTTAAACAGAAGATGAAGGTAATTTTCAGGGTCTTTGTGCAATTCATGTCTCATATCAAACGTTATTCTATCACAGGGATTCATTAATGTGTTTTCAAGTTTGAGCTTGTTTTGAAAGTCAAGTTTAAGTAGCACCTTGGTGATGTCTTGTAGAACCTCTATATCCTGATCAAGTGAGTCTTGCATTACCTGGCCAAGAAGTTCGTGATATTTTTGGACAACTATCGAATCACCCGACTCGGAAACCAATATATTATCTGTGAAAAGGGTGAGTCCGTACTCCAAAATAACTTTTTTATTAGGGTGCAGAAGGAGATAATTTCTGTCAAGATAGAGAAACAATTTCCCCAAAAGTCTGAGCTTTGATTCCCAATTTCTGTACAACTCAAGAAACTCAACTGCTAGTTGAGTAGGATTGTTTATCTGGCCCAATTGTTGGGCTTTTTCGTTTACAAACACGAAATTATCCAGAATTTGAGCCATAAGAATATCACTCATTTTTGACTGCTCAGAGTGCTTGAACTTGCAAACTGCTTCAACTTTCTGGTAATAAAAACTATATCCATACTTGAGTGGGGTATCATTGAAAACCAACTCAATTGCTTCATTTATAGCGATTTTTGCTGCTTCTAATTGCTGAAGCAGGCTCTCTTCATTGTGAGATTTGATATTTGGTTTCATTCGTTTGACATGAGTTTTGACCTGACTTCTTTGTCTAGTTTTAGACTGAGATAAGTGTGATGGTACCAAAGGGACCGGGTCCAGCAAGCCCAGTGCATCCAGCTCCAATGGGCTACCAAACGATAAGATTTCAGCCGTAGGTTTATCCATGCTAGAAATCGCGATATTTTTAAGTACAAATGTCAGACAAGAAAGTAACTGATCTGAAGGAGTTGACAGGATTTTATAAGCGAAGTGGGTTGTTTGATAAGCAGAGAAAGCTTCTTTTGGAGGACTTCAAAGAGAGTGAAACGTATACAAATTTAATGTTAAAGTTGAAGCTTATGGTTGAGAGTAAAGTTAAGAACAATCCTGATATCTTAATGAAAAATAAGGGGAAAATGGCTGCTTTAATTCAGGGAGAAATCATGAGTGAACATGTAAATAAAGACAATAGTCTTTTGTCGATTGTAGATAAAGATATTCAAGAAAAGCTTATTGATTCACCTGAATTTCGTGAAACAGTAACGCGAGAGCTTCGTGATGTTAAGAGACGACAAGAGGGTATTTCTGATGAGGATTATAAGAAGATATTGGAGGAGGAGGATTGGAAAAAGAAGAACGAGAGAAATGATAAAAATGACAGGCTCGAAAGAGAAAGAAATGGTGAAAGAAGTGGCAGAAGAGACAGAAGAGATGATAGAAACGGGAAAGTTTCTAAAGCTCCTAGATTTAAGTATACGGGAGTACAACTGAACAGAGAAATTAATAAGGGAACGAAAAAAGATATGAATCTTATGTATTAAAATTTTTCAATCTCAGTGTATATTAATGTATATTATCATGTTAATCGTCCAATGTATATTATTTTAGTCAATACACTAATCATCAGTATCAAAGATATCATTAGCCACAATCATCAATTCTTCTACCACCTTACTCTTATAGCTTAAATCTTGTGGATTCATGGAATTATCGTTCAAAATCACTGGGCCCCAAATGATAGCCAAGTTCTTGATTGTCATTCTATTAGAGTCTGAATTACTGGCCACTCTGTTCAAATGGAATATTAACGATCTTAACGTGAAGTATGCTCCATCTGGTAAGTTGTAAACAAGGTGGTGTAATTTTTTGGCGATAAAGTTTTCGTCAAGTGATTTTGCAGTTTCAATGAATGATTGGTAGAATTCTTGAGTCAATAAAGGTTCTGGAAGACTCGAAAAATATAATTTAAGTAACGAAGCAATACAGTAGATATCTGTGTCTATGACATTTGAAGGATCAATATTATTACCAATTAATAAGTAATTAGTGAATTTCAGGTCAATGGATTCTCTTAAACTTTGTACTATAGTGACATTCCCGCTTTTTCTGTAAATTCCTTCCAAATTTAATCCGTATGCTTCAATCACATCAATACATTTTTTCACCACCAAAGGCACATTATCGATTCCCGCAAATGAAATCAAGTCTTCTATCGAAACTCCAAATGTAGGTTGACTATACCCACTATTCAGCATCTGGCTCAAAGATTTGGCACCATTAAGCTCTGGGGTATTAGGTTGGCTATTTGGGTCCAATGAGCTGTAGCCGAAAGTATGACTATCACCAGATGTGTTTGCGTTACTTTGAGCAGAATGACTTGGAGTTACATGGCTTGGATTAGGCAGAGCTGCTGTTTGATTAGACGAAACAGAATCACCCAAATTGTTGTTTGTAGCAAGATATGATCCTGAAGATTCTGCTGCTGTTGAGCTGGAGTTATTGCTAAAGCTGGCATTGTAATTGCTTGATTTGGTATTACTTAAAAACGGTTTAGTTGATTTGGGTTGTTGATATTTAGCCAAAGATGGATGAACTTTATACTCAATAGGAACCAAGGTACTTCTGGTGGAGAATTCCTTTTCACTATGAATGATATAGTTATAAAGATCTCTTTCACTATCAACCGAATTGGCCAAAGCTTTCATTGATACTTTATCTGCAGTTAATGGAGTCACCAATACCCCCGAATTCATAATCAAATTTTCGTTCCAAGTGGCCAATTTCTGTAATTGGACGTTCATGGCTATATCCATTTCCAAGATCAAGTTCTTTAATTTCTTAGAATGAGTGGGTCTATAAACCACCAAAATTTCGTCTTTAAGTTTCTTACAAGTAGCCACTTTTGATTTATAGTCTTGATCTGCAGCATCAACTTTCCTCTGTAAATCATCTTCTTGTTGCTCGTAACTCTTATTTTTTAACGAAAAGGATTTCTTTGGATCACCATTCTTTAATTTATCTAAATCATCACATAAATGATAATACTTGATTTTTGCCTTTTCAGCAGCTTGGATCGAGTCCAGACATTCTTTTTCCTTTCTTTTACCTTCATCTTTAACTTGTTTACGATTTCTAGTTACAGTCCCAATTAACGAGGTTAACTCGTCATACATAACATTTAAAGCACTGACGTATGAATTACCAACACTATACAACTTTTCGTCATATTCGATGATCTTGTCCAATTTATCACTAAAAGAATCAGCTTTTAATTTTCCCGGATTTTTAAGAGTGCCTCTGAATTGACTTCCAAACTTCTTTAGTTGAGTATAGTGATCATCTTCAATGATAGCCTTTTTCTTAATATACTTTGCAAATTCTTCACCGGTTGTAACACTCTTCTTTAACCGAGTTAATAATAAGTCCAAACTAGAGTCACTGTTTAAAATCTTTACGACTTGATCCTTTTCTAATAACTTAGATGCTTCCTCCGACATGGTTGTTGGGGTTTTCTGGTTCGCGATTTTTAATGATGTGGTATTAAAATAGAATGCGTTTATTTATATTTACCTATCCATGATCATAAAGTTTATAGTTTAGTTAAAGAATGTACTAGCTCTTTTTTCGTCATCTACACCAAAAGCTGCCACTCCATTTTCGGCTGTAGCCACTGAAAATTCAAGATCATCAGTAGTTATCATATCCCAGAATTTGTAGACCATCATTACCGTGAATAAATTACATACACTTCCAAAGAATGTTCCGTCAATATAGTGGGAAGCACCTTTGCAGATCTTTTCACTGAAAGCGTAGGTTAAGACTTGACCTGCACAGAAAAAGAATACCCCTAAGCAAATAGCCCCTAATGGCCAATATGAATCTAAAGCAACAAATACTAATACCACTTGACTTGCCACATAAAGGAATAATATCAAAGCATTTAAGATATATGCAACAATGAAAAGTGGCATTGTGTTATCATTACTTAAACCTGAACTCCAATTTTTAAATGTGAATAATGAGATAAAGAAATTAATGACAAACCAAGCTGCTGATACAAATCTAAGTGACCACATTGATTTTTTAGATCCATCTTCCCAAAGTTGAAAGCATAAGATTCCATTATATAATAAAGCTGAACAACAAGCACTAGCAAATCCAATTTGAACTGAAACAAAGTATGCATATGTGGCGCTACTAGGAGGACTAACACCACAATCAACCACTAAAGTACTAACGATTAAGCAGATGAAAAGGTAGAAGAACATCAACATTTCAGTTCTTCCAATAGCAGTATATTTAGATCTGATATTGAATATAATAATAAGTGAAACCACGAGTGCACCAAAATGAATAAACGCATTACCGATCTGAAAGATCATGGTATTTGCAAGTTCAACTGATCTGGCATAACAATCAGGGAGAATTCCTCTGGAGAACTCATCGGTGGCACTTGTGGCTGCGACCACAGAACAAAGTGGTAGTGATACTCTCAGGCATATATCATCGAACTTACCAAATGTCATTTGTGAGTAAAAATTTTATTTGAGATCGATTCGCATTTTATTAAAGTCGTTTTTTGATGAAATCAAAACACGCTATTTTTATCAGGGCGGAAAAATATAGAAATGAAACTGCGAAATAAAGATATCAATAAATTAAATAAATATTATATACATGAATTAAACCAATCAATGGGAATATTGTTCATAAGGTTGAAAGCTAAAGCTGATAGGGAGGTGGCATTTCTGTATAAAAATGTTTGTGATTATCCATCTCTAATTTTCGTAATTCGTTGAGTTTTTCCTTGATAGATCTCTCAAGGTAAGCTTTGTTAGGTTTTTCAAACTTAGCCTCATATTTGCGTTTCTCATTATGGTCGTTATATTTAAATTCTTCGGGGTTAACATATTCTTTGTTGGTGAAGTTAAAGTAGTTATTACCAATTCCTACTCCACTTAAAAGAGAGCTATTGGAGTTATTAGGGGAATTATCGTAAAAGTTCCGATGGAAATGTGAATGAGAATGAACTGGATTCATATCACCTAATCTAACTGGCTTAGGATGTACTATAGGTTTCTCTTCAATAAGGGTATTATCACTAGTCAGTTCTTCCATGGTTATTTCATCATCAACCATCGTACTGTTAATAGATACCATACTTCTGGCTGGTGATAAAACGGTACTTTCACCAATATTTTCGTCCTTCTTTTTACGATTCAATTTGATAACTCTTCTCTTGGGTTTCACAGCGTTATTTGAATTTTTCTGATAGTAATTGTTCGATTGAATATTGGAAATATCCCGAACAATATGCTGGACGTGATTAAAGTCCTTATTAGATAACAAACTTATTGGAATACCATTAGATGAGTTATTATCAACAACTTGATTTTGGTGTTCCATAAGGTTTAATGCAGTTAAAAGACTAGGTGAAAGCTTTTTATTGTATTTTCGCAAGTTACATCTTTGGATAACATTTTTGAACTTAGGAATATGTAGATCTAAAGTTTCTCTTGAGTTGAATAGTTTGAGGATTTTCTGTAAGTTTTTAGCTGAATAGTTATTGAATTCGTTGTTTAAATCGAAAAGTACCACCTCATTGTTGTTATTGACGGTGAAATGATCCATATTGAAGTTAAAAAAGTTTTCGTTGCTAGATGTAATATATTTGAGTGATAACTTGTGTAAAACAGTGGGCAAAGTTTCTCTGAACAATTCTCTGATTTGCTTTTCAATTTGCTTCTGGAGGAAATTAGCTAATACTTGAACCATATCGAAAGTAGACGATACTTTAATTGAATCAAGAGGGTCATTACGGAAAACAAGAGTAAGACCTTTTGTTTTTGAAAAAACAATGATTCCAATTCCCGAGATCTTTATATCACTCAATTTTAAATCTAAAGGAAGTGAAAATTGTTCGTTAGAAAGTTGAAAGTTTGGTTTAATAAAATCACTTGATCCTCCAATAAATCTTTCAAGTTCGGTCAAATTATAACTGTATATCTTTAATGGATTAGCCTGGACTTTTGTATGTAACGTTATATGAGCGTCACCTTCATAGTTGATTTTAAAAATACCTCTAAACCGATCTTTTTCTAATTCCCCAATTTCTAGAATCTCAAACGTAGGAGGTATCTTACCGAAGTTCAAATCTTTAATTTCGATATCCGAAGCTAGAATGTTGGGTCTCTTGCCCGAGTTGAGAGTCTCTGTAAGTAACTCCTTTGTCCATTCAGCCATGGACTCTGTTTCTAATAAATTCCAATCGACCTTGAAAGACATGATTTGTGTTTATCAGGAGATTAAAATTTTTTCTCACAAATGATCAGACGAGCAGTGCGCGAAATTATATAATATCTCCGACAGAGGGTATAGAGAAAGCAGATTAGATTAAAGTTGTATTATTATATATAACATATTTGGTATATTTGATAAGCTTAATCTATTTTATACACTTGGGAAATTTGATTTACTTACTTAGAATTTATCATCAACCTTTTCATTCCTTAATCACACCATGTTCTATGATCACTCGGTGTTAGATGCAAACTTACAACCCTATAATCTCACGGAGTTAAAGGGTAAAGTGGTGTTGATCGTTAACACCGCTTCACTATGTGGATTGACTCCGCAATTTTTGCAACTACAGCAACTATATGAAAAATATGCCCCTCGTGGCCTTGAGATTCTTGCCTTCCCTTGTAGTCAATTTCGGAATGAAGACCCCCAGCCAATTCAAGATATCGCTAGAGATATACGACTGAGATATGGTGTCAAATTTCCAATTATGAACAAGGTATTGGTCAACGGAGAACACGCTGACGAAATATACAAATATTTGAAGCAAGAAAAACCTAGAAATTTAGGGTTTAAGGGTGTGGAATGGAATTTCGAAAAATTTATTGTAGATAGAAATGGTAACGTTGTATATAGGTTCCCACCCCTGATTCCACCATTAAGCTTTGAAAAATATATTGAAGCTCTTATAGAGAATTAAGTATCATAATGTATATTATTTTTTAGCATTTTTACGTTTATCAGCTTCAGGTGTTTCACTCTTTCTCTTGGTAACTGGAGGATTCATCTCTTTAAGCACACACGTTAATAATGTTTGACACCGTCTTCCTATTTCGTTTATGTTTCTGGACTGGAGGAAGAAATCAAACTTGAACAAAACTGAATCACGAACTGCATCTTTTATCCTTTCGTAGATATCAGGTCTATCAAGACCAAATCTATACATTTGAACCAATAAGAATCTGTCTTCTTCATCAGTCCATACTTTTTTGGATGAAGCGGCTGGAGAATGCTTTAGTACAAGCTCTTGTAATGGATATCTGTATTGGCTTAATTTTCTTCTCAAAGCTTCTTTCTGTAATTTGGTTTTGATAATTCTTTCTTCACCCGCTTCAATTTGTCCAATATACCTTTCATATCCATCGATCTCCTTATAATTTTTCCAGAACTCCTGGGCATATTTTCTGACTTCTTCGATAGACTTGTCTTCAAATTTATCAGCAATCAATTGAATAGAGTTTCTACCATGTTTGACACTTAAATTAATAAACTGCTGGAAATCTCTTCTGTTCCAATTACCGAAACCCTGTTGGAAAAGTTCCTCTTTCAATTCCTTTTCTTCGTCAGTTAATGGCCTGGAGTTTTCGATTTCCTCCTGCTCTAATTTCTGTTCCAATTCTCTTTTCTCCAAAGTTTCAGGACTTCCACTCTTGAGAGGCACTTCATACTTGATTTGTTTCTTGTAGTAGTTTTTCTCTAATTCAAGCAACTCAAGAAGTTTAGGAGGATAGAATTGATGGTCATAAATATTATGTTGTTTAGGAGGTTTAGGACCTGTTTTCACAGGAGCTCTACTTCCTCCTGTGTTTAATACATCTTTATAGTACATGTCAATCGAGTAATTTTCTTTACGTTCTCTTTTTCCTGGATTAATCCAACCGTGACCAATATTGGTAATGGTAGACACTTCTTTCTTCTTAAAGTTTTCTCCATTCCATTCGTAAACAGATTCATCATTTGTAAAATTTTGAAGAGCACTCAAGTCAAGTTTCTGATACTTTTTGTTCAATTCGTGTGTTTTAGATTCAGATTTGGCCAAAATAGCTTCGATGTCATCATCTTCAGGTTCTTCAGTAGTTTCCTTTGATTTATCACTAAACATCTCTGCTGCACCATGTTGGATCATATTAAGTAATTCATCTTTACTAGCGGCTTTATTACTTTGGTTCCCAATATTAGGAGCATTTCTACCCTGTTGAATAACCAACTGGTCTAATCTCAATTTTTGAGCAGCTCTTTCAATAACCTTTTCTTCAATGGCATTCTCAGTGATAAATCTGAATACCTTAACTTGTTTGGTTTGTCCAATTCTATGGGCTCTATCCATTGCCTGTAAATCAGCTTGTGGGTTCCAATCTGAATCAAATAATATAACTATATCAGCCGAAGTTAAATTGATTCCCAAACCACCAGCTCTAGTAGTTAATAAAAACACAAACTTTGACGATCCAGGTTCATTATATTGATCAATAGCATTGATTCTATCTGCATGGTCGGTTTGTCCATCAATTCTACAATATTGGTACTCTCTGAAAAGAAGATAATCTTCCAAGATATCCAACATTCTACTCATTTGAGAAAAGATTAAAACTCTGGACCCTTCCTGTTTAAATTTCTTTAACAATTTATCCAAAATAACCATTTTTTGAGCATTAAAAACCAAATGTTCATCAGTAGTAAATGGAGGTCCAGGTTCAGCTCCTTCAAAAAGATATGGATGGTTACAACATTTTCTTAATTGCATAACAATATTAAGCAATCTCGTCTTACTTTCCTTCTTATTAGCTCCATTAACAGCATCAATATCTTTCTCTAATAACTTTTGATACCATTTTTTCTGCATATCTGACATCTTAATGTAGACATTTAATTCTTTTTTGGGAAGCAAAGACTTCTCGACCTCACTCTTGATTCTACGCAACAAGAATGGTTTCAATACTTTATGTAATTGTTGGACAACAGAGTTTTCATCCTCTTTATCACCAGACTGAAACCACTGGTCAAAAGTCTCTGAATCTCCAAAAATATCAGGCAAAATGAAGTTCAATAATGCCCATAACTCATGTAGATTGTTCTGTAACGGCGTACCAGTAATAAGCAATCTGTTCTTGGAATGGAACATTCTTATTATCTGAGAAAGAAGCGATTCTTCATTCTTGATTCTGTGGGCTTCATCAATCACAATGTACTCCCAGTTGAACTTTTTAAACGAAGATTTTTCCCTTATAACAATTTCATACGAGGCAATGACCACGTCGAAATCACAGGGTAATAATCTCTCATTGATTAATCTGTGTCTTTCATCTTTATCACCTTGTAAGACCAAAACTCTAACATCTGGAGTCCATTTGGCAAATTCTCTGGCCCAGTTATCTAAGGTGGATTTGGGAGTAACAATAATATGAGGCCCGTTGATCTTTTTGAAGTATCTTAGGAATCCCAAGAAAGAAATCGTTTGTAAGGTTTTACCCAACCCCATTTCATCGGCCAAAATTCCAGAAAGTTTATTTTCGTACAACGACACGAGCCAGTTCAATCCCTGAATCTGGTAAGGTCTAAGTTTGCCGTGAACATAGCTAGGACTTTCAGTAAATTCAGTAATAGAAGGAGTATCTATTTCATCATTTAAAAGCTCAGCATCTTCTTCCTTTTCAGTTTTACGACCTCTGTGATTAGCTACGCCCAAATCTTTGGAATCCAATTCGATCAGATTAAGGACTTTTCTAACTCTTGGATCTTTTTCAGCTTTAGCATCAATAAAGTGTTTAAACAAGCTGGTTAAACCAAGTAAGTACTTGAATCTCTTTTCGGTTTCCTGAGCGTCAAAGACGTGTTTTTCTGATTCCACAAAGTACTTTTTCCTGTTTGCAGCCGTATCAGTCGACGTACTGGCATCTTGTGGGGCGACCACAAGAGGTTGGGGCGACGGTGAAGGGACTGCTTCACTGCTGATTTCTTCGGCCATAGTGTTGAATTTTCAGTTTTCGCGCTTTAGATTGTGGTGTGTAGAGATGCTAGGCGAATTTAGAAAAGCAGGTGAGTTTGTGAGGGAGAGTATAAGAGGAATGTCTGGGGTGTTGATGGAGAATGATATATAACACAAGAAAGTTGATAATTTTTGTGTAGAAAGAGATGTCACACTGGCCAGATCAGACGCGTTCAAGTCGCAGCAAAATACAGGGATGCGAGATGCAAGGAAATTGGATGGGGTCAATGGGGATGATAGCTAGGATAATGATACGGCAGTATTTGATAGTTGTGATCTCATGCTTGGAGATCATGAGAAATATCTTATTGATTCCTTACTTTGTGCTTTCACATCTAGAGGATATGAATGAGGCAACCCAGAGGTATATTGAGATAGTCAATACAGACTTGCGATTAATATACAATCAGGAATGAATTGATTGATGAAAGGATTTTGAAGCTTTCGGTCAATTTCGTGAGATTTTATAATAATGTATGAATTTTTGTGAATTTTTGTGAATTTTGCAATTAGGGTTATTTGGATAGTTAATATATTTCAGCTGGTCTGATTTAATGTAGATAATATGAGTTTTAGCTTGGTATAAGAATGGTTTGTGAAATGGTATTTATGAGTTATGTTCAAAATATGTTCAATATTAAACTGATTAGATCCTTTGGTAAAGATGTTAGTTGTTGTTCAATAATAGATCATGTTAAATTAGTCATTAGTAGATCATGTTAAATTATTGAATTATATCAAGTTATAATATTGGGTTATATTAAATTATAATATTGGATTATTTAAATTGCTATTATTGAATCATTTAAATTGCTATTATTGAATCATATTGAATCAGTTTGATACTAATATAATTCAAGAGGAACCCTAATTCCACGGTATCTTTTTCACTATCATATGATTAGGTGAAATTGCCGATGACGTGCTTGACGGAAAACTTACTATAAACAACCAAGAGAAATAAATGATCCGCCTTGCATATCCCGGAACTAGCTATTGTTTGTACCCCACCGGAACCTTCAAATAGGAATTTCGGCCATATATATCGGAATCATCCCCCCACTCCCCGTATTATTTACCGATTGCGACAATCTTTACATTAAAATAATCCGAGAAGAAATGCGGTTGCGAAAAAAATCCGAGATTTATATAAGGGGCTCACCCCCATGGTTTTCATTTTATTATATCATAGTCTACATCATATTATAACTCAAAACTGAAGCATTTTGTAATACTTCCTCATGATTTGAAGAATTGGAACTAATGTCTGAATGAGGCAGCCCATAAAGATCATTAATGTGAGTAGGAGGCTTTTCTTGTGATTTAATGGATTTCTGAGTCTCTCCTGCTTCCTGACTACTTTCACTAGATTTCCTTCCATCTGGTGTACCATACTGGTACTGATTATACTGGTTTTGGTGTATTTGCTGGAATTGATGCTGTAATTGCATTTCAAGTTGTTGAAGTTGCGCAGTCGATGGGGATTGTGTCGGTTGAAATGTATGAAACAGTTGTTTCCCTTGATAAGCTTCCAAGTTAAAGTCACCTTCAAAGTTGGCGTTATTAGGTGACATTGAAAATGCCATTGTCATTTGTGTGAATGGCGAATGACCCAAATGATTGTGTGAAGGCGAACTGACCATTGAAGGAATTTGAAGGTTAGGCTCAAACATTTTAAATTCAGGATCAATCTCTTTATCGTCTTGTTTTGCTACAGCCATATCTGGTGTACGAACACTACCATTTACGCTAGGAGCCGATCTCTCTTCAGAACTAATAGACTCACCATCCTCATTAATTTCCCGAATATAACTCTTTTGGTAAATTGGATTAGAGTTAGATTTCCGTTTGATAATATTTTCAACTTTTTGGTAAAGTTCCTGTGAAATGGTGATATCACTTTTGAACTTCAGCACTAAATTGAAGATCGAAGTTAAGAGATTATATGCCGTGAAGTATTCACCCTTATTGATGATACTTTCGTTAACCGAGTCTGCTACGGCCAAGGCAATTTCAAGTAATTTTACACAGACTCCAGGCCCGTTAGACTCGAACGCAAAGATGGGAAGATTTTCTGTACTGAGCAAGAAATCTCTAGCGATTTCAATGGGAAATTGGTACGCCAAACATGCTTCTTCTGGGTTTTTTGATTTCTTCAACAACAATCCATTTTGACTCGAAATATGCCACGCTAATGCTCTCATCCAGTGCTTTGAAAGAATAATATTTAACCGTTGAGTATCGCTTGAAGCGTTTTCGATTTCGATCTTCTTCAACTCCGACTGAACCTCGATAATCCACTGGCGAGTAGGTTTTCCACTTGACAAAAACAAGTTTTGAAAATTACCTAAGTTTGAAGGGTTTTTCTTACTGTAATTAATCAAATTATCGAAAAACTTTTTATCAGGGATAGAGAAGATTTTAACCAACTCGATGAAACCCAGTAATAATCCACTATATTCTTCATCCTCTAATGAAGGTAATGGAATAGAAGGCTCTAAACATACCGGGATATTATCTTCGATACACATGAATCTTTCAGTGACCAAAAGCATATAATAGATTTTTCTTAATCTGTGGACTTCAGCAGGAGGTTTGCCAGAATAAGTTCTGGGATCATGTAATCCCAAAAGTTGAGCAATGCAAATGGCTTCTTTCATATACATAACAGCTGCTTGAATACCTCCTTTAATGTTAACATAATAAATGTAAAGAAAGAAAGATATTAAGAGATTATCATGACTTGGTTCCAATCTGTAATCGAACAAGTTTCTTGCTCTGACAGCTTCTTTTGCATAAACTGCAGCATCTATATTAGGAGGAGCACCAACTATTGGATTTCCTGCTGTAAGAAAGGTTAATTGTCTAGTTATAGCAGCACAAACAGCACAACATAAAGAATAACTGGTGGCATTTTCACTACTAAGTGTCGAAGTAGGCAGGGGGTTAAGCAGAACGATTCTCAGTACCAAATGAGCTACCAGTAATACGGGCCAAATTCCATAATACCAAGTTTGGTAAATTTGAAGGCATGGTAAAAGTTTATCCAAAGTTAAAATTTCACTATGAGATCCAAGGGTATTAATTCGGGAATTTCCCATCAGTAAACTATTGATCAGATCTCTTGTTTTCTTATGAATATGTTTAGGCCCACATTTTTTCTTAAGTCTGTTATCCGTACATGGGACGTTGTGCTCCACACATCTAGAGCAGGGTTTCTTTTGATCACACCGGACTTTTCGTAGAGCACAGCCATCACATGGACGTGAGTATTTTGCCCTTACGCTTCGTTTGACTTTAGGCTTGGACTTGCCGTTCGGTATTTCCATTTCTTTTGGCTCAGATTCAGACATGTAATTTATCATCAAAAGGAGTGCGATTTACAGTGCGATTTACCAGTGCGATTTACTAGTGCGATTTAGCGCGGCTGTTGGGCGACTGTGGGGATGAGAAGGTGTACACGAGTTTGTAATTGGAGACAAAAAGAGGAGGTTAGAAAGCTTGGGTGAGAAAGCTGGGTGATTTAAAGAGGTGAGAAGGTTGAGGTGAAAATGTTGGAGAAATCTGGGGTGTTTGGAAGAGCTGAGAATGTGTAGAAAATACATAGGTAGTTGCAAAATTGTAGCTTAAGAAATTTTTTCTTCCAAGGAAAAAAAGCATTTCCGTAAAATTAAGTTGATCGTAAAATGAATTTAAAAATAAGTTGACCGTAAAAATTAATTGACCATAAAATTAGTTGACCATAAAATTAGTTGACCGTAAAATCATTATTGGTGTATTTAATTCGGCATATATACAGGGTTTACTTGGAACCGTTTGATGAGATTACTTTGAATCTTTCATTACCTTCATATCCGTAATATTCGGTAAGATCATTCCCGTATTTCGCGAAAGTGGATACCCAGTCCGTTTGTTTGACAGGTGGGACATGTGACTGGCAGGGCTACAGTTTGGGATATAATTGCGGGCTCCAATTTCAGGTTTTTCGATGCGTCCAAATTAGAAAGGTTCAATAGGTAAATTTTATTATTTTAAACCCAGCGGGGAATTGAATTAAAATGAACCAAATAAATGAAAAATAAAAAATATTGGCACATTTTTTGTCACCCCACACGAAATCACGATTAATTTATTAAATATTTGCAAGCTATTAACGGAATAAGTACAAGAATTTTTCCTTCCTGGTTTTTGGAACGTATTTTTCTTCGTTTGGTCTGGTAGGATCCATACCATTTTGATCTTCGATGGCATTGGCCTTCTCTCCCAAGTAGTAATTGGTTTGAAAAAGAGAAAGTAAGAAACACAAAAATTCCAATGCAACTGGTGGAGTAAATAAGAAAACTGCAACGTAGGAATATGCCTTAATGGCTCCTTGTCTAGCTGGATCATCATATGGTAATGCTCTTAAACTAGTAACATTTGCAAAAAATCCAGCAACTTCAGTATCAGTATAGTTAGATGGAATAAATTCTCTTAAATACTTTGGTACTCTTGTGGTCCAAATAGGAGCAGAAATGGTTGTACCAACAGCAGCACCAATACTTGACCATAAACTTAATAAAGCAATAACTAATGATAAATCTTGATGAGGAACAGAAGCTTCAGTAGAAGTTTGAGTACCAATAACTGAAAAGGCACCACCCATACCAATAATGGTTTGAGCCATGATAAATGATGCACCATCAGCCACAGTACCTTGAGGTCTAACAGTAAGACCATATCCGAGAATTCTAATAAGAATACCAAAACTTTGGAGATATTTATATCTGTGGAAAATTCTACAATAGACACCTGCAACAACCCCGAAGAAACATAAAGCCATGGTTAAAGTATTGTTATAGTAGGTCCAATTCTTGTTAGACCAATCTTTGGTAATCCAAACAATTGTAGATAAATAAGTACTTCTAATACCACCATTTAATTGATAAATGAAATCAATTGTAGCAGCAGTAATAAAAGTCTTGTTGAAAACAATTCTCTTTGGCATCGACGGGAATTTACAGATAGTTAATTCATAGATAGTATAAACAATCAATAAAATTGCTCCAACGGTAACCATAGCAATCATACTTGGATTTTTCCATCCATCTTTAGCATTATTGTATAAAGAGAATGGTAATAATAATAATGACCAACCAAAACCCATAAGAAGTAATCCAAAAGCATCAATCTCAATTAATGAGTCCCAAATTAATTGAGGTATTGGTTTATAGTTGGATTTAACTCTTGGAACAAGTTTTTGTGCTTTATGTTCGAAATAGAAGATAACTCCAATGGTTGGAATAACCGTAACTGGCATAATAATAGCGAACATACCGTAACCCCATCTCCAATTTCTCTTCAAAATAGCTTCAACAATCAAACCAGAAAACCACACATTAATAAGGTATGGTGTACTTAAAAGTGATCTAACAAAACCTCTCCATTGTAAAGAAGTTAAATCAGCAACAATAACTGAGTTTAAAAATTGCATACCAGTAGTTCCTACAGTTGTGAAGACTTCACCGATGACATAAGCTCCGATAGTAGTAGAACTGGCAGCCACAATTGTTCCCAAAGTATAAAGAGTTAAACAAACAGCATAACAGTAAGGTCTCGAAGTGATATCGGATATTTTGGCCAAAAATGGTTTCATAACAGAACCAATAATTTGGGTTGCAATACCAAGAGTAGTAACCATAGAATGTTTGTTGAAACTGGAAGTAGCAGGAACAGAATAGTTGGAAGTAGTAGCCCAATCTAAACTGTAAATCCAAGCAATAATCAAAAGACACACACTGAAACCAATAAGAATTTCGTTACCATGTTTTGAAGAGCTAATCAAAACTTTGACATTTTCAATTCTTCTGACCCCTCTGGATTTAACATATTCAGTAGAAGTATCCGAGGTAATTAAACGAATATTGTTTTCCTCATTATCAGCAATTCCAACAACAGCTTCTCTTTCAATATCTGAATCTCTCTTTTCAACACTAGCAGCAGGTTGAGAATTAGAATTAGATGAAGAAGACGGCTCAATAACCAGAGCTTTAGCTTCAGAAGAAGCTCTAATGTTCTTCTCCTCAGACATGATGTGGCATCAAAACTGAGGGAACTCATCAATTTATAAGGAGAATTTTTACTGTTAGGTAACAATAGATAAAAGTTTTCTTGGTAAGGTGTGAATATTATCAGATAAATCTACGGCAAAATTTAATCCTATTAACAAAGGTTTATGGGGCTGTTTCTGCTCAAAGCGGTAAATTCGGTCTAAGTTACGGCTTGCATCTAATAAATATTCACCAATCATGATTGCCGATATTTTGCCTGTCAAATTTTAACGGTAGGCAGATCTTGTTTCTAGGACGATCACGACCCACGTTGTAACAAATTTTTTGTCAAGACTCTTTCAGACTTGGAACACACTATGCAACGGTAAATATAATACTAGTATGCTATTTTCGGAAATACTAAAAGTCTTCCTATCGCGAATCTTCGCGATGGAAAAAACTAAAATGCCGATAAATATCTCATTCTATGTAGGTTTCCGAATGTAACGTAGCGTTTTGGTTCATAGTTACGATGAGGTATAATCCACCCGTTATTTAAATTTTATATTTCACTAGTTCCACTTTAATTTCCAACCAGATAGTTGTTGTGATTTCCATATTGTTTATAAAATCTTGATGTTATCAGATAACCAGATTATTATCAGATTATCAGATAAATATGCCACATTCTTTTGGCATATTATTCAGATAAAACAGGTTTTAAATTTTAACCATCAATTACAAATGCGTTCTTTTCCAATACTGCCAAGAATTGATGCTTGTCTCTCATTTGTCAACTTTTTTTCTGTAGCCCTGTCACCGTATTCATACAGTTTCATTGAGGTGCAATTCTTGTTGAATCGCTCGGTTGTGTGGCCCTGATTTTGTTTGAAATGAGTTTCTGGATCATATTATTAATACTTCAAATTTAATTAATTCAGCATAATAATGTTAAGTTAGCTTTTACGAACTGAATGGCCTGAGCTGTCGTTGGCAACTTGAGCAAATCAAATTTTAGTCTTTAGTAAGAGTTTTCTCCAAGCACATTTATTCCCTTTTTTTTCTTGTATACAATACAATTATACTTGTAAATGTTATTTTAACTTTATAAAAATGAAATTAATCACTGTAATGACTCTGGTTTATCAAATTCCCAACTTTCCTGTGTTTTATCACATCAATTTGGACATAAGTTTCCGACCATCGCTCTAAATCGGACATTTTTGTGTATCCTCACAAATCGCATTGTTGATGCTGGCCCTCAAACGAAGAAAGGTCCATCTGTGCGATTTCTGTAGGAAACGGAAAATAAAATGTGATAGACAGATTCCATGTTCCAAGTGTATTCAATATGCTAGAAGTTGTCTGTATTCTGGTGAAATTACGGTTGAAATCACTCAAGAAAAGCAAAAATCACCTGATACAAGTGCTGAATTACGTCCCCATTTGAACAAATTAGCAGATAAAATATCCCGTTTGGAAAAAAGTTTACTCGATGAAGGGACAAGATTGGAAGATGCTTTGGAAAGTGACGATGAAGTTACGTTTTTTAACATGTATGATGATTGTTATCAAAATAACCCTGTACAAGAGACTTCGCATAGTTCATCAAGTAACTTGGGGTATATAAAATTTGATCCTGTATTGAAAATGATGTTTGATGAAGCAGCAGGTTTGGATCTCTCTGGGAAAAGAACTGATACACTTTTACCAGGTACTGAAAGAATTCAAATAGATACTTCTTCACTAAATTGTTTAGATTCATTTATTGATACAACTGAAGATGTCACATTAATGCACCAATTTAAACAGGGATTTTGGAGAGAGTATGCTGAGTTTAGTGATACAAGCTTGATGAATTTAATTGCTTATCCTCAAGAGACCAGTAAAATTATCAACCAGATTATAAGCATTTTACCTACCCATGGCATGATCTGGGATATAGTCAATCTTTTTTTCCAAGAACTTTACCACAGTTGCCCTGTAGTGGATGAGGACGATATACGAACAAAGTTAGAGGGTTTATTGGGTTCAAGACAACTCGAATATATTCCTGTTACATTCATTAAAATAACTTCAAAAGCTCATTTTATTCATTTGGGAATCCTTCTAGTAATCTTAAGAATCACTATAACCGGATTGTGGACTGGAGACTGTGGTCCCAAAGATCCTGCCGAATTCCCTAGTCAATGGGTTCAAGAACTAACTAAAAGTGACCATATTTGTAGTTCTTTCCAGTATCTCCATTTTGCTCAATTATTTTTGGATCAGTATAATCTTTTTGGCAAAGTGGATTTTGAAGCAGCTCAACTTCTAGTGATCATTCGTATTTATTTCGTACATGCTCCTGAATTTGGAGAATCTGATGGTGATGCTGATAGTTTAATTATTAATAATTCATTAACTCAAATTGGAGCTTCTGCTGGTTTAAACAAGAATCCTGTGGGTAATTTCAAAAAGAATAATCTTCGAAAACGGGTTTGGTTTCTCTTTAAAATAATCTCCATCAATACCGTTCTCCTACTGGGATATACAAATATGATCGATGTCCCTGATGATGTATCGTTGCCAAATGATGTAGGCAATTTAAAAGGGGAGTATAATACTCTTGATCCGGAAATGGAAAGGCAAACACATCATCTCTTCACCCATCTAAAAGAATCTTTCAAAAGGATAGATAGATTATATCGATTATCTTCGTCTCAAAAGCCAGTTTCTATCAAAAGAATGGTAAAGATGAACGAAGAGTTCTTGTCAAGTGCCCGAAGAAGCTCGACATTTTTCAAAGCCCTTTTGAACGAGTCAAATAACAACCGTTCACTCAATTACTTTGTGTCGTATAACTTAAAATTCATGGTTTCTTCGATCCATGTGCTTATGAATAAAGTTCTCGATGCCTATCTATTTTACTGTATGGATGGACGTCATTACAAAGGGATCCAATATTTAGTCCAGATCTACGAAATAGCTGCTAAACTGTTTTTGCCAGTGATAGATAAAGCCGTTATCAACCCCGAGGGACCTAGAAAAATGCTTGTGTTGGTAGTATTTTCAAGGCTTCTTCCTACAATGCAAAAGCTTCTTCTTATCATCATCTCAACAATCATACGGTCAAAAGTCTCGAACCACGATACAATTAACTTGGAAAAACAATTGTTCAAATTTGCTAATCTTATTATCGATGTATTCAAGTGTTTTTCTCATAAATTCATCTTTTGCTGGTCTGCTCTAAAAACACACGATTTCCTTACCAGTAACGTGAATTTTGACGCTATTGCTGCCAAACTTGACCCGTCTGTTCTGTACGGTTTTACGGTGAACAATATCCAACTAATGGAAACTGTACTCTCCAAAGCCCTTAATGAGATTGAAATCAACCAGGCTTTCTACACCTCCGTATCTACATTTACTGGACCTTCAGAGAAATTGGACTACGAGCGAAATGATGAGATGTGGCTTACGTTGATGTCTCTTCGGTTGGGTGTTGATAACTACAGTATTGACGACTACTATCGTGAACTAGTGTCAAATGTATAATGTAATTAATGTTAAAGTAATGATTTTGCAGTATATTAATGAAAAAAATTTTGCAGTTAAATTATAAAAATAATAATTTTTGCGATCGCGGATATGGCTAAGAGTAGAATAACTATAGTTTGCAACTTTTGCAAAAAACGAAAGATCAAATGTAATCGAGAGATGCCATGTTCTTCGTGTTTACGGTTTGGTAATACGAATTGCTCTTATCCCGAAGGAGTTGAACCTGTTGAATCCAATGATCGTAAAACCATTCAAAAGTTAATCTCTCAAGTTGAAAGATTGGATAAACGAATTAATGACTTTACGAATTATAAAATACAAGATTCAGATACAGATATCAGCGATATTGATGACTTTGACGACATTTATGGAGCAGATGATGATGCAAATGGATCCTTTAGTTTTTATGATCATGATTTGATGGAAAATGGCCATTTTCTAGCACCTTTATCGCATGCAGCCTTGATAAAATCTGAACCAGTACTCCGACAGATCTGGGAATTGCTTCAACGGGATGCAAACTTCAGGTTCTACTACGATATGGATCCTTGTGAAAATATGAGATTCCCATTAACTTCAAGACCACAATCTAGCTTCAAAAACGAATTACTTCTCCAAAAAATCATCAGATGCTTGCCAACTAATGCCCAGATCTGGGAATCTGTCGACTATTACTTTAAAAAGGTATACTCCATGTTACCTGTGGTGGATGAACAGGAATTTCGTGAAGATATTCGACAATTGGTGGGTATAAGTGATGACTATATAATACGATTGAAGGATGAAAAATCATTTATCCACTTTGGCCAGCTCTTCATTCTCATGAGAATAAGCTCGGTGAATAACCCTAACCTTGCAGTGATGAAACCAAGTATAATTCTTCTTGTAAGAGAGTGTATTATGAGATACGATTTGGTACGGTACAATGACCTTAAATATATCCTGTTGCTTGCTTCTTTCAGGTACTACCAGATCTACTCTCCCGATTTAGGTTGTGGACTTGATCATAACTTTTCGGGTCTAACTTCAGCACTTTTACTTCAAAAAGCTTACTTAAAAGGTCTTCATAGAGATCCGTTGATTTTAAACCCTAATGATGAAGATGGAAAAATTAACAATTTTAGGAGAAAATTATGGTACATCATTCTTATCCTTGACGTACTAGGATCGATGTCAGGTCAACCTATTAGTAGTTTAAAGTTTCAATTCGATACTAAATTGCCATATTTAAATGAAATTAATTCAAATATAGAGGATAGAGGTATAGAAGAACTTGCTATAAATGTAAGTACATACCTTGATGCTTCACTTCGAAAAGTTAAAACCTTTTGTAAGATTTTCCTCGATATGAATCGAGTCTTATCGTTCAGAAGCATAAAATCAAAGTTCCCATTATATGCAGACACACTTCTTGTTGATTCTCCGGTATATCAGGAGTTAATAAATCATGTTTCTGACAAAAAACATTACCATATGAAATCATTTCGGATCAGACTTTATTTCCAGAATTTTGCAGCCATTATTCCTGTAAGATTAAAGCTTCTTCAATTCATGTTTGATCACAACAAATTGCCCCGGTTTTGCGAGTTGTGTATCGATTTATTTACTCTTATCTACAACGACATTCTTGGGATCGTGCACGATGTGGTGTTTGCTATTTCTTGTGATGCAAGTATGTATAAAGAGCAGGAACTTAATAAATTTTCAATATTTGCCTCCTTGCAAACAATTCTTAACCGGGTGATTTTGCTTCATTTGGTGTTGATTGTAAAGACAAAAGGAACAACGAGACAAGCTTTAAAAGGAGGGTACAAAGTGTACGAACACTGTCTTACATCTTTATCTAAAGAAGCATTCTATTCGTGGAGAATCAATAAGGTCAATGGGATGGTCTATGAAAGAGCTATTATGACACCTGAGGAGGGGCTTTGTGAGATTGCTGGGCTTGATGGGATTATTGATACTGCACTCAATAATTTTGAGTTTAACAATTCGTTAAAGCATTTGCACCCACATGACGACGATTCGTTGTGGATGCATGTTTTGGGGATGGAAAAATATACTAATAGAGGTGATAAAATATGATGTGGAGTGTAATATTAATATAATTGATTGTCGATGTGATTTAGTTCTCATTAGTTTTATTTGCATGCAGGTTTCTACTATCATAGGGCCTTTTTGTTTTTGATCTATTTACTCTGATTCATCAACTGATTTCAAACTTTTTTCATGTAGCTCTTCCATATACTCTAATCTCGACTATCATAACTTCTTAACTCCTAACGCAACATAGCTGTCCATTTGCAACCTAATTGCCCAAATATTGTCCGCGATTTCAGTAAGCGATACGAATCCTCCGTAATTCGCACAATTGTGGAGAAGCATATGTAGTGATGGCCATCAAAAGGTCAAGACCAACTTCAGTTTGCCACTTTTGTCGGCTGAGAAAAGTCAAGTGTGATAAACAAAGACCCTGTTCTAACTGTGTTAAATACGGTAATCATGACTGTTCATATACTTTCAAATATGATGATAATGAAACTTCTAAAGACTTACTTCGAAGTTTAAGACAACAAGCTCAAGAAGCTGAACAAAGACTTTCTAGTAAAGTCAGTGCTTCTCGAATGAGCCCAATCACCTCCGAGTCGTCTTCTTCATTAGCATCACCGAGATCATCATTGGATGAACGTCGTAGAAGTTCGCTTCAATCTGAATATAGTAACTTTGATAGAGTTAATTTACCTGAATTATATGATACAGTACGTTCCAACAAGTATGCAGAAGGGTCTCATTTCGGGCCACTAACTGCCCGTTCTTTGATCCAAACAGATCCTTTTTTGGCCCAATTATATACCAATTATCGATCGGATATCGAAACTCTGAAAGAGAAAGACCTGAAACGTGATGAAGTGGGAGAAAAAGCCCGAATTCTTGGCCTCTTTTCGTTTCATACAGAAACTCAGGGAACAAAAGGTGAACTTATTTGCCGAATTATCGGGGTTTTACCCAAACGAAAAATCATATGGCTTCTTCTCGAGAGATATTTCACTCGAATATACCCATTTTTTGCAGTGGTAGATGAATCAGATTTCACAGCAAATGTTGAACGGTTATTGGGACATAAATCTTTTGATGAAAGTCGTATTTCTTCGTTAAACGTTGAGAAAAAACTTGATTTTGCATACTTGGGAATGCTTTTGCTAATTCTTCGATTAACATACCTTTCTCTTCTCTCAAATATAGAGTCGGTGAATGAGGAAAGAATGAACAGTTCTGATCCACAAGATTTGAAAATCAAAACCATGCTTCAAAATCCAGTTCAATTGGACGTGGTAAATATAGCCCATGTTTGCCTTAACTTGTTCAATCTTGTCACCACTTCTAATCTTGTGATCCTTCAGTTTGCATTATTGGTACGATATTATCAGATGTACGGTCCAGAATATGGAGATGACCATGGACTGTGTGAATCTCGAGTATTCTCTGCTCTTCTCATTCAAATGGCTTATTCTTTGGGTCTACACAGGGAACCAGGAAAGTTCAAAGACGTGCTGATGACAGAACGAGAGAAGAATTTATCACGGAAACTCTGGGCGATTTGCTTCAGTCTTGATGTTTCTACTTCTTTATCAACAGGAGAACCAAGTACTACATCTAATTTTTCAATCGATGCAAGAGAACCATTTACTACAGACGTAAATATAAATGTTAGCGATCAAAGATTAGAGTTGGTGGTGAATATTATGCTCACTGGATTTCGGTTTAATTATACCCCAATGACGGAGATATTTGACGCTCTTGCTGATATAAATAACCGATTTTCTATTAGAAGAATCAGCGATTTGGGCCAGGAATGTTTTGAAATTCTTTTGCAAAAAAATACACTTCGGAGTTTTGACAACCCTCAAGATAAAGAATTTGTAAAATTTTACAGAAATACCTTTGCTACCAAGTATGTATGTTTAACTTGTGGGATTAATATGGCACTCAATTTCCATTTTGCAGAATACTATTATAGAATTGGGTTATTAGAAAAAGCTCAATTCTATACCACAAGGTCTTATGCTTCTTTTTACAACCAATTTTATCGAACCATGGGGATCATGCTTTCTCGAGAAAAAAGAGGTCTTGATGAATTTTGTGATATGGTGGTGACTCCCAGTATTCATGGTCTTATCCATCTTGCTACTCTCTTAAATTTTTCAACCCTTATACGAATAAAACTTCTCATACATAGAGGGTTCCCACCTGGCTCAGAAATTGCATCTGGTATTTTTACCCTTGAAACCCTTCTAAGCAATGCAACAGAAACATTCATTAAGTGCATGCAATTAATTGGTAAGAGTTACTATTTTTCTTGGAAAAACGGTAAAATGCTAGCTCATATGTGGCAGCACATTCAAACTCCAGATTTTGTAACCCAGTTTGATAACGTAGATACGTCGAACAATTTTGGGTTCACTCAAAGCACGGTGGCTCGACTTATAGATACAATTAAAGACGATATTGAGATGTCAAAATTTGAATTTGACCTGTCAGAGAATAATGATTGGCTATGGGTACTCATTAAAGCCTCGAAAAGAAATCATCGTGATTTCCTGTATTCAAGTGAGTTCGATGAACGTTCTAATGTTCCTAATACCGAAATCTTTTTAAATGACTTCTTCAAAGATTTTTCCCCCTAAATAAATAACTAATAAATTCGGAGTTTCCCCAGACTTTTAACATGCGCGTATATTAATACACATGTCGAAATCTAACAAAAGAAAGAGACCCATTAGGGTCTGTAATTTTTGTCGCAAAAGGAAAATACGTTGTGATAAGGGACTGCCATGTTCTAGTTGTATCCGGTTTGGTAATGAAAAGTGTGAATATGGTAATGAAACTGATGATGAATTTCTCAGCCAATTATCTAGCTTTAATTCCAAGATCATGAATCTTTCGAAACAACTCGATTCAGAACAGAGTGAAACTCTTATAAATACATTCATTGAAAAACTTGATGATGTAGAGACTCAACTTCAGAAAAAAAATGGAATTTCAAGCATTGAACTTGATTTTAATCCTTCTATTTTCCTGGCTATTTCGGACTTAGACCCTCCTGTTCCCGTCGATTTACAAAAAGTTAATAGTACCTTATCAGGTCAAGATATTCAACAGATGTTAGCTGAACTAGATACGTCACCTCCCGTGACAGTTCCCGAGCCAATTGCTGAAACCTATACGGGACCCTATAAAGAGTATAGTCTTGGAGATTTCTTTGATGATGCTAATTTAGGACACTTTGATGAGTATCCAGGAGATTTAGACGGTCAGGAAAAGTGGAGTGAAAAGTCCTCAAATGCCAGTAGAGAAGACGAAGTATTCAAAAATTACTCTCTTCTGGATTATATTGCAGATTCAACTCAGGGTAGATTTAGTGGGAATCACATTAAACAAATTAGATTTTCTTCAGAAGCACTTATACATCACGATAAATTCTTGTATGCTTATTATCAAGAATACTATACTGTCGATAAAAAGCAGGACTTGTTCGACGAAGGTAGATTAGTCAAATTCGATGACTTAAACTTATTCCTCAAATTCCATTCTCTGGAAGAAACTGGATTGGTTTTCGATAGGAAACCTTTGGGATTGAATGAGTCTAACTTACTAAGTTTCATTGAGCACAGTCTTCCTCCCATCAATATTATCAATAGTCTTGTAAATTATTTTTTTAGAAGGCTTCAGCCGTTCGTACCTGTTTTAAATGAGTTTGAATTTAAAACAACTATTTTCAAGCTTTTGAAAGAAAACAAGTTGGCTGTTTCTTCTGATTCGGATATGATAAATATCTGTTTATTATTGGTGATCTTAAGACTTTCGTATATTTCGGATGAAATTAGGTGGGGACACCATATATCAAGAGATTTAATAGAGGCCAGCGAGCTCTGGTTTCTGAGATACGATCCTCTTGAATCCAGAAATTTACTAGTGTTAAAATTGGGAGTTATGATCCTTTTTTACAGACATGTTTCACCTGATTACTATTCTCCTAAACTGATGAATCTGATTTCAACAGCTCTAATTCAAATGGCCGTTAACATAGGCTTAAACACAAGATCCCTGAACAAAATATGGTATTTTTTACTTGAATCGAATCTTACGCTTTCGATACGATTTGATGGGGAAAGTGTTTTTGAAACATTCCTGGTGATTAGCCCGCAAAATGTGATTGAAGGTCCCGATCAAATATACCAGAATGTTCCTCCTATTATCACATTTTTGGTCAAACTTAAACAGATTCTTCAGAATTTGGATATATACAATTGTAGGGACCAAATTCTTGGGATTTTTGAAGAAACGGAGAATCTACTCTCTTTACAACTGGATAACAGTTTACTCAAAGTTTATCACCTAAAAGGTTTACTTGTTCTAAAATCATGTAAAGTTTCAATATTGTATCACCTTTATCTTATATTTGTTGCTTTAAATCGATTTGACGAATCAAGCATTTACATAAACCTCCTTGTGGATGTTATTGGTAAAGAAATATACCCACTTCTTTCTCAGCACAGTGCCGATTTCAATATCGTACTCAAGATAGAATTAATAGGACTTATTGAGAAACTTCTTTTTATTAACTTAGGTATGCTTGTTCGGCTCAAATCCATGGGAACCCTAAAACACAATCGAGAAATCATTTTTAAGGTGATCAAAATCTCATCTTATGTATCTCTACATGTTTTTTATCGTTTTAAATTGATCCCCAAATACTATAGAGCTTGGAAGATGAATTTAATCCACAGAGATATACTATCAGAGATTGGTAAAAAAAATTTTAGTCACTTTCAAGTCACCGATAGATTTACAGATGAGTATAATATGACATTAGCCCTTAAGCTAATGCAAAGATTTATTACACTTGAAAAGCAAGGATTTAGTATTAGTGAAGCCCTCGAACTCACAGATTTAGAAGAATTTTGGAAACCAGCTAAAGAGGGGAACTTTACAACATAATGTAAATAGATTAATATTTATTTGACTATTTAAGCAGTAGCTTCTTCTTCTTCAACTTGAACATAAGATTTGACAGTTGGAGCAGAAATAACTTCTTCATCGTCTTTAGCTTCAGCAACCTTAACAGCATCTGGTAAAGCCTTTGGACCAGTCTTGTTTTGAGCTGGGTCCTTCATGATCTTAACCTTAATACCCAAAACACCTTGTCTCATCAAAACGTGTCTGATAGCAATATCAATAAAGTCGTTGGTTGGTTGACCAGAGTGGATCATGAAACCATCGGCGTATTTTTGAGACTTAGCTCTAGCACCTCTTAATTTACCAGAGATGACAACTTCAACACCCTTAGCACCGTTACCAATGGCGAATCTTAAGACACCGTAAGCAGCTCTTCTGAATGGTAAACCACTTAATAATTTGGCCTTTAAACCTTCAGCTTGAACAGCAGCAGATAATCCTCTAACTTCGACTCTTTCAGCGTAGATAACAATTTCTTCCTTGGATAACTTGAATCTCTTGGAGATCAAAGAAGTTAATTCGTGAATTCTTCTACCTTGTTCACCTAAGACACCTTGAGGGTTGGAAGCCTTAACAATGATTTCCAATTTTTGTGGAGTTCTTCTGACTTCAACACCAGCGTAACCTTGTTCGGCCAATTCTCTGGTGAAGAATTCGTTTAATTCAGCGTAGAAGACACCGTCTGCTACTAATTTTCTGGTCTTGGAAATTTCTTTAGCCATTGTAGTTGTAGTTGTGATGAAAATTTTCAATCTTACTTAAGTGAGGATATAAAAATTTTTCAGTCGTGTGTGGCAATTTTTTATTTTTCTTGCCACGACACGAAAGGAGGGTAACCCTTTTATCCTGGCATCTCCTTTGAAAATTAATACTTTAACTGATTTAAAAGATTTTGTGTTTATCTATTCCGGTTTTATCTTTTTGAATTTAAGTCTTTCTAACCTTAATTTAAAGTTAGCTTCATTTATTTCAAATTCCCCATATTACACCTATACATTTCATACTACCTCTATACGTTTCATACCTCTATACATTCCATACTACCTCTAGACGTTTCATGCCACCTCTATTCATTCATTCCCATATATATCCACACCTGTGTTACTTATAATTTGCTTATTGCAATATTCATTCCTT
This sequence comes from Yamadazyma ubonensis, assembly GCA_030572075.1. Taxonomy (NCBI): domain Eukaryota; kingdom Fungi; phylum Ascomycota; class Pichiomycetes; order Serinales; family Debaryomycetaceae; genus Yamadazyma; species Yamadazyma ubonensis. The sequence continues at coordinate 245,777 of JAJLZG010000006.1, read as the reverse complement.
CATATTTCTTCAGTGCACATCGGCTTTAAAACGCACAGTTTGCAGCCATTGACTCTGACAACCATTAACTTTCCCATTTTATACACCAAAAAATTCACTTAAAGCCCCATTCTTCTCTCACCTGCTGTTGAAAGAGTGTTTCTTTCATCCTACGTCTTTTCTGTAACTATAAACTCTGTTTAAAGCACTCATCAATGCATTTGTGCCGGTTAGTTTTCGAGGTGCGTTTTGGCGTAAGGAGACGTACATAAACAATGTTGGTACAATTTATTATACATCAATTTTTTCCTTAAAAAAATACATTATTTTGATCCTTTGATCCTTCTGAGTAACTTTTGTTAGAGCACTATACCAAAATTCTAGAAAATTTCTATTGATATATCAGATTTCCGTACAAGACTGTTTAATTTTTTCAATATATCCCCTATGCGCCTTGAAAATAAATCTAAACTTTAACAATATATTTTATACATCTAAACATCACCTACCCATTTTCTGGCATTTCTAAATAATCTGATCCAAGGACCATAACCTTCCCATTCTTCAGCTTGTTCCTTAGGATAGAATGAATTGGCTTCCTTTCTTGTAACTCTCTCTGGGTGAGGCATCATCGCCAAGACTCTACCATTTGCAGAAGTAATACCTGCAATACCTTCAGGAGATCCATTTGGATTAAATGGATAAGTAGTTGCAAGTTCTCCATAATTATCCACATACCTTATAACGTTTTGTTTATCGTTTAAGAAGTTAGCTTGTCTATCTTTTGAAGTAAAGCTAGCTCTACCTTCACCATGAGCAACAGCAATTGGTAATTTAGACAGTTCCATTCCAGATAAGAAAATAGAATTTGATTGTCCCTTTTGAACTTCAACCATAACAAATCTGGCTTCATATTGTTCACTGGCATTTCTTTCAAATGTTGGCCAGTTATCAGTACCGGGAATTAATTCTTGAATTCTACTCAAAAATTGACATCCATTACATGCACCAAATGCAAAAGTGTCTTCTCTTTCAAAGAATTGTTTGAATTCATTTCTAGCAGTTTCATTGAATAAAATAGATTTGGCCCATCCGGCACCTGCTCCTAAAACATCCCCGTATGAAAATCCACCACATGCTGCAAAACCAACAAATTCCTTTAATGAAACTCTACCGGTTAAAATATCAGTCATATGAACATCGTAGGTGTCGAAACCTGCTTGTTGGAAACTCCATGACATTTCTTGTTGAGAATTAACCCCTTGTTCTCTTAAGATTGCAACCTTAGGTTTATTAGCAAATTTATTGATTCCCAAATCATCACTAACTTTGTAAGATAAGTCAAAAGAAATCCCTTTGTCTGAATCATCCGTGATGGCATTAAATTCTTGTTGAGAAGTAACTGGATTGTCTCTTAAGGATTGAATATTATAAGAAGTTTTAGCCCATGTTTGTTGTAAGCTAGCTCTAGTTTCTTCGAAAATCTTATTACCGTTGAAATTAACCGTTACATTCTGTCCGGCGGTTGGTTTACCAATAACTGAAATAAAATCACTACCCAAACCATTAACTTCAAAGATCTTAACAAACTCATCGTATTGGTTTGATTTGATTTGGAAAACAGCACCTAATTCTTCGTTGAATAATTCAACAAGTTCGTTTTCTCCTTGTAAGTTTAATTCAACTCCTGATCTACTGGCGAAAGCCATTTCAGCAACAGTAGTTAATAAACCACCTTCAGATCTATCATGATAAGCCAAAACATCGAACTTCTTGTGTAACACGATCAAAGATTCTAAGAAGCTTTTTAATTCTTTGTTGGAGTGAACATTTGGAGCGGTGTTTCCTACTTGGTTGTATACTTGAGCAAGAGCTGAACCTCCCAAAGATTTCTTAACTTTAGCAGCCAAATCAACCAATACCAACACGGTATCTTGAGCCTTACTTAATAATGGAGTCCATGTGTTTGAAGTATTATCAACAGGAGCAAAAGAAGTGATGGTTAAAGCTAATGGAGCAGTAACTTCTTTGTTATCCCATTTCATTTTCATCGACATGGAATCTTTACCCACAGGGATAGAAATACCCAAATCAGGACATAAATCCAAACCGATGGCCTGAACCGCTTCGTATAATTTGGCACCTTCACCTGGGTGAGAAGCAGCAGACATCCAGTTAGCAGATAATTTGACAGTATCCAAAGAAGGAATGTCAGCAGCAAAGATGTTTAATAAAGATTCAGCAACGCACATCTTGGCTGAAGCTTCAGCCGAAATTAAAGCCAAAGTAGGTTTTTCTCCCATAGCCAAAGCTTCACCAGTTATCAAGATTTTTTCACCCAATGAAGTATTGGTAACACCAACATCTGCTACAGGAACTTGCCATGGGCCAACCATTTGATCACGATCAACCAAACCAGTAATAAATCTATCACCAATAGTAACAAGAAAACTCTTGGATCCAACTGCTGGTAATTGCAAAACTCTATCGACACTTTCTTTTACCAGAATATTGTCTAAAGAAATTTCTGGTAATTGTAAAGGAGCAGTGGTTGCAACTCTTGACATTTTTGGAGGCTTACCAAACAAAACTGACATTTCTAAGTCAATTGGAGTAGATTTTAATAATGAATCAGTTAAAATTAATCTCTTTTCTTCAGTAGCTTCACCAACAATGGCAAATGGACATCTTTCTCTTTCACAAATCTTGGTGAAAAGATCGATGTTTTCTGGAGCAACACCAAGAACGAATCTTTCTTGTGATTCATTACACCAAATTTCCATAGGTGACATACCTGGTTCTAAGTTTAAAATTGACCTTAATTCAAATTTGGCACCTAATTCATTATCGTGAACCAATTCAGGTAAAGCATTACTTAAACCTCCAGCACCAACATCATGAACGGATTGAATAGGATTCTGTTGTTTTCCTAAAGAAGTACAAGAAGAAATAACTTCTTGAGCTCTTCTTTGTAATTCAGGATTACCTCTTTGAACAGAAGCAAAATCTAAATCGGCACTTCCTTCACCTGAAGAGACGGAAGATGCAGCGCCACCTCCTAAACCAATTAACATTGACTGACCACCTAAAACAATTAACTTAGATCCTGGAGTAATTCTTGTATCTTTTAAGGCCAAATCAGGTCTAATAGCTCCCATACCACCAGCTAACATAATAGGTTTATGGAATCCTCTGATTTCATCATTTCCTTCTTGATTCTTGACTTGGGTAGTCAAAGTTCTGAAATAACCATTAATAGCAGGTCTACCAAATTCATTATTGAAAGCAGCTGATCCAATTGGAGCTTCAATCATAATATCCAAAGAAGAGGCAATATGATTTGGTTTACCAACATTGAGTTCCCAAGGTTGAGGCAAATTAGGAATATTTAAATCACTAACTGAGAATCCACTCAACCCAGCTTTTGATTTACTTCCTCTTCCAACAGCAGCTTCATCTCTAATTTCACCACCAGATCCAGTAGAGGCACCAGGGAATGGAGAAACAGCAGTAGGATGATTGTGGGTTTCAACCTTGACCAAAGTATGGACTCTTTCCTTGATAGATTTCCACTGTTTAGTCTTGAAGTCAGGGGTGAAAACGTACCCTTCAGGACCTTCAAAAACAGCAGCATTATCTGAATAAGCACTCACGGTATATTGAGGGTTTTTATTGTGAGTGTTTCTGATCATTTTGAAAAGAGTGAAATCTTTCTTTATATCATCAATAGTCCAGTCAGCATTGAATATTTTATGTCTACAGTGCTCAGAATTGACTTGAGCAAACATGAATAATTCGACATCAGTAGGATTTCTTCCGATAACATTTGTAAAAGCATTGGTTAAATAATCAATTTCACCTTGATCCAAAGCTAATCCCAATTCTTTATTAGCTTTGATTAAATTTTCTGGTCCATTTAATAAATCAACATGAACTAAAGGTTTAGGTTGGTGATGTTCAAACAAATCGTTATACTTTGGCAAATTTTCATCAATGTATAAAGATTGGGTCATTCTATCGTAGATTGAAGTTAAGATTTCACCTTTTTGTAAAGCATCACCAAATTCATACCCATCAACTGTCTTTACCAAAATGCTTATACCTCTTTCAATTCTTTCAACAATTTCACCCAAACCACAAGTATTAGCAATATCAGTAGCTTTGGAAGACCATGGAGAAATGGTACCACTTCTAGGTAATACTCTAATTAAATGAGTATTATCATCAATATTGAAAGAATCAGATTCGTTCAAAACAGATAATTCAGCCAATTCATTAGTAAAGTCGATTTTTTCGTTTCCAAATACGTGGGATTCACTTGGAGTATCATAATCTAAAAGGGTTTTTAAAAGATTTAATTGAGGATCAGAGATACTCTTTTTCAATGAAATATAGTGAATATAACTTGAAGTAACCAGGGAAATAACGGCAGAAGATCCAAGTTTGGATTCGATCTCCTTGACGAAATTTTGGGCCCTAAACTTTGATAAAACGTTTGGCCCTGGTAAAACAAGAAAGTTAGACATAAGTTATTGAATTAAACCACTTGCAATTTATTAATCAGAGTCATCTTGGGTGCGAAGAGCTTTTGGGGGCGTGTACAGGATAAATAGATAAACTAGCGAAATTTAATCTCATCGGAATATAATGGCACAGGGGAATTTGAAATTAAAGAACAAAGCACCTGCTAGAGTTACTAAGAAGCAAACTAATCCTAAGAAGGCTGCCCCTAGAATCTGTAAGTCGAAGAAGGGTGATTTAACTTCTAAGCTTGCTAAAACTCACCACTCCAAATTAATTACCAATACTGAAAAATTAGTATCGAGCAGAGTTGGTCATTTAGAATTATTGAAAGGATCAAGAAGAGAACTTGAAAAAGCAGAGAAAAAGAAAAAATAATGGCTTCAATTGGTGAAATACTATCGAATTTCCCAAAAAAATATCATAGTAACGAAAATACACAAAATGATGATGGGTTTTTATTTGGTAAGAATATGGTTAATACTGGTGATACTACAAAAATTAAAACTTTACCTGAATTAACTGGGATTAATCCAGATACAAAGATAGCACGGAAATAGTAATATATAATTAATGAGGAATACTTCTTACTGAAGCTTCTTGAGCTTCTAATTCTAAACTTATTCTTCTTAAAGATTTCTCTTGTGATTTAACGAATCTTATAAGCATAAGTCCAAGAACTGCAGTTAAAATGGTTAAAATACTATTTACAGGAATTGGGTTCATATTAAAGTATTCGTGTGTAGCTTTGTCCATTACTTGTTGAAGAATATTACAAATTCCTGAAAAGCAGATAATTGACCCATATATAGTTCCAAAAGTTTCGAAACCAAATACTTTAGCACAGAAATCTGACACTGCTGTATAATAAAAAGGTCTGTATAACACCAAAAGGATAATTCCAGCATAAGCTCCTGGAAGCCACAGAAGAATTCCCAAAATTCCAATTGCTACAGATGTAACAGTTAGGGTTATCAAGATATTCAAGGTTGTTAAATTATCTAAAATAAGCCCAATAAATGGAATTGAAAAAAGTCCACCAACTGGTAAAGCAATATCGAAAAAATGGTTAAGTGTAGCAGCAAGTTCTGGATCTTTAAAAAGATATTCTTCTTGACTTCTAACAGTAGCCACAAAATAATTAATTCTAAGCATTTGAATCGTGGTAAATAATGCCATTAAAATAAACCATGATGACTTTAATTGTTCTCCAATAGTATATCCATGCATAATACCAAATATTCCTCCTGATTTGTTAACGAGCCTATCTTCAGCTTCTTGCTCATAGACCGATTTAATTGAATTTCTTGATGCAACACTTGATCTTGAGATCACTGATCCTCTTCTATTAGTAGAAGCTCTTCTCATAAGAAGAGTTGTGGTTTCAGATATTGTGGGTTGAGAAACTTCAATCACGTTATCTTCATCATCTCTATCACCTGGTAAAAGCAAGTCTGAATTAAGAGGTCTACCAGTTTCATCGATAGCAGTTTCAGCGATTTTAGCCAAAGTTCCAACGGTTTTATAAGAATCTTTAGGCATTATAGTTACCTGACAAACAAATATAAAAATGGGCACAATTAAGTAGTATGAAAAAAAAGTCCCTATACTGAGTTTTTGAACATTTGTATAAATAAGTCTATAGCCCAAAAATAAAGCTGATGAAGAATCAAAAGCTCCTGTCAAAAGAGCCAAAATTAATCCTGAATTCTTGGGGAAACTATTAGCCAATTGGAAGCATGAAATAAATACAAATGGACCTGCTAAGGCTAAAAAAGTATAACCGGCAAGATAAGCATCGAAAAGCGAGATGGATGCACCATATTTTAATAATAAACCTCCAATAAAAAGTATCACCGAACCTATGATACCTGTAACTTGAGGACCATAACTATCCAAGATACTTCCAACTGGCAAAGCACTAATATTAGTTACCATACAAGCAACCGTGAAAAGTAGGTTCAATGCGAGATCTTGTTCTACGCAAGTGTGAGTTGCTAGCTTACATTTATCTGAGTAAATACCTTCATCCACAAGAATTGGTTTTAATGCAGCAAATCCAAATACTGGGCCGGCTGCTACCAAGCACCATACGATAGAACAGAGGATTTGAGCAGCTCTTCGTTGAGCTGACGGGAGTGACTTGTTCATGACTAGCAATTTGAATTTTCGCAGAGATAAGAAGAATGCAGATAAGCGAGATAAAGTTATATTTTACCTTTGGTACAACTAGCTACATAGTTTTAAAAAGTTTTTCCGATTCTTCTATATTTTTTCTTTGTATATACCGATCCTAAAATGGAGATAATGTGTGCTCCACTGTCCTGTAAGATTTTTCACTGCTGCTGAGTTTCATGTAAATGTGGTGGACAAATATGACAAAGAGGTTGATAAAGAGAATGGCACCAAAAGCTATGGCTACTCTGATGACCGTGAGGTCAAGTATAGAGCTGGACTTGTCGTTGTTTTTGTCTGTTTCGTCTTTTCCGTCTTTACTTTCGTCTTTACTTTCGTCTTTGTTATCATCTTTACTTTCATCTTTACTTTCGTCTTTGTTATCATCTTTACTTTCATCTTTACTTTCGTCTTTGTTATCATCTTTACTGTCATCTTTACTTTCGTCTTTGTTTTCATCTTTGTTTTCATCTTTGTTTTCATCCTTACTTTCATCTTTTTCATCTTTACTTTCATCTTTGCTATCTTTGGAATCTTTGGAATCTTTTTCATCCTTTTCATCCTTTTCACTCTTCTCGTCCTTCTCCTTGTCTTCCCTCTTCACTCCCTGCTCATAAACTCTCTCATCTCTCTTTCCAAGAGCTTCGCTTAATTTAGCCAACTGAGCTTCATCAAATGAATCGATTCTCAGAACAACAGCTCCAATTGGATCATTTCTTGTGCTGAGAGCATAGTACGCAAACACAAGGGCAGTAAATACCCCAAATATCTTAATCAATCTTCTATCTTCACCAACTTTCATCTAAAGATAAACTTGTGATCTATAAATACTATGTTTAGATTACTCAATTAGGAACTGATGTCGCACACATTGCGCACAAATGAAAAATTTACTCTAGTCTTCACTATGTCAAGTAATATCTTATTTGAAGATATGTTCAATGTAGAGTCTGCAGACTCTGCTAGATACAATAAGGTCTCACGTATAACGGGCCAATCATCCACCTCCCAAGATATTAAAATCACATTGGATATAAATAGTGAATTATTCCCAGTTAATGATAATGATTCATTAACCATCGCATTAGCTTCAAGTTTAGGAAATGAATCCAGTATGTTAACTTCAAATGGTTCTTGGAGACCTCCTAAGGCTTCCGAAAGATCTTTGGCTGATGATTACGATTATGTCATGTATGGAACTGTCTATAAATTTGAAGAAAGTAGTAGTACTGATAAAATGGCTGTTTATATTTCATTTGGTGGATTATTATTATGTTTAGAAGGAGGTTATAGATCTTTATCCAACTTAAAACAAGAAAATGCTTACATTCTTATCCGTCATTATAAAGAATAGCTTGTAATATAGAGTAATAAATATTGAGTAATAAATTATTGAGATTAAGTGCGAATGGAAACATGGATGATACTTCAGGTATGTTTCAATTGAAATTAGTTTATACTAACAATAGCTGATCCTTCGTTAAAACAAATCCCCTTGATCAAAAATCCTTTATTTCAACCTCCAAAACCTGTTACTTTAAATGCAAATTATAGTAAACTTGTACCTGCTTTATCGAGCACTAAACCTCCCAAATTGAATATGACCAAAGCTGATCTTGAAAAATGGGTAGCAGAAATTGAAGATAGAAAGAAGATTTATGTAGGAGGAAAAGAAGATGTATATTCTAACTGGTTAGCTAAAAAGAAAAATATGGTGGCTCCTGGTCTAGATACAGTTATGACCCCAAAAAAGGAAGTAAAGAAACAGTCTCAAATTAATGAATTAAATGATCAAACTAATGAATTAGATAAGGTTTTTGGAGAAATAAATCTTGGGAAATAAATCAATCAATTATTTAAATAATTATCTATTCAACTAAATATCTATTCAAATAAATATCTATTTAAATAATTATCTACCATCGCACTCACTCGACCAAGTACCTGATTCAGATGAGATCTCGAATTTACACATTGACGGTGAACCTTTTGTTTCGACTGAAAAAAGTGGCCCTTCTCTTGTTTATAATCCTGGGGCTTCTTATACATCTTCATTATCTGAAACCCAAGGAGGTTCCAATACAAAAAGTTCGAACAATTGATATACGAAATTCTCGAACTAAATATACTAATCCTGTTTACAATGCTGTAAATGATAAATTAACTCAGACAAAAAACAAACTAGAGAAAAATGAACATGTTTCAGAGTCAGAAGATACTTGTCTGATATATTTTAAAGAATTGTCTCGTCTTTTTCCCGGGGATCCAGGACCTGAAATCATTGATTTGGAGTATATTCAAAGTTTTGCGTTTGATAAAAGCATTTATCGAGAAAAAAGCTGGTTTAGAACTGCTAAAAGAAATAAGAAAAAGGAAATTCGGAAGCAAGGTCAACGGTTTCATCAAGATGATTTTAGTGGTTTAAAAGATCAATATAACCTTGAAATCACTCTGTTAATAGATCATGAAAATTCAACTTCTCATGAATTCAACCATAAAAGAGTTTTTGGAAAGTGCTTTCTCGAGCCCGAGACTTTGGACCAGAACCAAGATAAGTTATGTGTTGATTATCTGAGAAAGCTTTATCCATGGCTTTCCCCTTATCATTATCCAGTATTTGAAAACTGGAAAAGACAAGTCTTGACCCTGGGAGAAGTTCCGATGTTTGATTCAAGTAAAGGAAGACCAAAAGAAGACCAGAAATGTTTTCTTCTGAAATGGAAACATATGAGTAACGGGAAAGGTATCGTTATACCCGTTTTACCAGATATTTCTAAAAATGAACAATTAGCTAATACTGTAAGGCTCATTAAAGTATTGAGAGTATTAAAAAATAAACTACCCATTCAAATAACGTATATGGGAAAACAATTAAGCAGCAATGATAAAAAACAGCTTATTCATCTGGCAAGAACTGAAATTTCTCGTCTTCCAGACTCTTATAATGATTATAAGTGGATGAAAAATCAGGATAATACATTTTCTACACCTCAGGATTTCCCTAAACAAGATCTTTGGTTTGTGGATATGACTGATGTTCTCGACAAGTACCAGCACCCATTAGTATCTAAAACATATAACTATAACAGTCCTACGTTTGTGATGAGTTTGTCAAGCATATTCAATTCTTTTGACGAATACGTCATGTTGAATCATAGAGCTATTCCTTTGGTAGAAGATTTTGGACCACACCTTTTTCTGCGTCAAAGTTATAAAGAATACGGGCAGCTTTTCTTTTTAGGTCCTAGCAATTTTAATTTCGAAAGAAGAAAAATTAATCCTGGATTTTCTGAAGTTAATGACTTGATTAGAGATAATCTCATGCCAAACAAAAAAGACCAGAAATTTTTCGGTCTTCACAAACGTGATGGACGTTCGCCCACATCTCTTGTATATGGCGAAAATGTCAACACTATTCAAGATGGTTCAGTCATGGTGATAAATAAATCGAAACATTTATCAGGTCTTTTGTTATCATGCAATTTTCAAATTTATAAAGTGCTTGATACAAGACTAAAAGGATCTAAAAGTAATGCATTTGCTGATTATTTCTGGATAGGTATAGAAGCTTCAGGTCTCAATCTGAAAGTTAACTTTAACAGACATTATGGTGCAGCTGCAGGAGTTTTGACCCCAGTAGAGAATAGACCATTAAATATTGTTTCTAGTTCACAAGAATTGTGTTCTGCTTCTTGGGCTCAGGTTGATGATGAAGATGATTATAGTCTTCTTTATGTTACTTCACATCAATTAGAGAACTGGTTATATCTGGAAGAATTCCGTGATGCTGTGATAGATAAATTTGTTATTAAGGAGATAAAGGAAAATAAGGGAGAGAATGAAAATAATGAACAGAACTCTGGAGATAATGGAGAATCGGGTGGGGATTCCCATGAAGGAGATGTTGAATTAGGTCAGAAATCTCCTGAAGAAAATGGACAAGATGATACAAATGCAAATAAAGATATACCTGAGCAGTCTAGAGAAAATATTAATGATTCAGAGCAGAATTCTGTAGAAAATCCACAAGATGGTAAAGATGAATTAAAGGAAGAGGCAAGAGGTGAAAATCAAGAACCACCTGTTAATGACCCAAATACTAATGATTTGAATCCTAGTGTGGATCTTGAGGTTGGTAGTCCTGATAATGGAAATCTCGATTCCAATGACCCTTCAACTCCGGGTGATTCTCCTAACAATGCTCCTGATAAAAATTCTCCTGATGATAATTCCAGAATTGTTGCTATCAACAAAAGAGACGTTGTCCTACCTCCTCTAAAGCTCGAAGAAAGAGATCCAGAATCTGAGGCCGAACCTGAGCCCCAAAACATCATCGAACATAGAGAAGTCGTAGAACAAACTATTGATAAAAATCCACTTTATATTCGAACGGTTATCAAACCTCCAGTCACACTTCTGCCGGTATATGATGAAAATTTTAGAGAATCCAAACTCGGATGGTTAAGACCTCGTGGATTCGCAAGAGAAATTGGCCAGCCATACTGGTGTGCTTATAATGTGGTAGGAAGTCCTTATTCAGCTAATTTGGGGAGGATCGAAGAATACGGAGAATCTTTTCAAAAACAGTTCACATACATTTTAGATGTTTGGTTAAAAGTAGAACAGTAGTTATATATAGTATTATGAGTTATGTAAAAATAAATGCAATTATTGTCGATTTAGAAAGGGCTCTTTTTTCGTACTCGAGTATATTAACTATAAGAAAATCACCCATCAGTTTGACGTGCAGCTCCTTCTGAGCTTCTGTAAAATCCTGGAGTGTGGCCTTTTGCAACTGCGTAATGTTTTCCCATGATTGAAGAGTTAATGATTTTAATATACTTACCTCCTTAAATAGTGTTCCAGCAATCAAAGAAGCTTGAGGGCTTAGAGTTGAGTAAACCAGCTCTTTGCTGCGTTAACAAGCATTTTTATGGTACCATTTCTAGTACACTCGCATCAATTAAATTAATCTGCGTTTATATACATTACTTATTAAACTCCTCTCGCCCATTACTTGCCTGACCTCGATTTCCTGCAAATGTTATTTGTGCTTGATGGATGCAAAAAAAAAATAACGTTACAGACAGGATTCGAACCTGCGCACGCAATGCGCAACACCTTAACCACTAATAAGTTAGCAGGGTGTCGCCTTAACCACTCGGCCACTGTAACGATTTTGTACTATTTAGTAAAACTTGTTTTAACACTACAGAGATTAGTTGGATAGATAAGATTGAGATGGTTTTAAAACTTTCCTTTTCATCCCCAAAGCTTCGGTTAACATGTTCAGTAAACTCATAAATAACTGAAAATTATTGTATTTAAAAACCTAGTCTATTCATTAGTAAAGATGTCTTTTTCTCTTATTGATGACTGGAAGGTTTCAAAGGTATAAAAAAAATTTGAAATCGAACATATTGCAAATTATTCGCTTTATGTGGAGCTCCAGTGGTGTAAATGTAACTTATTAGGAAACTAATGAGTAGTTTTCTTATTTGGTACTCTTTTGGCTTGGTTTAAAGAAAAGCTGAAACTGATTTTTAAATTTTAGAGCGGATCTTTATGAGCAAAAAAAGAACAAATGAAAGAAAGGAATAAAAGCTGAAAGTTTTAGAGAAGATAAGGACATATTCAAAGATATAAAGCACTACAAACTTCTAGAAAACAGCTCTAGTTTTGTACCAACCCGGCTCAATTTTTAATAGCTGCGAAACTTTTGTGCCAAGTCGACTCAAAGTCTCCCTACACATCCAATCCCACCCTAAAGTTTGTATGAGTTTAAACCTGTGTTAATTCTGTCCCAACCTGGCTCAATTCTTGTAATTCAAAAAATCCCAAAGTAGTTTTTTTAGAAGAGAAAAAGCTACTCCTAAAATCAAACATGTCCCCGATATTATTCTTAGAATAGCACATTTCCAGCTAAATTCCAAGCGAAGTGGAAGCTTATTCAATATTGAATACAAAGTTGAGAAAAAATCACTTTTCACCACAATTATTCATTAAGATGCAAATCTCACAAAATAAATTTCAAGCAATGAGTAAAGTGAAATTCACAAAAATCCAAAAAAATGCCAGAAAACAACTACAAGTACATATGATATCACACAAACTACATGTCATTTTCCAACCCTTCAAATCATATACTGTCCCTAAAACATATATTTGAATAATTAAAAACTCACATTCCTTTCGCAGTCGTGCCTGCCTTTAGATAAGATGGAAAAATAATTTCAGATAAAGAATCCATGTACTTTTATGATGTTGCTCCTAGACGGAGACTACTTCAATGTATTTGTGCTATTATTTGGTGTTTAGTAGCAGGTGGACCAATCTTTGGGTTTGCTGCCTTAAAGCCCGTACTCGTCAAAGAAGGGGTTTATGAAAATGTATGTGATATCCATGTGGGTTCTTTATCTGAACCAACATTTATAAGTAAGCTTGTAACAAAAGCCTTCAGCATCAAAGGGGAAGACTCTATTGCTAAATGTGTTGATCAAGACTTGAAATTGAACATGATGTTCACAGCCGGAGCTGTTATCACCAACGTTTCTGCGCTTTTAATTGGTCGCTTATTGGACAAATATGGACCTAGATTCTGTGGGTTTATTGGAGCTGCCTGTTTGTATTTTGCATGTTTTGTGTTTATATTTGCACGGTCACTCAATAGTCTGTTTTTTGATCCATATATTACAGGATATGCTGCAATGGCATTGGGAGGTCCTTTTGCTTTTATTTCCCAATTTCAATTATCAAACTCTTTCCCTAAGCATTCAGGATTGATTCTTGCTTTATTGACAGGAGCATTCGATGCTTCTTCAGCAGTGTTTTTGGGATACAGACTTTTATACACTAGTACCAGATTCTCGCTTGAATCGTTTTTCAAGTTGTACTTAATTGTTCCTACATTTATAGCATCATGTCAGGTCTTCATTATGGAGAAGGGATCATACAAGGCAGCTCCCGAAAATGATTTGTACGCTGAAAGTGAGCCAGAAACTCCACAAGAATCTGAAATCAGCAGTGAAGAGCCTCAAGAAACTGATGCTTTACTCGGAACACTCCAAAGAAGAGATTCAATTGGTGACGCTTTAAAACAACCATATGCAGAAGAAGGTGAAGCGAAACTCGTTGAAAATTCGGGTGGAGTTTTTGGTATTTTGCATGGCTACTCAACTAGATACCAGATGAGAACTCCGTGGTTTTATTTGACATGTATATTTGTACTGATCCAAATGTTGAGGTTGAACTACTTTGTTTCTACTATAAATACTCAGTATACTTTTTTGCTTGATTCTGAAACTTTTGCTGATAAGTTAACCAAAATATTCAATGTTGCATTGCCAATCGGAGGATTAGTTTCTGTTCCAATAGTGGGGTTGATTTTAGACCATTTTTCCACGGTGCAAATGTTATCTACTTTGCTTGGTGTTTCCTTAACTCTTGGGGTATTGGGATTAACATCTAGCTATGCTTGTTTGTTAATTAAGGTATGTTTATTTGTTGCTTATAGACCGTTTTTCTATACTGCCGTTTCAGACTTTTGTGCCAAAGTGTTTGGATTCGATACTTTTGGTACCGTTTATGGATCTATGATCTGTATTTCTGGAGTGATTAATTTTTTCCAAAGCGTATTGGATAAGTTGACACATACTACATTCAACATGAACCCTACTCCAATAAATGTCATTTTAGTTGTATCTACGGCTATTTCTGGTGTGAGCACTGTTTGGTACGTGACGGTAGAGGCGAGAAAGTACAATGAGAGAAAGACCGACCCTGATATCTGATTTAATTAGATTAGATCATTAACTTGTTTTAATAGAATTTGTAGTGATAATACAAATAATACTTTTGAGTTCAATTGCAAAATTGGTAAAAAATTGTACAGAAGATAAAAATAAGATTACACTCAAAGATTATATAAGGTTACAGTTCAAAGTAAAAAAAACATTTCAGATTAAAATAAAGTTTTGACATGACATGTCAAATAAAAGAGGACATAAAGAAGATATTTCAAGATCTCTTGGTTCTCAATAAGATAGATTAGTTTAAAGAATGCATAAAGGATGCATAAATATTGCATAAATATTGCATGAATATTGAATGAGGATTCACTAAAAAGAATGGGCTAGAAACCAAACTTGCAAACACTTCGAAATAAGCCAACAAATTTAATAAAAAAATTTACAGATAACCCTAGATCCATAAACGGTGATTGGCTCACTGATTCTTTATTTTCTAATTTGGCAAATCTAACAGCTTCAACGGCACGGAAATATCAGTTTCCCAAAATTTTTGCCAATTTCTCGGAGAATATGATCTATAATATCCCTTCCACACCTTCATACTCTCAAACCCTCTCAATACTCCCCAAGATAAAGAATTCTCGCTTAGTATTCGCCCATATAGCACATTCTCCCCACAACCCGCACCACAAATTAAAACTATCGCAGACCCTGGCACAGAAAGCCACTAGATTGTAATAACTCCAATCAAGTAACTGCCAGCTGTTTGATGCCTTTGTCTAGACCGACACTGCCAGGACACTTATCTCCTACTAGACCTAATTTTATCCACGCCGAAAGTCAGCCCAATCTATCCAATATTCACCATGAACTGAGTGCTTCAGTTCCGGCAATTCTTCAACCCCTGGACTCAGAAAGTGACGATGGTCAGAACTCTCTGGACGATGATGCAGAAGTAGACTTACTTGAGTATTTGTCCAAAGTTGACTACACTTATCGTCACATTAAATTCAGTCTTCCCAGCAAGGAAAACCACGTTAGTGAAGCCAGGAAAAATTATCAGAAAAGAGTATCTTTTGATACAATTAACATCCAATATCAAGAGGAATCGGAAGATTTAGATGAATGGGCTTTTGACCGTTTGGATGATGACGATAGAGGCCGTCGTCGTCTGAGAGTATCCCCAAATACTAGTCCTTTACATTCTCCCAGTACTTCTCCTAATCGAGCAAAGTCTCCGTTAATGAGTATCGATCAAGCTACAAACGGCCAAACCCAATTGCGGTTCTTGAAGAAACAATCATATCCTACAAGACCAATTATCACCCATTTTGGGTGCACATTTCTGAAGGTTAACAAGAAATACGAAGACTTATACTCGGGTAAATTGAATAACAAAGAAAATGGGTATTTGACTCCTGTTTTACCCGATAGAGTTATATTGGTTTATGTAACTGCAAGAAAACATACATGGGTGGCACTTGACTGGATTTTGAACAAGTTTATTGAGAACGGAGACTCGGTGATTATTGTTTCTGCTATCAACCTGAAATCAATCACCAATAAAAGAAGAAACAGCCACTATACTTCCCCTGATAATATAGTTGCCAAAACCCCAAAAATGAGATTAAGACAAAGAACTAGACCTGAGTTTGTCAAGACTATTGCCAAAAATATCATGAGTTATGCCATGGAAGTTATTAACCCCGACGTGATTGCAAAAGTATCAATTGAATTGGCCATAGGAAAATCAAAGAAAGTTCTTCAGGAAATGTACAAATTATATGAGCCCAATTTGGTATCTACTGGAACTAAGCCTAATGTCAATATCAGTGCTCCGTTAAGATCATGGGCTTCTTCCAAAGTTACTGATAGATTGGTAAAGAATTTCCCATTGCCTGCTATTATAGTACCTGCAGTTAAAATGGGACCTTATGAAGAAGAACTCAGAAAACAAATTAACGATAGGTACAGAGCTATCACTGGAGAACGAGATGATGACGATTTCCAAAGAGAAGGAACTCCATTTCTGATGCTCCAAAAGCTGAAATCCATGAGTGACGATGCTTCTATTGGGTCAATTTCATCTAATGAATCTTACTCTTCTTTTGACGAAATCACTAAAGCTTTCCAGACATACAAGAATAGAGTTCACGGGAAGCTAAACGATCTCGAAAAGGAAGGGATCAATGAAAATTATTTCACTGGGTGCTTAAAAACCATTAGTGATATGAGTGCTGATTTTTGCAGAGATATCACCGGGATTGATCCTGACTTTAAAGGCAGAGGTGCCAAACTTGCACGAGCCATCACTGGGTCCAACAGTTTTGGAGTGTCTCCTTATAAGACCAAATCGATGTTAGCTCCACTTGATAAAGTTAAAACTGCCGGCAGTGAGCCAGCACTTGATGTTCCCAAAGTTTCATATAAAGAATTGAAAAAAAGATTGAAAGAAAAGGAAAGAATCAAACAACAGGCATCGTCCACTCCAAGTATCAATATTCTATCACCAAATACGCTATCCCCAAGAACTTTATCACCAAGCACACAATCTCCCGAGCCAGGTAATGGGTCATCACCACCTCCCAAAACCAGTCTTAAGTTTGTTGACTTAAAAAAACCATCTACGGCAGAGAAACGGGAAAAGAGTAGCAATGAGCTTCAGAAACTCCACAAATCGTTTTCTCATGAAGAAGGCGCAGACAGAGATTCAGAGAATAACTTAATGCTGCGACCAAAATTAGAACCATTAAAGTCTCATCCTGATCTCACAGTACTTTATGATAATAATGGGACTCCAATTCAAGAGAAAAAGGATAAAAAGGCAAAAAAGAAGAGCAAAAAGTTCTGGAAACTTTTCCTGTAGTAATAAATAGTTAATTTCGCAGTCTAATCATTTCGCAGTCTCGATTTATGAATCTTGTTATCTTATGGTTTCTATCTTTGGTGATAGGAGGCAATGTGTGGGATTCTCTAGGGATGGATATCGATGAGCCTTTGGAGTATGGAAGCCAAAATCCGTTTGTTGCCAGAAAAGATGACTCGGAGGGACTTCAGGAGTTTACACCCATCAGATCATCAATAGGCCAGTCTGAAACTCAGTACTTTTCTTTCAATGTGAATACTTCAAGTGGGATTGGACAGTATTATGAGTACTTGATTTTCCTAAGTGGAAACATATGTTCCCAGCCTGACAATTTGGAAGATGATGATACTAGTTTGGCAGTATACTACTCGTTTAACTCTAGTATGTTCAATAACATGGAACTAGGGGATATGTCGTTGTTTGAATACGGATACTTCCAGGCTTTGGCAGACGTGCCTATTGCTACGACCGATAGCGATTTGATTCTATACATCGCCGTACGGGCACCTGAAAATACCAATAAGAGTAGCACCTGGGCCTACGAGATTGGGGTTTCGCAGAACAACTTGGTGTTCCAATGGGATGACCGGACGTGGGCCAGCTTGGTCGATACAGACGATAACTCTGCATTGATCGTCACCGGTAACTTGACTGATAACGACAATTTCAACCTGTCTAGTTATAACATCTCGCATTCACGGTACTCGCTTTTGATCTACTCAGAGCAGTATGAAAATCATTTTGACCAGCTTAACAATAGCTGGTGTGCCATTAGAAAGGGCCCTGCTCTTTTCAATTCGTACACGTTTGAGAGTAGTTTCACGTATCGAGGAGGAGGACTTCAGCAGCAATTCTATGTGGAAAACTTAAACAAAAGCACCACCTACATTGCATATTTGATCTCTGATTTCAGTGGAGGTGACTTTGGAGGTGCTGTTTATCAGCCATTCAAGTTTCTGACCATGGATAGTGGAGCGTGTAATTTGATCTACGACTTGGATTTCTGCGACCAAGTAGCGTATTCTGTACCGAATAGTGATGGCTACAGCAAGAATGAACTTAAGCAGCTCTTTGATGATCGAGCAGAATCGTTGTACCAGAACTTCAGTAAGGCATTGAGCCAAGTCCAGTGTAATACCACCAAACTGGCGGTATTTCTGCCGTTTAGAACATGCGAAGACTGTGCAGAGAGTTACAAGAACTGGCTTTGTGCAGTGACGATTCCCCGGTGCTCTACAAGAAATATTACTGGGTATAGACAAACAGATAGAGGAGAGCTGCGGAACGATTGGATCAACGAGGTGGTGGACCCGGAGCTCCTGTACTACGAGGTGCTCCCGTGCTTGAATGTGTGCCACGCAATGGTCAAGGATTGTCCTGCGAGTTTTGGATTTGCTTGTCCTAGCCATAACCGATCGGTGGTACTTTCGTACTACTGGGACGACGAAGACGAACACTATCCGACCTGTAATTTTGTGGGAAAGAGACCCACTGCCACCAGTATCGGGGCACGGCTAGTGGTGTCTGTGTCGCTTGTGGTACCAATTTTGGCTATGTGTTTAATGTGATTTATGTATTTAGTAGATGAAAAATAATTACGCGTTTTTCAACATGAGTAAAGAGAACCTTCCTTGGTATGTAAATGTTATAGACGAACCTACTAACAGACAGGGTCGAAAAATACAGACCAGATAGCTTGGATGAAGTGTATGGGCAACTGGAAATCGTGGACACGGTGCGTAAGTTTGTTCAAGAGGGAAAGCTTCCACATCTTCTTTTTTATGGACCTCCAGGTACTGGGAAGACTTCCACAATCATTGCACTTGCAAAAGAGATCTATGGGCCCAAGTACAAGAATATGGTCTTGGAGTTGAATGCTTCGGACGACAGAGGAATTGATGTGGTCAGAAACCAGATCAAAGACTTTGCATCTACCATGCAAATCTTCAGCAAAGGGTTTAAGTTAATTATTCTTGATGAAGCCGATGCCATGACTTCTGTGGCCCAGAACTCGTTGAGAAGAATCATCGAAAAGTATACCAAAAATACCCGTTTCTGTATTTTGGCTAATTACTCTCATAAACTTAATCCTGCTTTGATTTCAAGATGTACTCGATTTAGATTCCAGCCAATTGCAACTGAAGCCATCAGAGAAAGATTGAAGAATGTTATCACCAAAGAAGGTATAACTATTGGCAAAGAAGCCGAAGATTCGCTTCTTGTATTGGCTCAAGGTGATATGAGAAGAGCATTGAATGTTTTACAGAGTTGTAAGGCTTCTTTGGATAACCCCGATGATGAGATAGATGAAGAAATGATATATAACTGTATAGGAGCACCACAGCCCAAAGATATAGAGAGTGTGCTTGATTCGATCTTGAAAGATGATTGGACGTCTGCTTATTTGACTTTGGATAAATTTAAGAGAGTCAAGGGGTTGGCGTTGATCGACTTGCTTGAAGGCTTCGTGGGGATTCTAAAC
The DNA here is from genome assembly GCA_030572075.1 of Yamadazyma ubonensis. NCBI lineage: Eukaryota > Fungi > Ascomycota > Pichiomycetes > Serinales > Debaryomycetaceae > Yamadazyma > Yamadazyma ubonensis. The sequence continues at coordinate 226,006 of JAJLZG010000006.1, read as the reverse complement.
AAGTACGAGTTGAACAAGCGAACCAAAATCAGTATTTTGAAGGGACTTTCTGAGATTGAGTATGGGATTTCAAAGGGAGGAAATGATAAAATAAATAGTAGTGCCATTATAGGAGTGATCAAGCAAGCATTTGAGCAGGAAGTTTCTGTGTGATACAGGCAGTATTTAGACCAATCAACAGTTTATTGTAACTATACCTCTATTAGATCGCCAATTTGCAACCGCGAATTATGGATTCTCCAGACTACATCATCGACCTGTTCTCCGATCTGGAGATACTGATGTTTCGTCAGCTCAAGGAACTCTTCCCCCTTAAGCTGAATGCTGAGCTTGCCTTTGCTGTTTTTGAGCACGACGGAAATCTTGACTCGCTCATTGAGCTTTTACTCATTCCCCAAGATCAACTTCATCCTTCAGCAACACAAAAAAACGTACAAGAATATCCGATACAAATTTACCAATTATTGGAAATGCTACCGGAGCATTCACTTGAGGAATTGAACAAAGCATTCGTTGAATCAGGTAAGAATTATGAAAAGGCTCTTCTGAAATTGACAACTGGGCCCAACCCGAAAACTGTGGTGCTCAAGGAACTTTTGGGTAAACCAATGCAAGAATGTGAAAAATACTTGCAAATGTGTAACGACGATTATCTTCGGGCATTGATTGAGTTGGTGAACGAGGAAGTGTTTTTGGACAAAGAGCTTGTTAAATTGCTGGACGGAAGATCAAGAGTACAGAGAAATTTACCAATCAAAAGCCGCCCTGTTTTGTCTTCAGCTGACCAAAAAAAGTTGGACGCAATCAAGGAGAGTCCTAAATTCGAGGGAATCAACCCTGAGTTCATAAAAAAGCTTACCATAGCTTTAGGGGGAGACAGAAGGAAATTGCAGGAGATCTTGGATGAGATTGTTGAAGCACAATACCAAAGGCATACGTATTCAAATGAGTGGTCTCTCCAAGCTAATCCCGAAAAATCCCCGACAGGAGCATGGGGCAGTAAAGAAACCAGAGTAGGCAGAATCAAATTACCACCTGCTGGTCAGAAGATTCTGACTAGAATCGTACCAGAAAAGGTCGATAGAACCAGTAAATCGGTGGTGAAAGGCGTGGACCAGGGCCAGATGTACCAGACTATAGATCTACACAACTATCTGGTACAAGGAGCCATGAACACGGCGATACGAGAAATGGGAATTTGGTGGCAGCAGGAGGAGGAGGAGAGAATAGAGCACGGGAAGCTCAATGCGTATGGCAGCAAGGTGGAATTCATAGAGCCACTTCGTATCGTCACGGGGCGAGGGATTCATTCGCTGCAAGGGTTTTCGAAGATCAAAGTTGCAGTAGGGAAGTATTTGGGAAAGAGTAAGTATATATTTAGTGAGGAGCTGTGGGGGTATGTGATTCACGGGAAGAGGAGGTGAGTGGAGACAGACAACGAGACAGACAACGAGACAGACAACGAGACAAACAACGAGACAGATGATATGAGACCAGATAATAACGAAGTGAATGATAAATGGGAAATAAAGAATATGAGAAACAATTGGGTTCATGAAAAACAAGATAACATATGAAATATGACAAACGAAGAATGGAGATGAAAAATGGAAAATAAAAGTGAAAATGAAAACACTTTAAGTTCAGAGTTTCTTCAGGATCCCGTGATAAGATAAAGATCCACCATAAAATGTCAGACCGAAAATAAAAATAAACAGAATAAACTATTATAATCCCATGGGTTCTTATCTGCAGGACTTTTGAAGAAAAGTATGATTTTTTTCGAAAACATTTTTTAAAAAAAGCATTAGCATTTATTCAGTAGCCACGAATTAATAATTTAATAATCACCACCTTTAACCAGCTCTAACATCACCAAAAATCAATATAATAATTAATCCCCTACGCGTACCAAAACGGTTAATTAGGCTAATTAGCCGTGCGCATACCAATAGCGCGAGATTTTGTCGTTGAATCAAGGACTATATAGACAACAAATACCCTACATTCTTTACCAGCTTCGAGCTAATTAATTGTATTTCAACGCCTGAACCCGCGCTAGACAAACCTAGATGCTGAGCGTAATAGACAGCACCTCGTTGGGCTCGCCCCTAAACGATACAATCTCCAAGTTCGACCTGCTAAAAGTCGATAAAACAAATGGTCAAAACAGCGATGCTGACGAGTCTCAAGATAGTGATAACGACGATTTGAACTTTGGAACCATCAGAAGAAACAGCCAGAACTCGGCAGATAACGACGACAACGAAGTCAATTCGGCCAACAATTCTTTACCCAGAATGCCAGGAACCTATGATTTTAAGGATTTAGCAGATTCTGACCTGGGTTTAGAATCTGAAAAAAGGTCTCTTCAACCACCATATAAGCTGTTACTTGACCCTGGTTTGGGCAGTTCAAATCCTAATTCACGGTCAAATTCGAATTCTAATATTTCAAATATAGAAGAAGTATCCCCTAAAAGTACTCCCTTAGAGACATTTGAAATCAAAACCCACAAGCGTAACACGTCTTCTACGTCTGATAATCTTAAGAACGTATTGAACAAAATCACCACCACCGATGACGAGAACATTGATGACAGTTTTGTCACTAGTGACTCTGTTGATGACTTGGACGATCTGGTTAAGCAGTACGGAGTTTCAGGTTTTACCAAGGAGGAAGAGATGGAGGTCGGAGAGAACAAGTTTGGAGAGAACAAGGTTCTGATGGACACATTGAACGACAAGGAGAACATCAAAGAACACGAAATTGAACATGAACTTGAAAACGATGATACGTTGGATATAAGCCAGGATACCATAGAACCCAGTGATATCAATATAGACCCCAAAAGAAAAACAGATCAATCAGAAAAAACTAGAAGTGTTTCTGAAATAGAACCGGTTGAAAAGGAAAAATCTGATAAAAGGATCTTATCTAACTCCTCCAATGCTACTGTTATAAGGAGCCCTCGTTTACCACCACCACCTCCACCACCACACACGGCTCCACCGCAGATTCCCCAGCCCCACGTCCCACCAGCTTCCCACGCTTCTCATGTTCCACTTGGGCCTCCAGCCCATCACTCGACCTACAGCTCGTCGGTCACCACCCCAAACCAGTCGTACCACCAAACGGCAGCCATGACCCCTATAATGAACCAGCACCACAAACCCAACGGGACCCCCAATTCGGTGACTTCAAGTCCCAGAGAACACTTGGGAATGGGTATCACCACTAGAGATTCAATTAACTCCTCCCCCAGATCGAGCAGTGTATTATCAAGTGGAAGCAAGAAGAGAAAGAGCGGGAACAATAAGTTTAAAGGTGTATTTTCCAACATGTTCACCAAGACAAAACAGTCACCTCCAGATCTCAGTCTGCTGGTGAACATGAAGATCAGTACCCCATTCAATGCTAAACATGTAGCCCATGTTGGGGTTGATGATAATGGATCTTATACTGGGTTACCAATCGAATGGGAAAGGCTTTTGAGTGCAAGTGGGATCTCGAAAACTGAACAATTGCAACACCCACAAGCAGTGATGGATATCGTGGCTTTCTACCAGGATACCAATGAGAATATGGACGAACATGCGTTCAAGAAATTCAACTACGAACGGAATGTTTCTGTTTCTTCCGTCAACAATTCCATCACTCCACCAGGTACTCCAGGCGAAGGACCTAATGGGTCTACCCGTAGTTTCAGTACGCCGCAGCAAACCATCTCACTGGATAACAAAAGCCCTAGTTTGTCTGGAACTAACGGGCACCAATTTATTCCTTCGAGACCGGCTCCACGTCCACCACCAGTGCCTCCTTCGGCCACGCAATCGGCCCATGCTGCTGCTACAGTTAGCCCTGAACAAACGGTTCCACCAAGTCCATCAAGTGTATTATCACCAAGTAAATCAAGACTGCTTTTCAACGGAAGGTCTTTCTCTTCAAAGTCGCTTAAATCGTTGAAAAATTCAAGAAAATTCAGTGAAGGGTCAAAAATTTCTGTACCACTTCCTAATCAAAGTCCAAATGCTAGTACCACTAGTATTCCTAAATCTAAGTCTCATAATGCTTCGCTAGCAGCTAAAATTCAGCCGGAACAAAAAGCTCCTACCACGGCCCCGGTGGCCCCCAGCTCGAAGTTTGAAGACTTTAAGGGCCATAGACCACCACCACCACCACCTCAGGTTGGTCAGCCCAAACATATTCAAAAACCTAAACCTCCAGTTCCTCCACCTCAAAAACCACCTCTGCCTGAAAAACCTCTTCCTGCTAAACAGTTGAAATCACCAAACAGAATAAAGAGTAAGGAAGAAGATTCTAAGAAAACCCCTGTTAGAGATCCTAAACAGGCTGCTATTATAGCCCAGAAAAAGAGAGAGGATAAAAAGAGAAAGAACCAACAAATCATCGCTAAACTTCAAAGTATTTGTAGTGAAGGAGATCCTAATACCATGTATAAGGATTTGGTCAAAGTTGGTCAAGGAGCTAGTGGAGGTGTTTATATTGCCCATGAAATCACCAATAGAACCAAAACAGTGGCCATTAAACAGATGAATTTGGAACAACAACCTAAAAAAGAGTTGATTATCAACGAAATTCTTGTCATGAAAGGAAGCAAACATCCTAACATTGTGAACTTTATCGACTCATATCTCCATAAGGGAGACTTATGGGTGGTGATGGAGTACATGGAAGGAGGATCTTTAACGGAGATTGTAACTCACAGTATAATGACTGAAGGTCAAATTGGTGCTGTTTGTAGAGAAACCTTGAAGGGGTTGAAATTTTTACACAGTAAAGGAGTGATTCATCGTGATATTAAGAGTGATAATATTTTGCTCAATATTGACGGGAACATCAAGATGACAGATTTTGGATTCTGTGCACAAATCAATGAGATCAATTTAAAGAGAACCACCATGGTAGGAACTCCATACTGGATGGCACCAGAAGTGGTAAGTCGGAAAGAATATGGACCTAAAGTGGATATTTGGTCTCTTGGAATCATGATGATCGAAATGATTGAAGGAGAACCACCATATTTGAATGAAACCCCATTGAGAGCTCTTTATCTTATTGCTACTAATGGAACTCCTAAACTAAAGGAACCTGAAGCTTTAAGTTATGATATCAGGAAATTCTTGTCTTGGTGTTTACAGGTTGATTTCAATAAGAGAGCTGATGCAGACCAGTTATTGAGGGATAAGTTTATTCAGGAGAGTGATGAAGTAGGACTGCTCTCTCCGTTGGTGAAGATAGCAAGAATGAAGAAGGCCAATGAGAAAGACGACGATGTATAATTGTAACAGTAATAAATAGTATTATTATATTAGATGTAGATGAATGGAACCGAGGTGATTAGAAGCCAATCAAGTCAATTGAAGCACACGAGAAACACTTTTTCCCAAAACATACAGATACAGTATGAAAATGGCATAAATTTTTATGAGAAACTGCAGTATAATCACAAGACAATGTGATAATTGACAGATCGTGAAAAGTGACGAGTGAAAAGTGACAAGTGAATTGACAATTGTCAATTCACAAATCATGACAAGTATTACATCACACCATCATCAACATCGTTTAGTAGACAATCATCAATACAATAGTCGTGGGTGGCAGCAATTCGAATCTGCGCTCTTGAGTAATGCATTGTGCCCATTATTGTTTACAGTTTAGTGTTTACTGATATTCCCGGAATGCGCGCATGATGTCATGACCCCTTACATAGACGATGAGAATCAGATAGGAAGATAACAAGTGTAAAATGAGCTTCAGATCAACTAGAAGAACTCAGGCAACTACATACTCTAGTCCAAATGCCCCATATGTATCGTACCAATCGATAAGTGCTTCCGCCTCACCAATCTAAGCATTCACCATTGACACACCTCCAAACGAACAATTACCTCATTGATGCGACCCCTGCATACAGCCGGGGAAAAATTGGTGCCCCCACACGGTAGACCGGTGTACCTTAAAATTAAGATAAAATTTTTTTATAAAAGGCTCGGATCCTGTCAAATAAAAAATAATGGCTTTATACCTTGATTCCCTGTCGATTACTTTGGCCCAGCCTAGTATCTCGACTTTAGAGTTACTGTTGGTTACTGATATGGGTAAGCTTAATGCAGGCACAAAAGATTCAACTAGCAGTGTTGAAGATTTGTTAGTTGATGATGGAAGTTCCAGCGAGACTGGAAGTTATAGCTCCAAGCCTAAGACATTGACTCTTGAGTCTGCTAGTGAGAGTGCATTACTGAGTGAAAGTTCGGATTTAGAGCAGAATAGTGGTAGTTTAGAGCAAAGCAGTGGAGGTTCTATGTTAAAAGTGAAAGTGTATCTGATACTTGGATGTGTGATGTTTACATCTATGGTAGTAGGGTGTATGTAATGTTAATGTGATATGATACCATTGTTTATTATGCGTAGAGAGTGGAGGACAATGTGGATTGTAGTAGTGAAATTGTGAGAATTGAGATTGTGATGAAATTGAAAGAATGAGATTGAAAAGAATTACTGAGATAGATCTGGACTGAGTAAATCGTATGATTAGGGGATTGTATTGTTATTGAATGAAGGATAATTGTGGGTTGAATCTTTAAACCTGACTTTCAAAAAAAATTCTAAGTTCTAAGACAATTGTAACACCCCTAAATGTAAAGCTAAAAGCTTAATCGACTCAACAGAACTAAAGAATGTAACAAGTAGAATTGTAAGAGTTTCAGGTTTAGTACTGATTAATACCTGTATTTGATGCGTAAGAGATTGTGATGTAGGAGGTTGCAATTTAAACCTTAATTATATAATTAAATCTTGAGCCGTTTCCATGGCTTAGGAGTTCCGATCTCTCTCAACAACAACTGTCTTAATTATTGCCCATACACTATTATCACCGGTACACTACAGCACGGCTGTGAGGTATTTACTGGGTATTCGGATCCATCTTGGCATTAGTTTTAGTGGCTGCGATAAATCCGGATTCAGTTTAGTAGGCAATTTTAGGCCCAGTAGACGTATTTTGGCGCCATGTGGACGTATTTTGGCGTGTCACATTGTTGATGTACCGAGGTACACCTGGTCCACCGACGGTGATCGTATAGAACTGAATATATATTATGGAGCTCATTGTAGGTATAAGTTGTTAGCGTGGTTTAATGTGGGGGTGCTATGTTTTATGAAATTTTTAGGTTATTCTCTGGGTTATGGATTGATAATGAATTGAAGCTGTACAGTAGTCTATAGTCTGGGGTTCGACTAAAAATTAGTGGAAAATTTCAGTGGACCTCTGCAGTAGACTTTTATCCAGGAAATAGAACTAAATTAAGCTGTTTAGCACTAGAGAAGTTAAGCGTTGTGCAGTCGAACTTGAATGGTTTAGATATGGGTCGGTACGAAAGGATTAAGTACAATTATACTTATTAAAGCTGGATCCGACCCGAGTGATTGCACTGTCGGCATAGTTCCATCAAATCCACCAGTTTGTAATGATATGCCAACGTCAGAGGGTATAATACCGAGACAGAGAGTAATGAAGTGTCTTAAAAAGCCAATGAAAGTTATCCAAGGATAACATGACCTGAACAATCAACAAACTCATAACAAACCGAACAATTTTTCTATAAGAAGCCCTCAAAGTGTCACTTAAATTCATTCACAACAAAACAAAGTGATTTCATCATGGGCCCTCAAAGCTCTTATGCTTCAAAAATCTAGATAAACTTGGAAACAAACTAAACCCCACAACCCTGTAAGAAAATAGTGGGAATTTTATTAGCCACAACCCAGGTAAAGCAGAAAATTTTACCCAGATTTCAAGTGTACGGAACTTGGCAGAACGATGATTCGGCCGAGTCATACAAAAAAAAAATGATGCAAGGATGAAACATCTAAATAATTACCCCAAAAAAGACCATTTCTTATAAAATTCTGAGTTCAAAGTAACCAAATCCAAATCCCAAATACCCCATCTTTGGGTACCCAAAATTGGAACCCTGCAACATCAATCTGGCCCGTTATGATCACTAAGCAAAATTAGACTAATTAGTCAATAACCATTGTAGGCTTGGCCGGGGACGCAATATTGGAAATAATTTAATTGTTTCAACATACAGGTAAAATTCTATTTTGAATTTGGGGCTTATCAGTCGTCGTATCCCACGGGTACAGATAGAACGAGCTCTACTGTTCTGTCATCGAAATGGATATTGTTAATACCCCACTATGCAGTGATGATATAAGATATAATTAATTTTAACGTTTCAAATAAAACAAGAGAAACTAGTCGTATATGCACAAAACTTGCTTATACCTGGCATTGCTTTATAATTTGCATATTTAATTCATGCTATGCTCAACGGTTTAATTACAATGCTGCATCATGCAAAAATTAATCGGCTATTAATACCAAAATTTCGTCCATTTAGTTGCTTCTGTACATGCGTTCTAGTACCTTGCATTACTTCGATTCTAATGCATGCGATAAACAGACCAGTATTTTTCTATACGATTTCCTAAACGACAACTATCTTTACTTCTGTACGATTTCTGTACGATTTCTGTACGATTTCTGTACGATTTCTGTACGATCACTGTACGATCACTGTAGGAATATCAACAATAAAGGTAGATCCAATTTAAACGACCCAAACGACCAGAATCATAATCTTATCTCTACATTCTTACATTCCTGGGTAATTCAGGTACACACTTTGGCGATGGGCAAAAAATGCCCTAAAAAATCTGACGCCGTGTTCCACATCTTGTACACCACACATAGCTCGAATACTATGCATTGAGAGAATCGGGAGCCCAACATCCACTACTCTAGCACCTGTATCCATAGCTAAAAATGGACCTATTGTACTCCCCGAACGAGAATCATTTCTAATATGAAATTGCTGGACTTGCACATTGCCCAATCGAGCAATTGCCTTTACGAAATGTAATCCGACTTTGTCAGTACCTACATGACCATTAGGGTCTAACTTCACCACCACACCCTTATTGGGAACCGGTTTATGATTGGTCAAATATACTTCAGGGAAATTAGGATGCAGTAAGTGGGTTACATCTGCTGAAAGTAAAATAGAATTGGCAAAAACAACCGAACTCGATACGCTGTCTCTAGCTGCAACAACTTGATCAATGACCAGTTTCAAAAACCCGCCTCTCACACCAGTTCTAGTTCCGCTTCCGATTTCTTCATTGTCTGCAAGAAGCACCACGTTAAATTCAGTTCCGTCTTTTGAGTATTCTTGCTCTAAAAGTGCGTTTATGGCTGTCCAGGAGCATAAACGGTCATCGAGACGAGGAGCAAAGATAAACTCGTTACGGAGTCCTCCCACCGCGGCAGCATGTGTACTATAGAGTTCCAAATCGATCTCCTCGATGTCATTAACGTTTACTCCAGCGATTTTGGCTATATACTCAAGGAGCTCGAGCGAGTGGGAGTCCAGGAGTTCCAGAAACAGGGGCTCAGTTTTTTCTTCACCAAAATTTTCAGAGCTTTCGAAAGCTTTGTATCCGGTGATAGGAACCATTTCTGTTTCTTGGTTATACAGTTTTTCTACGCCAAAATGTTCAGCTAGCGACGGGATAATGGCAATTGGGAGCTCAGATTTCACGATATATGAGACTAAAGTCAGACCATTCCTAACCCAGATGGTTCCTCCAATTCCCAAGTCTCTGTCTAACCAACGACGAGAAAGACCACCAGAGTACGGGGCGACAGCAAGACGATAATAGCCATTTTGTGGGTCGAGTTTCAGCACCGGTTTGAGCTTGGCGGTGAGAGCATCTGCATGGGCTCCCACAAGACCTAGGCCGTGTTCCGGCTTCCAATTACTGCCAATAGTGAAAGCAACGAGCGATAAGTTGGCCCTAACAACGAAGTATTTTCCTCCATCCCGAATGTCATTGAACCGTAATTCGGAGAACAGTCTTTGCTCTGAGAGTTGTACGAATCCGTTTCGCAAAAGTATTTTTTTGAAGTAGTCTATCACATGGTAAGTGGTAGGGTTTTCATCGGTGAAAGTGAGGTACGACGAAGCATAATTGGAAGCAGCAATTGGGACAACATTAGCATCATTGAAAGCATTGGGAGGGTGAATGATTTCAGCCTCGGAAGCAGGGTGACTCCTGGTGGAGCTTGTATCACTATCCCACGAGATAACGTCGTAGTCTATAACTGTGAACGGCTCAGACATGATTAAGATATCGCGATTGAAAAATGTGGATGAGTGAGATAAGGAACTGGTGGTTTTGGAGAGATAATGGAATTAGTAAAGATAGTATTTTGATATTTTTGGATTTTATATCTGGATATTTTGTGTTTGATATTTTATACTTGATATTTTGTGTTTGATATTTAATATTTGATATCTGATACTTGGATACTTCGAATATTCAGTTGAAGATTAGAGGTGATTTTTGTTATCTGCAGGAAAATAATAAATGAAATAAAAAGCGATATCATAGTAATTTGAGTTAGTACAAGGAGGGGAATTGACTAATACAAAAAATGGAATTGATTAACACAAGAAATTGAATAATGGAACACTCAAGGTCGAATAGAATAATAATCCAAAAGAAGCCCAAAAAATTATTTTATATAATATATGTACACTGAATCGACTTGGTCTAGCAAAACTCAACTGTATTTGAAAGAACACAGTTTTCCAGTTATTTGAATTAAAAATTGGAAAAGAACCCCAGAACCCTTTAAAGACATATTAGTGGCTACATTACAACCAACAGAAGAATAGTTTCTTTATGTTTAAAACACCATTGGGTCTCTTTAAACCAAGAGAAAAAAAACACACGTGAATATCAGCAAAACACAGAGTTATTAGTAAGTACCCACAAAACAACCAACAAACATAGCAGTGTAAAAAATAAAATAAATATATCACAAGTGCTTTATAAACACTTTTGGTCTGAAATATTTCGCATACGCGTATGAACTGCAACATCATCACCGTGCACTGGCACGATGAAAACCAGCCGGTATACTCGGCAGCGTTCCAACCCCACGGCCACCGGCTCGCCACTGCTGGGGGCGACAACAACGTGAGAATGTGGACTCTTAATGGCACATCTGTGGCCTATTTAAGCACGCTTTCAAAACACACCCAGGCCGTTAATTGTGTTCGATTTACCAGCTGTGGGACCCGACTTGCCTCCGCAGGAGACGACGGTAGCGTGGTTATATGGACTCTTTCGCCTACGCTAATCAGAGAGTTTGGCGCTGAAGATGACGATGCTTCTGAACTGTGGGTAGCTCAAGCAGTGCTTCGAGCTGGGGCCCTGGAAATATATGATCTTGCGTGGTCTCCGTGTGGTACCTACGTGGCAGCAGCACTGATGGACCATGCGGTACGGGTATGGAAGAAAGAAAGCACCAGTACCACCGGGTATCGTCTTATTGCTACGCTAGAGAATCATGGCCATTACGTCCAGGGACTTGCCTGGGATCCTAAAGGTCTGTACCTTATAAGTCAGCTGGCCGACCGAAGCTTGTGTTTTTACAGCGTGCCGGGGTTCAAGTTGGTACTGAAGGTAGGACGAGTTGAAGTCCCTAAGTCAGATCTGGAGTCTAAGCTTTTGGACCAGGACTACAAAGTATCAACCATATTCCATCCTGAAACCCTTCAGTCATTTTTCCGTAGACCGGCTTTTTCTCCCGACGGGAACATCGTGGTGGCTCCTGCTGGTATTTATCGTAACGATGCTACAGGAGAAGACACTCATACGGCGTATGTTTTTACACGGGGGTCTTTAGGCCGGCCTGTATGCAAATTGGGTCTGTTTCAACGGCCTGCCGTAGTGGCAGCGTTTCTGCCGGTGTTGTACCGTGTTGTGGATGCTGGAGCGTTTAATTTACCTTACAAAATGGTATTTGCCGTGGCGACACAAGATATGGTGGTGGTGTACGATACCGAGAGATTAGAGCCACTTGGCACGGTGAACAACTTGCATTACGCCACCATCACCGACATAGCGTGGGATGAGATCGGACTGCGGTTTGTGGTGACGTCTGCGGACGGGTTCTGTTCGGTGATGCTGTTTGAGGCCGGAGCCTTTGGTGAAGTCTACAATGGGGAGATAGAGGAAGAAGCCGAAAAAGAGGAGAAACAAGTGAACAAAGAGCAAAAAGAAGTAGCAAAAACAGAAAAAGAAAAAGACGAAAAAGAACCAGTTAAAGAGATTGTGATAGTGGAAGAGAAGAACGAAGACAAAAAAGATAATCCAACAAATATCATGCACCTACTAAAAAAAAAAAAACGGGTCACACCTATCCAAATTGACTAACTAAGATTATGTGAAATATCATTTTGTAGCTGAGTAGCCAATCTTTTACGGGCCTTCAAAATCATTTCCTCTCTCTTTGACTGTAAATTCTGGTTCCGTTCAGATTTACTCGAACCCCAGCCTGCAGTCAGATGCTTTTCGTTTTCAGGATCAATGTTGTATTTTTCAAGCAAATTGCTCGATCCACTCTTCTTGGCCAGTACTGGTTCCGGTGCTGGAGCTTGAGGTTGAGCAGTTGGTAATGTACCAGTTTCCATATACCTATTTACAGTTTCTTCTACGCTTCCAGTTTGCTGCAAGTCCTGACGGATCTGCTGGGCCGTAAGCTGGGGAGCAATGGCCTGGACCACCTGGATCATCAGGTCGGTGACAGGGCGAGTTTGACGTGGGTTCCCGATATTATCAACGGAGGCCGAAGTCGAGGCTGCGTGGGTGTGGGGGGTTGGATGACGACGACGAGCCTCTTCGATTTCATGGGGCACGGTGTGCGGGATGGGGGTGATGAGCCATCTTAAGAACACGAAGGCTATGGCTAGCGTAGCAACAAAAAGGATGGTTGAAGTTTCCATTGTGAAAAGTTAATTCGCGTGAGATTGGATTGATTTGGTGTGTTGAAGTATGGGGAGCAGATGTTAGTGTAGAAGTTGGTTTAAAAGCTGGTATAGAGGTGAAGAGGTATAAAAGTGAAGAGGTGAAAGAAATCAAATTTTGGAGTAGATTTCGGAAATGATGTTGGGTGCTATGAGATGTACTATGAGGGTTAACAATGAATGTATATTAGATTTTTTGGCTCTCAAGTGTAGAGGTTTTGTAGAGACGTGAGAATTGCCGGAGTATTCTTTAAGTGTCAAACTTGAAACTCAATTTATCAAGATCGTATAGAAAGTAATAGAGATAACAATAAAAACATAAGATTTTGAATAGAGTAAGATAAAGATATATTACAAATGGGACAAACTGACAATACATTTATTCGTGATTCATTACTTGAAAACTAACTTGAAGTCCTTATCTTCATTCCGAACTTTGTACAAAAAGTTCGTTATCACCTCGTTCTCCTTTACAGGTAAATTAGTAAAGTGCTGTTTAACACTAGCAGCCAATTCGTATTTTTCAATTCTGTCAGTACGCTTTTTTTGCTGTTTTTTGTAACTCAAGGTCTTTCTGCCTATATCACTATTGAGAATATCTGTCTTCAAGTCCTGACACTCTGGGAACGATAATTGGTTGCGTGCAGCGTATCTTTCTAGTTCTGCCACCGAGAAAGCATTGAAATCTAGTGGGTCAATTTTAACTTTATCTTGGGGCCCATTCGAGTGGATGTGACGAGAAAGGTATTCCTGTTGGGCTTGCTGGGCCGCCTGCTGTTGAGCTGACCGTTTATAGCCACGTGTGGGTTGTTTGGACTCAGATTCTGAGTTACTTTCTCTTTTAGCCATGAGATAAAGAAATGCGATTCCTGAAAACGAGAAACAGAAATTGAGAAACAGAAATTCTTCAGTAGGAATAAGGAATAAGGAATAAGAAATAAGAAATAAGAATAAGAAACCTACGAAAGAAATACAGATGACCCGTATTAGACGTAGTAGAAATAATGATAAATGAATAAAGAAACAAAGTAAATATGTACGAGAAACAGAAATTCTAAACTTGAAATAAAGGGAAATACTAGATCTGGTAATCACGGAATTCAATGGGAATATAAATAACTAAAAACAGACTCAAACTAGAAATATTGGGATGGTTTCATAGAGAAATTCAAGAATCAGATGGAAAAGAAATGCATGACAGAAATCAGTGATGCGAAGAAAGAAAAGAGCACTGAACGTAACTTAACAACCATGCAGATATCAAAAATGATATCAGATAGGAGCACTTGAATAATATAATAGTAGGGCAGGTCCACGAATTATCTGGTACTTTGCAAGCGAATTTGCAGACCCATATGATATTTTTTAAAGTTATTTTGCAATGCGATGATTCTGCAGCACTAAACGTTTAGTGGAATTGTATTGTTTTTCGTAGTTGATATTTTGTTGGCTATTCGATCGTTCACGGAATTGGAAAAACTGGTTTGAAAACTGGGGTCATAAAATTGTTTGAAAACTGAGATCATAAAATGGTTTGATATTGCAGATGTGGTTTAATAATAAAACTGGTAATGCATTATTATTTAATTACTACTTTCAATATACTATTGAAATACGAGGCTCAGATTCAAGTTACATTTTTTGTAATTAATGTATCTCGGAGATAAAACTTCTTCTCCAGGTTATTGCCTAGGTTTTTTAGATAGTAAGCGACTTCGATTATCAATAGGTGCAATAAATACACTTAAGACGCACCATCGCCCTGTGAATTTACGAGGTTAAATAATCCCGTACGCCAACCCGCAATTCCGCCCTAATTTCAACCGTTCGCCCTACAGCCGCCCTACATCACAGCAATGTCTGAGAAAGAAATGTGCGGTAGTCGATTATTAATGCCGCATTTGAACACAAATGCGGTTTGAGCACAAATGCGGTTGGAGCTCGGGTACATTGACAATAATTATGTCGATCTTTAAAGTCATAAATACATTGGGTTACAGATTTCCGGTCTGATTACATCACGATGGAAATCCGGAGTTTTGAATTTGAGACACATATAACAAGGCATTATTTTATTATTAGTTCCAACGGTTGTCATCACACCCACAGATAGAAAATATCACCATTCCGCGTTAAATAAATGGTATGAGCAGTTTAAAAAATTAACTAGCCTCAAAAAAGGCGGATTTCAAACGACTCAACGATTGTGACGTTAAGCATGTTAATTAATTTTTCCCAATTAGCAGATCATCAGCGGGATTAACATTCCACTTAATTAGAATTAATTAATTTTAGAAAATAAAGTTTCTGTATACAAGAGTTATTGTCAAAAATGCATCTATCCGTAAAAATGATCTTTAAACGGGAGCCTAACAATTATTGAGAATAATTAAAAAAAAACATTCATAGTCCGCGCATGAACTAATCATTTGTACCAAAATAATTTTTCAAGGGCAGGATCTGCCTAAATTATACTCCATTAAAACCAACTATATACAATCCATTGTAATTAACTATAATTTAGAATTGTTGAAATTGAAATCGTGGCATGTGACTAAATTTCATCACTTTACTTATTTTATTATTATTATTATTATTATTATTCACGTGTGCAAGGAATAGATTAACTTTAATCTTATTGTTTAAAACTCCGTGGAGTACTTTAAAGGGGTTTTTATTCGCGCCCTGATTGGCGATGGAAATCGGTAAAATCTAAACTTTAAACAGATCTTTGCCGATAGATCGCCGTAGACCAAGAATTCCAGCCACACTCAAAATGATTAGTTTAAAAGGGCTCGGCTACTACTGTAAAAATAAGCTTATTCTGAAATGAGATTAAAATGTTTTTTAATTAATTTTTTAACTGGTCTAATTATTTGTATTCAAGTAATATTGCAGGGCAAAGCCTATCCAACAATAGAAAAACAAAGCAGCCGAATGACATTATAACGCCCTAAGATGTTTGATATACCCGCTGTACATGACACATATTGTTCCTCAAAAACTTTGATCACGCCCATATAAATTAAGGCGTACAGGGTCTATCGAATGATAATGGAAGGAGATGGCGAATGGTTCGAATTTCAATTAAAGTTCAAAAGAAATGTTTTGAAAAGATAAGTTTAGACTAAAAATGAGAAATTACAAATTCATTGAGTGAATAATAAACAAGAAAAAAAAACCAAATAGGTTTTTAGTCGGGGAAGGGCTGTGGAAGACCCGAGGTGAATAGAATTTAGAAAACTAATGAGGGGATGTTACGAATTTCTCTAATAATTTTTAAATAAAAAAGATAAAACACGAATTAGTAAATAATAATAGTTTCTTGATAATAGCGAAGAATCTAGGTATTGATGAAGTAATTTGTATCCCTTTCACGGCAGTTAATCTAAGGTTTTTTTTTGATTTTGATTGCATATTTAGCCGTCCTGCATACGCATCAATATTGAATCACATGTAATACATTTCACAAAACCTGCATCGTGTCTGCATACTGCACGATTTCAAACCAATTTTATATCATGCCATTTTTTCTCGAAATCTTGATAACGCCTTTTCCTTCCCTTTTATTTCTAAGAAAGGATTTAAATGACGAAAAGTGAAACAATCCCGAGGGCGTAGCATACACGCCTTATCATTTTCTATTGTTTAGGGTTATGTCCACAATCCTCGAATCGTAGTGCCAGCGTCTTTATTTTTTTTATATTTCAGTCATTTGTCGCTCTGACTTTTTTTTAGTTAATTAAGATATTATTTTTTTTTTTATGTACATCTTTTTTGGGAGATTAAAAGTATAAATACATTTGATCTGCCAGTTACCGGAATACATTCCAACCAAAGCTTACCTATTTTCTACTTTAACTTTCTATTAACCCTTTCAATTAAATCACTCCAAAATTCCAAAGGCTCCTAAACGCTCGTTTGTATATATTGATTCAATGTATATAATTCCAGAGTTTAACCCTCGCGAGTCAACGCAGAAAATTGAAACATATAATGGAAGGATAAAAACACTCAAAGATGCATTACTTGTACTCGAAGGTGCAAGAATTGGTTATTTACCCAAAATTAAACGTAGATTAAATGGACTTGAAAGAGAATTCATTAAATCGAATACAATCTTTGCATGGAACGAAACTGAATGTGGTATGAAACGTTGGACCGATGGTAAAACATGGCTGGCTCTGAAGGTACTTGGTCCATTCTTAATTTATAGAGAGTTGGATTCAGATAAAACCAGTGTTAAGAAAAACGGATTAATTAAGCAAAGTTTCAGTTTAACTACGAAACAACAAGAAAAATTGCATGTAATAGGATATTATAGAGATGGAGAAGAACTGAGAGTTCCACTGGAAGATCCTTTATTAAAAGATTTGAAATTGAATGGAGGGATTTATCAGGAATATCTATTATATTACGACCAATATGAAAGGAACGAAAACCGAGAACCGTTGGTTTATCCGTGGTATTACGGAGTACCTCCAGGGATGTCACCAGGGGTACATGGACCACATGCGGTTCAGCCTGGCGTACATGTATATTCGGTACCACAAGTTTCTCAGTCGGTACCACCACCGGTTACACCACAGGTTTCAACTTCGGTGCAACCATCGGTACAACCTCAGACACAATCACAGGTTAAGCATCAAATTCAACAAACAGTACCTCCACCCCAAACTTCAGTTCCAGTTACGGTTCCAGTTACGGTACCTCAAGTTCCTCCACCGATTCAAACTTTACAAACCTCACCGTCAAATCCTTTAGTTCCTGTATTACCGCAAATGTCTCAGGTGCCGCACTCCGCACTAAATTCGGCACTGGCTAGGTCGGCTCTGGTACCACAGATTCGCGAATCATCCCCGGCTCAACTGCCATATTCTGAAGTTCCTTATCAATTGGGGCCAGTTCAGAACCTTGCACCTGCTTATGCCCCTATTTATTATCCAGTATATCCTGGTTATTATTATTCATCAGTTGAACTGGCACCAGGACGCATAAATGATCGCCCAATTGACCGGTCTACCGAACGCAATGATAGTGTTGATCGCCCTGACCGCCCTGATCGACTTCCGGCTGTACCTCGCGCCAGATCGTCTCCAGAGCAAATTTATCCAGAAACTTCTCCTCCAAACCGTAATAATGATAATGAAACTTTGAAGATCCTCGATAGAGGATTCTCCAATTAGTAATGATATATAAGTAATGTACAATTAATTAATTATTGGATCTTAAGTTTGGCTAAAAAGTTTAGATTAATGGTTACATAATTGGAATACATGCTTTGGTTTGGCGTACTGTGGCCACAGCCGAGGGCGCGCAACCTATTGGCCATAAAAGCACGGGATTTAATTATCAGCAAACAGATATTATGTAATATTATTCAAAGGGACCGGATTGTGATAATGTCCTTTGAGATCTATTGATTAAATGTGTACTTTAAACAATTGTAACTTCCATGCATGCAGGTGCACACGCATGTCCAAGCATGCGCGATCTAAATTAAAAAACCTACCCAAAAATCGCACACTCCCCACGAGAATTCGGGGAGCTCAATTTTTTTTTTCTTATTTATTTTTATTATTATTATTGTTGTTAAAAAATTAAATCATTAACAATAGTTAATTACCAGGAGCAAATATATTTTTTTTCACCACAATAACCAACGGTTAAACACCATATTTTCCCCCGACCTCATAATTTTTATTAATAATCAGGTTTTGTGAAGCGTGCATTTTTCCTTGAAACAACGTAATTGTATCAAGTGTGATACAATGGATGACGATTAATGCAGAACGGTTAAAGTAATTATATTCATGTACTCCTCACATATACTATTATTATGATTGCTACATGAAGTAGATCTGATATATATATAAATTTAGTCACTGCCTCATTAACCTTCATTAAAAATTCCCGAAGTATCATAACCGATCCCTGTTATGCCGTCTACGCAATTAACTATTCGGCAAGTTAAACGCAAACCGCGGATAATGCGTTGCAGATAGTTTTTGGTAGTAGGGATCCTTAGAACTTACGTAAGAATTTGAACTAGGCCCTGAGTTAGAAAAAAATACTCACGGAAATAAACACAAAATTGTTCATAATCTGAATAAATTAAAATGATAAAAATGCTAATAAAATGACGGCCAACTTGCTAACAATAACATTGACAAATTAAGTAAAAAACGGAGTTATAATGGTTTGTATGATTTTTGCTCATTCCAATTAATGGTCCGTGTCTGATCCTCTCAAACTTCGCATATACTTTAACCGTTTTTGAACCATATACTTTATACTCTTATAAATCCCCGCAGTAAATACCCCTTTGATAGACTGTACTAACAGTGGTACCATCACTACCCGTTTCAAACCCTTAACTACCAACTTACCTAATTTGGTATCGCGCGCTAATTCATGTAGCGATCTTTGGCTGATGGTTTGAAGCTGATGTCTGAAATGTTTTGGAAGCAGATTTAGGATTTCAAGATTGACTTCCGGTGAATTGTTAATGCATATATCTGATTGTTTACATTCAAAAAATCCCCGAGTTTCTAATCGCTGTAAAATTGGTGTATAAAGTAACTCGAATTCGCTAAACTGTTTACCCACAATATTCTTTACCTTGTTTTTATTTTCGCCTCCAATCACCATTCGAAAATCTCCAAGGTACGATAACAGACTTATTGTTTCATACAATTGGCGCCTATTAAACCTTTGTCGACCAATTATTAATGCCAGTACAAGCACAGCGCTTTCAAGATTGTAATTGTTTACCCACTGAACATATTTGTTTACACCTATAAATTTCACAGGTTTATGTAGCCGCCCAGCGAGGTAAAGATTGCGCCACTCTATTAAATCATTAAGCGCTTTGGTTTCACTAATTACTCCATATTTGATCATTTTGCCCTGCATCATTACAAATGGATTATAGTAAAGCCCCACTCCTATATTTTGCACGAATTCAATAAGCGCCAATCCTCCAATCCGTAGACCCGAATAGTGGTTGTGATATCGCTCAAGATTGTGTTGATGAAATTCTCGGGTATTTTTCACCACATGGATCATGTCAATTTGGGGCGTTTCTTTGCCGTAACCGTTTTGTTTGAATACCCCAGATCCGTACCCGATGCTCAACTCAACTCCATGAAACTGACGTGTAAGTTTGGTTAATTCGTCTGAATTTTCAGTCAAATTGTCTGCATTTTCGGTCAAATTGATTGGTTTTCGGTCTATATCAGCACCTAAATCGCCCAGATCGCTTTTAAACTGGGCTCGCTTGAACCTCTCATACTCTTGCCGCACCACATCGCTCCCGAGAGACTCCACCCCGTGCTCTGCAAAACTCCTCGCCACTTGGGTCTGTAAACCTCTCACCAACCTTAGCATTCTGAAAAGTTTTCTGTCGCGGAAACGACATCACGACATCAGTTATCCAAGTTTCCAATTATGCGCGCTATGACTAACTTTCACCATGTCTTCTCAGTCCTACAGATCGACCAGATCCAGTACTCCGCAGGCCGTTTCTTTTGAAGAAGCGGTCATGACCGGACTCGCCAAAGATGGCGGGTTGTTTGTGCCTTCCGAGATCCCCCAACTCCCTGCAAATTTTCTTGAAGAATGGAAAGATTTATCGTTCCAGCAGTTGGCTTTCAACGTGTTGAGATTGTACATTAATTCAACGGAAATTAACGACTCTCAGCTTACCGACTTGATCCTGCGCTCCTACTCGACTTTCAGAGCCCCGGATGTAACCCCAGTAAGACCTTTGGATGAATCTAAAAATTTGTACCTTTTAGAGCTCTTCCACGGTCCTACTTATGCTTTTAAAGATGTTGCTTTACAATTTGTGGGTAACTTATTTGAGTTTTTTTTGACCAGAAGAAACAGTGGTAAAAAAGATGATGCAGCTGACAGAGAAAAAATCACCGTAGTTGGTGCTACAAGTGGTGATACTGGAAGTGCTGCCATTTATGGATTGAGAGGTAAAAAAGACGTTGATGTGTTTATTTTATATCCTACAGGTAGAATTTCTCCTATACAAGAAGAACAAATGACCACAGTTGAAGATGCAAACGTTCATACTCTTTCTGTTAAAGGTACTTTTGATGACTGTCAGGATATCGTGAAACAAGTATTTGGTGATGAAGAATTCAACAAAAAATACCATGTGGGTGCTGTAAATTCGATCAATTGGGCTAGAATCTTGGCTCAAATGACCTACTACTTCTACAGTTATTTCCAAGTCGTTAAACAGTCTCCAAAAGATGTGAGATTCGTGGTTCCTTCTGGTAACTTTGGTGATATCTTAGCTGGTTATTTTGCTAAAGAAATGGGATTACCTGTTGATAAATTGATCATCGCCACCAACGATAACGATATTTTGAATAGATTCTTAAAGACTGGTCGTTATGAAAAATCTGGTGATGTTAGAGCCACTTACTCTCCAGCCATGGACATTTTAATCTCTTCTAACTTCGAAAGATTGTTATGGTACTTGGTCAGGAATAACGTCACCAAAGACGACGATAAAGCCGGTACTATTTTAAACGACTGGATGGCTCAATTGAAGACTTCAGGCTCTATTACTGCTCAACCTGAAGTTTGGGAAGCCGCCAAAGCAGACTTCGACTCTGAAGCTGTTACCGATAAAGAAACTGGAGAGACCATTAAACACATCTATACTAGTCACCCAGAAAACTATGTATTGGATCCTCACAGTGCTGTAGGTGTTACTACATCTTTAAGGTTTATCGAGAGAGATTCTAGTAAAAACTATATTTCATTATCTACTGCCCACCCAGCCAAATTTGCTGATGTGGTGAATGCTTCATTAAATGGTATCGATGGTTACTCATTCGAACAAAAGGTTTTACCTGATGAATTGAAAGCACTTGCTTCCAAACATAAAAGAATTGTTTTAATTGATGAGCCATCTCTTGAAAAAGTCAAGAATAAAATCACCGAGATCCTCAAATACTAATCTTTGGGACTATCGAGTAATTCAAACTTGCCGTTATTATCAACTTTAACTTGATAACCAACTTCTTCAAGTAAACTCCCATCGACTTGTTTCTTTGCTTCCAAAGAAGCAACAAAACTCTGATTCTTTTCATTTTTAGATAACAAATACTTAACACAAATGATGGCTCTTTCCTTAATGAACGGATTGCCATCATCAATAATACAATTAGATAATATCACTTCGATTCCATGGAGTTCTCTAATCTGCTCTTGAACCTTATAGTTTTCAAAAGTTAAGTAAGAAAGTATCTCAATTATAATCGACTTAATGTGTGGAAAACATACTGGCAGCTCGACTTTTTTCATCATGTTCGAAGGACGGATAGTTTCGTGAACCAGTCTGAGTAAAGGAACAAGCAAAGTCACGAGTTCGTAGTTTATGAGGAAATCTTTTGCTATATTGAATTTGCTCAACTCGCTCAAGCAGTCCAACACGATCAAAAGTTTGCCATGAACTTCTTCTAAAGCCCTGAAATCCTTGCTGTTTAATGCCACCATTGTAAGACCATGTGAGTGCTTAAACAGCTCAAAAAGCCAACTCAAAAGCCCAAGAAGTTCGAAGTTATCCCAGTCTTCTTTAGAGGTGATTACAAGCTGGCATATTTTCAAAATCTTGCTGTTCTCGTGCTTTACAATCCACTTTCCAAAAGATGCATGTACAACAAACTTTTCCCAGATATCAAGGTAAAGAGTCTGTGTTTCGTTGGGCGATTCACTGGCTTCAAATTCGGCGAGCCACTGCATCAAGGTCTGCCCGTGATCAGTAGTGAATATATCGTAGACGTTATCTTCATTTTTGACCAAATTGGCGATTGAAACAAGAAGGGGCAACTCGACTGCTGGTAGAAACTCGAGCATATATAGGTCATTCCAGCACTGAGTTTGGCGAATCTGGGTCAAGTTCGCAAGGATCTGGTAGTATACTACGAGGGATTTCTCGTACATTTCGTGGTGTTTCGGAACAAGAGCTTGGAACTGCCGAAGACTGTGACAGATCTCGTGGACTTCGAAAGTGTTAGGTTCTATCACCAAGTTTCGGATAACCAAAAGGATTCCTCTGAGTAAACGTAGATGTCCCACATCTTTGTTAACAGGTTGAATAAGCCGTTTGAAATGCGGTGTGACGGTGAGGAGGTTTTCTCGAAGTTTAGGATCGACTATAGTCTGAGTAACGATCACGCCTATTGTATCCAACTTGGCGGAAAGATCCGTGGGCGTGAGTTCTAGGGTTGAGATGTATTCAGTAAAGCTCATCGAGTTTTGCGACATCGCACTATGATTCTGTTGATGCGAAGTGGAGTAGATCAGGTGAGTTATTGATAGGGAAATGGGATTTAGTTAAAGTGTAAAGATAAGTATTGGAATGGAGGTTATTTCGTAGATCTGGACAGTTTAAAAAAATTTTTACAAACATGATAAGTATTTAAATAACCTTTGTACCTAAAATCGATATTCAATTTGAAATTAAGAGATTTCAAGATATAAGAATACCTTTTAGTAGTATCCATACTAGTATTCATCTTTAATCGTGTATCATAATTACCTCTCTAGCATATAATTCCCTAGAATGCTATTCTCTAGCAAAATAACACTATATCATTTATTCCTAAGCTATTCTAACAGTTAATCCAATTAAATCTACCTTAGTCTAACATGATCAAAATGAACCAAATATAGATATGTTCTTAAATAAAAGCTCACTACACTCTCTAAACCATACCATAATATACATTCATAACTCTAAATCAATCAGACCCTTACCCACTTCACTCAAAAAATCCGTTATGTTTTCATCATTATACTGCTCTATTATATCACTATAAGTGGCTACAGGCATACCTGCAATGAACAATCTAGGAATGTCATCCTCGTCTTCGATTCTTATGTTCTCGTGTTGCTTATATGTTTTGAGATAATCAACTACTTGTGTGTGACGAGGATGTTTTTTCAAATCTACAATCTTCAACTCAGGGGTGATTTTCAATCCCTGGAGAATTTGCTTGACCTTTTCTTGCTGCAAAAGACTTTGGTCATTAATTAAAAGAACAATGGCATTAATCGAAAGAATCTCTGCTAAATCCTTCTTAGCATTAGTCTCCACATCCCACACAACTTCATCATCATCGTAGTTTTTAGCGTCATCTTCCCACCTATTTACCTCATTATCTTCCCACTTTCTAAACTCAAGCTCTTCATCAGATTCGCTTTGCTTCAATTCATCTGCAAATTTCTCCCACTCACTCAATTCACTCGTATCAATATTTGCAACATTCAAAAGCGTTTCCAAACTACTATCACTTGAAGCATCTTCAGGCTTGAAGATACGTGATAAATCTACCCCTTCTTTATGAGTGGTAATGAAAAAATTAATTATCAGGCCCAAAAGTAAAAAAATTACAATGAGCAAGACAATATC
The DNA here is from genome assembly GCA_030572075.1 of Yamadazyma ubonensis. Taxonomy (NCBI): domain Eukaryota; kingdom Fungi; phylum Ascomycota; class Pichiomycetes; order Serinales; family Debaryomycetaceae; genus Yamadazyma; species Yamadazyma ubonensis. The sequence goes on along the minus strand of JAJLZG010000006.1, from coordinate 201,658 downwards.
CATTCTATTTCTCTTCTGCTCTTTATCAGTTCCCAACTCTAAATCCACATCGAAAAATCTATCTGATTTCTCAGAAAACAAAGATGTACTCCGTTTATGAAGTAAAGGTGAATGGTTGTTTTTAGGACTCAACATTATCAATTATTTTTATGGACATTAAGATTATTTTATACTTGCCTACACTTGCATTACCGGTCTATACACGCTAACTAACAAAGGTGCGACATTGCCGTTACCCCATAAATCGATAGCTTGTTTCCTAATGGAGTGCGATGTTCGTTGCCCTTGACGCTCCCCGTATTAACAGTTTGGGTAAGTAGTCGTGAGGTCACTAGATAATGATGCAAAGTTGTACATAACGCGTCAAACCCCCTCGGTTTCAGATTTATAACATCATTAGTTAAATTATCGACCTCGCTAACATAAGCGGTCACACGATGAAAACAGATGCCGCGGAATCCGTGCTGTCTAATAGGGCAACTACCGAGACCAATCCTCGCACTACGGGTATAGGAGCCGGGCTCTAGCTCGGAAAAACGCGAGAGTGAAATTTAATGTCGCCGACATTTATCGGTCACACGATATTTTCAGCCGTTGTTTACAACTTATTGTTTATTTGATAATAATTCGGTGTCTAGGAAAATACTTCAGATTTTAAAGTTCACATTACGTTTTTTTGGTAGAACAATCAATATGTTAGTTCTTTCAGTAAATAGATAAAATGATGAATTCTAATTTTATCTATATCCCTTCAAATGAAAAGAAAACCATCTCGTCTATTATGCTTCTTCACTGGCTCGAAACTGTTTTATCAGCGCCAATCGCGCTGAATTTGAAACCAAATTAATATCATGAGATACCGCTTGAAAATAATACTTTTTAGCTCGCTAAAAAATTATTGGATAAAATCCGAGCGAAAATCTAGGAACCTACATGATATTGTAAAACTATATCATGTCTTTGAATTTCGGGGATAGCAAATCCTGTACAATTCTACTATTATCCACAGCTCAGAATTTTGCTCTTCTAACAGCTTGAAAGATTTGGCTGCAAAAAGTTAGTCCATTTAAGACGCCACACAGTTTCTCATATTTACTAATGAGAATGGAACTCTCTAATCGATAGGTAACTCAATAACATGACTTAAACTGTGTTTTGTGGTATATTTTTCCATCATAAAAATTGTTTACCGTGAATTGTGAAATCTACTTTTTTCAGAATCTATAAATTTACTATTTTTGAAGAGATCGATGAAAGAAAAAATACAAAATACGTAGGAAAAAAAATGGAGTAACCAGAGTCAACATCTGCTCCATGACCGATTAAATTATCAGGGAAGCAATCAAATAAAACTCTTAAAGTCTAGGTCAGTTAATGGATATCAATTTGAATCAAATCAACCTCTTAAAAAAATTTAATTATTGAAGCCAAGGTTGTGAATGAAAATTGAATTACTTGGTTACTCTTCATTCCAAGAAGTTAGGTATTTCTCAACCATTGACAGTTTATTTGGATGATAAAGCATCAGGTGAGCTTCTCATATACCAGTTCTAAAATTCGAGCAATTGATATTAACCTCTGCTTTGAAAATCAAATGATTCAGGCATTCATTTGATTCACAAATTCGCGGGACATTCATTTGATTCACGCATTCAAATGATTCAAAATTGAGGGGAAGACGTTCAATTGATTCAGGCATTCAAATGATTCAAAAATGAGGGGGAGACGTTCAAATGGTTCAGGCATTCATTTGATTCAAAAATGAGGGGGAGACGTTCAAATGGTTCAACTTATATATAGCTACGAAAATCACAAATAGTGAAAAAATCCAACTTAATTCATGCATTCGATTGATCCAAAACTATATATAGCTACAACAACCATTACTTAGTGCAAAAATTGCAATTTAATTTTGACATTCATTTGATTCAAAAAACACAAATAGCTGCGAAAAATATTTAAAGTTATTCGAGGCATTCAATTAATAAAAACTTGGCAAAATTGAAATTTTATTTTGGACAAAAAACAGAAAAACCCGCCTTGTAAAATTATTTCTCACAAATATTTGTTGCAGCCATTGATGCATATTGTAAAATCCCTGATGCAGGCTGCAAGTTAGGTTGAATTCAGTTATTTTAAATTGGAAATAACCTATAAATTAACGGACATATGGATCCTATATTTGGTAATTGGTTTTAGAGTCTTAATTTAAAAGTTATGAACCCTTTTACTCTTTTCCTGCTTATCGGCGTTATGAATTTTAGGGAAGTTCTTAATTGCCAGGGGTCATGTCAGTTACGGGGAACAAACCTTCCAATTAGAGTATGTGGGGTACCAACTTAATAGGTAATTTCTTAAAGTTCCCAATTTAGCAGCTGGACTTGAATAAGTTAGTCACAGAGGTTTATAACCCCTCAAAACCCTTCCAAGTTCCAATACGTAATTAGAGAGGTATGCGTTTTTAATTAAAACAACAAATAATAAACAATACAACGAAATCCGGATTCTATTTTCTTTTTTTTTCCAAAAAATGCTTGAATTACGTTTCAACAAGATGATACAAATTACGATAAATGTGAAAAGATATTAATGACAAAAACAACAAAAGGTGACCCGAGTTCGGACGAGTCTATGATAAAACGTGAATCGTGAATCGGTTCTTCAAATTTTGGCTGTCCCATATAGTTTTATAAAGCTGAATACATGGAATATATTCCACATCAAGCCACCAAGAGGAAATTACAGGAAGGTGATTTGACCCGGCCGAAATATACATGATCCTATAAAGCTTTGTTACAAACTGCCTGAATTGACTCTACAAGTGGCTCGAAGCGGCTATGGTTTTGCAAATGAGGAAAATAATAGTTTGATGAATACGTCATTCGCCTATTTGTACCAATCAAAGTATTTTAGTGCAGAGTAGACATATTGTTCGTGATCACCAAGCATTTCATAAACATAACCGTCGAATAAATTAAAAAATTAATGCAACTTGAAGCTCGACAATAAGCCACGTAGCCAAAACCTTATTCTCGCAGTGAGAATTTGCAACCAAGTGGAGTTCACAACAAAACAATTGTACCCCCACCCCCTCTTGATGGGATACAAATACAACAATACAATATGGATATATCCTTCGTTAATCGGGAATAGAGACCCCAAACGTGCCACCTGTCTTGTTTAAATACTTTTGTTTTTCAACATTGCACGTGAAATGAAAGAAAATAGTTTCCTCAAATGCTCTAAATTGAATTTTATAAGTTTTCAAACTCGAACCATTATTTCGTTTTATTTAGATATATTACAGAATGTGAAGAACCGCAGGAGTATCAGTGTCTTTAGCAATTAAATTTACTGCGTCAATTTTGTGCCTAATATAAAAAAATGATGTAAAACCTTGGAACATGGAATATCCTGTTAGAACAGGTCCAACTTAAAGTCCTTCTTATGGTTTGTTGAAAGCCCGTTTTGGTACCAAAAAGACCCCTCAATTCTCACTCCCTTTTCTAAAAATCGCACGCACTAAAATTGAAACAAAATGATCTTTTTTAGCTAATGGTTAGTTTTTCGAAGCCAAATTACTTAAACTGAATTAATTTGCTATTCTTACTGGTAAGCTTAACTGGCAAACACAATGCCGAAGAGGAAAAACCAATTGGACAACATTCCTCGAAAGAGATTAATGAACAAGTAGTCAATAATAAATAAAACATTAAAAGGTGATACTATTAACCATGAATCCCATTAACATCCTTCGATGAAGTTTTTGAGCACCTTACTATTCTGTTTGTTCATTGAGCTCGTTACTGCAGTAGGCTGCAAGCCACCCAAACTCAAAGATGGACTTCATGCAAAAATCATCGACAGACCAAATTATTCTTTACCTAATGACGGTACTCCATGGTGTCCTGTTAAAAAAAGAATACTTAATGCTATTGCAGTTCGTACACCAAATGCCCATATTGATGGAATACAGAAGCCAAATTTTCATTTCACTGGTATCAATGATAATTCCATTATCAACTTGTATGGAAGACAGACATTTGGTAATAAATTCGGGGTCGTAATATCAGGATATGTTTATGCTCCGGAAACGGATACTTACTTGTTCACCATGTCATCTCAGGATGATGCTGCTGCTATCACTATCGGGATAGACTGCTGTGATGACCCACTAGATATCACTACTGCTGGCAATGTTTTCTCTTGTCTGGATGGAAGTGCAGCTCCAGTAGGTTCGATTAGGGAAGGAAGAGTTGAAGCTGAAGCAGGAACTTATATACCATTCCAAGTGGTTTATTATCAAGACGCACCTATAGATGCCCAGTTTGGTTTAAGTATTAGATTTTCTAATCTCACCACGCTAACCGGCCCAAATATGTTTTTTTCCAGCGATGAAGAATTATGTCCTATTGACACTACTACTATCAAAACAAATTCAGACTATACATCTACCAGTAGTAATTCGGTCACTACCATTGTTGTTGTGGGAGAAAAGACTCCGGAGCCTTCGAGCCTGAGTGAAGAGCTGAACACTCCGGAGCCTTCGAGCCTGAGTGAAGAGCTGAACACTCCAGAGCCTTCGAGCCTGAGTGAAGAGCTGAACACTCCGGAGCCTTCGAGCCTGATTGAAGAGCTGAACACTCCAGAGCCTTCGAGCCTGATTGAAGAGCTGAACACTCCAGAGCCTTCGAGCCTGAGTGAAGAGCTGAACACTCCGGAGCCTTCGAGCCTGAGTGAAGAGCTGAACACTTCGGCTCCAGAGAGTCTGAGTGTCTCAGAAAGCAGCACTCCAGAAAGCAGTGTTCCAGAAAGCCTTAGTACACCAGGTAGCTCTAGCATCCCAAGTATAAGCACAACCACTACAGGTGGATCTTCAGACTATACCACAACAAGTTCAGATTCTTCTACAACTGTGGTCGTTGTAGTTACTTCTACGCCAACACCACCTACACCTCCCGGTACCATTACTACTGGTGGGTCCTCAGACTATACCACAACAAGTTCAGATTCTTCTACAACTGTGGTCGTTGTAGTTACTTCTACGCCAACACCACCTACACCTCCCGGTACCATTACTACTGGTGGGTCCTCAGACTATACCACAACAAGTTCAGATTCTTCTACAACTGTGGTCGTTGTAGTTACTTCTACACCAACACCACCTACACCTCCCGGTACCATTACTACTGGTGGGTCCTCAGACTATACCACAACAAGTTCAGATTCTTCTACAAC